>JAWMAG010000012.1:36780000-37170000 GCA_037013455.1 Ceratitis rosa
GTTACTAGTTTCATACTTGAATATAAACAATGAAATGTGAGCTTTTTTAAACATTTTGCATGTCAGTATGGCATTTAATTAATTTTCATTTTCAAAAATGTTCGCCTTTTCACTATTAACTAGTTCCTAACTAGTTTCATAGAAGGTTACAAATAGTCAAAGGCAAGGTCTTTGAATAATCATGTATGTGAGTAATGAAATTAATGATTTTCACTTCAAAAATTTTGATGTTTCCATAAGGGATATCACCTTCTCGTTGTAGCCAATTTTTCTGTAAGCTTCATTTGAAATTTACTCGCCAAAACGGCCAGAATTTGAAACAACAAAACTCGTCCTGCCAAATCAGTAATCCGCTGAACTGCGAGTATGTGACAATGTAAGCTAGTGCTCCAGTCGAATCTTTCTCTAAAAATACTTCAAATCCACATTTACAGCTTTTGGCAACACTTACACATCAATAGCAAAATACTCAAACTTCCATTCATTCATCCCGAACGTTGCAGTTGAAACGAATTTAGTGCGCCAAAAATTCTTCCAACCAAATCACAAATAATTTTGGCTGCCACTTCAACCGCAACAAAGAGAAGCAAAAAAAAATGTTAAAGAACGCGACTGCCAATAGAAAATGCGACGATAAAGCGCAGACAGACGAAAAGCCGCTAACCACTTTAAATGCTAATTTCGACTTAAGCTTTAGTCAACATACAATATAAAATCAAGAGGAAAGATTTTTCTTCTATATGTGTACCTATGTACGAGTATGTGTGTGCGCTGCACGTGCTTGTCCTCTATGCAATTATGCGTTTGTTAGCAGCATTCAGCACAGCATCATTAGCTGAATTTTCGTTTTATTTTCTCTTTCGTACACGCTGACAATAGAATCACAATCGTTTGAATGCTAATCTTCATTGTTATTATATTGTTGTTGTTTGCATACAAAAAAGAGAATTTGATTTAGAGTTTAGAAAGATAATGTGCCACTTAAAGAGTATAAAGTTGATAATTTTAACGAAATTATTTCATTAGATCTGGAAAAGGAAAAAAGCATTAAGATTTTTTTTTTTTTTTTGTATAAAGAATTCAGTTTTGTTGTAGTTTAAGTTGTGGTTGCAGTTTATTATTTCCGTTCCTTGTGGTTGTTATTATTATTGTAATTGTAGCTATTGTACTTGTAAGCACAATTGTAGTCGTAAATTGTTCTAATTGTACTCATTTGTATATGTGTTTGTTATATAAGTTCTGTTGTAGTTTAAAAAAAAAAGTGTACTTGTGGTTTAAGTTGTAGTTGAAGTTGTAATTGTAATCATTTTCAGTTGTGCTTGTCGTCTAAGTTCTGTTGTAGTTTAAAAACAGTTGCACTCCTAGTTTAAGCTTAAATTGTAGTTGTAATACCAATTACAGTTGTAGATTTAGTTGTCATTTATGTTCTGTTGTAATTAAAAAAAATGGTTCTATTTGTAATTTGTCGTTATAACTTTTGTTTATAGTTTCTAGTTGTAGTTTGTAGCTTCTAGTTTTAATTTGTAGTTTGTAGTTATAGTTTGTAGTTTGTAGTTTGTAATTTGTTGTTGTAGTTTGTAGTTGTAGGTTGCAGTTGTATTTTGTAGTTTGTAGTTGTAATTTGTAGGTGTAGTTTGTAGTTGTAGTTTGTAGTTGTAGTTTGTAGTTGTAGTTTGTAGTTGTAGTTTGTAGTTGTAGTTTGTAGTTGTAGTTTGTAGCTGTAGTTTGTAGTTGTAGTTTGTAGTTATAGTTTGTAATTGAAGTTTGTAATTGTAATTTGTGATTCTAGGTTTTAGTTGTAGTCTGTAGTGTTTAAGTTCTAATTGTACCCAGTTGAAGCTATAGTTAAATTTCTATTTTTACTCAGTTGTAGTTTACTGTAGTCACAGCTGTATGGTAGTTGGCGCGTGGCTAAGGCTGCTGTTGTAGTTTACTTGTAGTTGAAGTTGTAGTTGAAGTAAAACTTGTAGTTAAATTTCTGGTTGTTGTTGCCATTTAAGCTTTGTAATAGTTCAGGTTGTAGTTGTAACTTTAAGTTGTTTTAGTAATTCTAGTTATATTCATAACTGTAACAATAATAGTAGTTGCAGTTGTACATGAAGTTGTATTTTAGTGGTAGTTGTAATTGTGACTGTAGTGTAGTTATAGTTTTAGCCAATGGTATCTAAATTTCTTTTTTGCATTTGTATTTGTAAATTTTTAGTAGCTGTATTTAAATTTATGCTTGTAGTTTATTTTTATTTTTTTCCAAACCTCTAGTCCATTTTTTATCATCGATATTTTCTTAAACCAGCCAGCCTCTGCTTCAAAAGATAAAGCTTGATAAGTACACATACAACATAGTACCAAAAAAGTGTGTCCCCTAGAAAACGATACTATTCAAAAACAACATGATCTATTAGATATTACCAAATATTTCATAAAATCAGTAATCGTATATTGATTTGCAATTTATGTACATATGCAGAAAATCCAAGCGGCTTAATTTTCTAAAATATTTTATTTTTAAACAAAAAAAAACACTAATAATTAAAACTGTAATACTTCATACAAATAATAAAAGAAAAAAATTATAAAAATAAATAAAATGGTCGTAGTTATGAACTAATTTGACTGTCGAATTTAAGATCAAATTTTAAACTAGTGGGCTTTCTAAATATTCCATAATCTAATCGTGTCAACAAAATATCAAAAACTGGTTTCATAAAATCATCCTCAGTTCGCAAAAGAAAGTTGTACCAAGGTTCAATCCAACAAAAAAATTACATTAGAAAGTCTGGAAGGAGTTGAAAGCGAGTTTATATCGGTTAAGAAACCGTAATCTTACTTCGTGGCAATTTCTTGAATGGTTTTAAATTTTTTTTTGAAGCAAAGAAGTCTGTTTTTTTCGAAAATAATAAAATAAAAAATATTTAAATATCTTTTAGCCATCTCATTTTCCCTGCGACAAAGCCTGTACTAAAAATTGAATATTTATCCACCCAAAAAAAGAAAAACTTTTGAAAATAACCAAAGAGCACTTTAGAAAACTTCACGCAAATAAGGTCTTGTCTGAAGTGTTGCCACTTCAAGTCAATCAATAAAGTTCGAGCGCTCTGTTTGGGTGTGTTGCTACCAAGTCAATGCAAGTAAATGCGGAATTTATTTTTTAATACACAGCCTAATATTTATGTGCGCATAAATACGTTTAAGCACGAGCAAAAACAAAATTAATAACAATAATAAAAAATATATTTATAGCTCGAGGAGGAGTTATATTTACATAAAAAAAGAAAATTTATATTTTCCATTAAATTCTTCAAATACGTAAACAAAATGACATGCAAAAGTGCTAAAGCAATAAACATGATTTGATTGATAAAAAAGCAATAATATTAAAGTTATTCGCAATTGCTCTGATTGCATTTTTTAGCGCTCAAATTTCAATTTAGATAGCGCTATCGATAAACTCGTTGTATTTTTAGGTGTGTTTGTTGGAAAGTTAGTTGTTATGTACTATGCTTGCTATGTGAGTAAATGAACTTGAGAAATTTTTGTTTATAAACGGAAAATTAACGCTATGGAAAGCAAGTATCAGATAGCCAGGTTGATAAAAGATTTAAAAAATAAACAGAGATTCTCGGAATGAAAGATATTAACCAGTGGAAAATATTTTTGAAGGAAAAAGCGATTAGCTTCACTGATCTTACATTAATTCTTACTTTAAAGCCAAAATTTTCAAATATTCATATTGTTCTGATACAGACTTTAATCACTCTTAAGTGATCGCGAACTAATAAATTGTCAAAAAAAATATTCCTAAACACAAATTTTCATTATACCAAAATAGTTCCAAAATGATACTAGTCTAGGTCAGAACTATTTCCAACAGGCTCTTAAATAGCTCAGTTGTATTTCTAAGTTTATTCAGAAATTATCAAATTAAATCCTGAAAGCAGCAATATTTTTAACTAGTCTGACAGAAGATATTTCGTCTTGTCCTTGTTCACTACCAGACCCATATCCTTCGCTTCCTTATCTAGTCTGGTGTTCGTAGAACTCGCGACGCAAGCGTTATAATGTCAATATGTGCGGCAATAGATTGAAGAGATCACACGGTAAGGAATCTCCTTGTCTGAACCTCGTTTGGTATTGAACGGCTCGTAGAAGTCCTTTCCGATCATGACAAAGCTTTTGGTGTTGCTTAGCGTCACTTTCACAGCTGTATAAGTTTTGTTGGGATACCGAATTCAGACATAGCGGCATAGTTGTTGGCGCATGGTGAATTTCCAGTCAATGGTTGTTTCACCAGCCCTAAAGCCACACTGATGAGATCCAATCAGTTTGTTGACGGTGAGCTTCAGTCTTTCACACAATACGTTCGATAGGGTCTTATATATGATATTAGGGAGGTTTATCCCACGGCATAGGAGTATACTGTGGGTCCGCCTCATTTATGGACTGTTTTTCACCGCCATATTTGAACAGCTCGGCAGGTAATTCATCGGCCCCCGCCGCTTTGTTGTTTTTCAAATGGGTGATTCCTGCTCGAACTTCTTCATAGTAGGGCAATGAAAGATCTGTTTCATCGTCAACGATTGGGAAATAAGTTTCGCCATATCCTGGTGTTGCACTTTCACTGTAAATCGGCAGGCTAGGGAAGTGTTCCATAAATTCAGTATACTCTGTGCATCAGTCACTGAATAACATCTCTGGGTCTTACAAGAGTTTGTTCCTGTCTTGATACCTTCTGTACGTCGACGTACTACGAAAAGGATTTTCGAGCATTACCCTTGTCTGACAGCTTCTCAGGCACTTAATACTATATCTTTCTTTTTTTTTGTCTCCCCCCATATCTCAGTATCTCAACCTTACACGAAATCAACTCAAACAATTTCTAATTGATTTTAAATAGTATTGATTTAGTCTCAAACCGATCTTCAAATACACATGAGCTTCGTTTCGACTTGATCTCAAACGGTCTCAAGCTTATGCTGAAGCTTTTCTGAATAAGTTCTAACTTAAATCCAAACAGCTGTGGGTTTAACGAAACTCTTAACTGGTCTTAACAATAAATGGAGATTGTTTTGAGTTAGTTTTGGAAAATTCCATTTTGAAATAAGCCCAAACTGTTTTTAATCGAATATTAAGTAATCTTAAACTAGTCCGAAATATTCGCATGAATACGTGTATATCTTTCAAGAAAAACACCACCATTAGTTTATGGCATGCAACGTGTTGAGAAAATAATAAAGCTCAGTCGCTTGCACCGAAAGCACACGTTAACTATAATCTAACTTAAAACTAAGTAATTTGAAAATAATTCTCATTTAATAATATTTTTATGACTTCCAGTACAAAAGACTCATTAGACATTTTTTGTCAATTTTATTGCCACAACAATTAGAGAAGTATTTGTATGTAGGTATGTACTATATAAGTAATGGATTTAGTGCCTTTTGTTTACTCACCGATCTGTTGGATTCATGTCCATGTTGGAAAATTCAAAAGGTTTTTTTTCACCTTTGTTTACCTTTTACTCCAGTCGCTTGTTGCTTTTATTTTAATGTTGTTATTGCTGCCGCTGTTGCTGTTGCTGTTGCTGCTACTTTATTTATTTACGCTTTTTCAAATCGTATAGTTGCACAGAGTGGCAGTTATGCTTATATGTACATATGTGTGTACATATACACTCGTAGTAAGTTAGTCGGGCAGCAGGGCAGTTTAGTAGCTGGCAATCTGACTAATTGGCTTCAGAGTGATATCAATTGCACAATTGTAATTGTAAATTGTTGGTCGTTGTTTCGTTTTTTTTTTTTGTTTGCTGTTATTTTATTTTCTATTAATTTAGTTTTTTTTATTGTTGGTATTGTTGTTGTTTTAACACTATTCGGCATATGCTAATGCAAATTGTTTGCAACCAGGTGTTACTGGTTAGTATTTGTTTTCACACAGTGACGCTTTCAATTACCTACAAACACATGCATGCACACACACATATACGTGTATGTATGTATGTATCTATTGATAGTGCTCATGCATAAGTTACATGGGTTTGTATTTAATTTACGTTGTATGTATGTTTACAGCTTACTACACACTTTTATCTATTTTGCTGCTATTTTACAATTTACTTTATTGCAACATAGCATTTGTCGCTGTTTTTATTTATTTTTTGTACAATTTCAAAATCCAAATTTGTGGCTTTTCATCAATGTTGGCAAAGCGAGAGAATGTATTTTAATTTTATTTGAAAGGAAATATTTTAAATTTTTGTAAAAATAAAAATCTATTTTTATTTATTTATTTTAAATCTAGTTTTCACTGATTCGGGCTTATTTGGTTAAATTATTTTTTCCTTTGCACCACACACAAATAAATCAGTAAAAATATATGTAACTTAACACAAATAAATCAGTAAAAATATATGTAACTTAACTATATTTTTACTGATTTATTTGTGTGTGGTTTTATTATTTATTAATTTTTTTGATTAATTATATTTACATAATTTCTAATAAACTTGTTTAGTTATTTTTCAATCAAGATAATTTTTTTCTATTTTTTTATTCTAGTTTATATATATTGCTTTCATTAAGAACTTTTATTTTATTATTTATTTTTTCCCCTTTATTTTGTAAATAATTATTTGTTGTATTTATTTTTTTTATCTTCCTATCTTTTTTTTATTTTGAAATCTGTTACTTAGTTTTTGCTTAATTATTTCTTTATTTACTTTATATATTTATTTATTTATGTATATATTTATATATTTATTTAATTATTTGTTTATATATTTATATTTATATATATATTTTTTTTCTTTTAGTAACTTAATTTTCATTCTATCTTCTACTTATTGATTAAATAATTATTTATTTACTATTTATTTTTTTATTTATTCATTTAATTTTCGTTAAATTTTTTACTTATTGTCTAAAGAATTATTTAAATATTTATTTATTAATTTAACAATTAGTATATTATTTTTTTATTTAGTTTTCGTTAAACATTAGCCCTTATGTTTAATTTTCATTCAATTTTTTGCATTGATGCATATTATTATGGTTTTCCCTAAGAATTATATATTTGTTTAATTATTAATTTTTTTATCTTTTTACTTATTCATTTATTTTATTATTTAATATTTTCATTTTTTATTGCTATTTACTCAGTTTTTTTTTATTTACTCATCCGTTCATTTATTTGTTTTTTATTTATTTTTTACTTATTCATCCCTTCATTTATTTATATATTTATTGATTTATTTATTATTTTCATCAGTTTACATATTTATTTATTTTGTTTGCTTATTGATATATTTATATAAGTATTTTATTAAGAATTTTTATTTCCTTTTTTATGGAATTATATATTTTTATTTACTTTTTCTTTATTTTTTTTAAGAAATTATTTGTTATTTCTACTTTTTTTATTTTTTCAATAGATCTTTAATTTGCAATCGGCTATTTATTGTTTATGTAATTAATATTTTTACCTATTTTGTTACTTATTTATTTGTTTTTGTTATTTACTTATTTTATTTATTTAAATATACCTAAGTTATTTATATATTATTATTATTTTTCTAGTAATTATTGGTTTTTTAGTGTTTAATCTTTTATTATTGCTTTAATTTGCAATCAGTTGGTTAGTTATTTATTATTATTTGTTTATTTATGTATTTGTTTAATTATTTATTTACTAATTTATTCATTTTCAACTACAATAGTTATATTTTTTTTTATTTCATTATAATATTTATTATTTTTTTTTTGTTATATATTTTTTCTTGTTTTTATATTTTTTATTTTATTACTTACTTATTTATTTATTCAATTAGTTAATAATTTTTTGGTTATTCATCATTATAGTTAATTGTTAATTCTTTTTAATTTTTATTTATTTATTTATTTATTTATAATTTATTATTTAAAATTTATTTACTTTTTAAATGTTTTTTCTATTTTTTTTTTGGTTATTGGTTTATTTATATATGTTTTTTGTTAAGTTATATTTATTATCTATTTATTTTATTTTTAACTTCTTCATTTTGCCGCTACTTATTTATTTCTATATTTGTTTATTTAGTTATTTATCTAATTTTTATTAATTATTTATAAAGTGTTAACAATGTTGCATTTATACATTTGCTTATCTTTTTTATTATCTACTTGCTTATTATTAATTAAGTTATTTCTTTTTTAATTATATTTTAAATTAAATATTTTTTCTCGTTCATTTATTTTATTTACATATCATTTTTATATAAATATTTTTTTTTTTTAATTTTTATTATATAACTTTTGACACTTTTAGCTTGTGTATATTTTTCTATTGCTTACAAAGGTATCGAAAATTTTGCAAAATCAATTTAAATTAATCACCCACACGATAGAGGTGTCAAACACTTTTCAATTAATTGCGCACAGCTGCTCACGCAAAACCTAAGCTCTCTTGTACATACAGTACATTTGTATGTATAAGTGTGCAATTGTTAAATGGACTGGAAAATTAATTAGGCTTTGGTGTGAGTTCAGCTTTTTGGACTCGGCTCAAATTTAACTAGGATAGAAATAAACTGTTTAAAAAATTTTAAAATGCTAACAGAAAAGGTGCCTTACATCGACATATATAAATATATATATAGATACATATCTTCGGTTTTGAAAAACTAGTAAGTTTGGAAAACTTTCAAAAATTTTTGTGGAACATTTTCCTCCCAAATCGATACAGGAAATCTTTAATTTTACTTAAAGTGTTTCTGTTCGATGAATTGAAAGCAGACTCAACTTATAAAAATTTGTTTAGGCGATCATTATTGCGCACTTTTCCTTCTTTCATTAGAGCAGTTTCACCTCCTGACTGAGAAAAGTAAAACAAAATTACTTTAAGAGTATCCTTTTTATGTCAAAGCTACATTTAAAGTGTTTTAAAGTGTTGAAAGCAGGTTAGCGCTTGAATATTTTATAAAATGTGCGCTGAAAATACACTAACACTCAACTGAATGCAAATTAAACTTGCTAAATACCGTTAGTGTTGCTCACTATTTATGTTATTATCCACGCGTTGAATTTTGTGTGTTCTCCTGCAGCTTTATTGAACTTGTAACCCTTTCTAAAAATAAATTTTAACTGCTTTAAATTGCCAAATAAATTTGCCACTGTGTAACATGATAATTTCAAATTAATCACTGTCTCTTAGCCACTTATCACACGCTCACCATATGCTAATATTTTCAGCAACACACCTAAATTGGACCCAACTACTATATTTGTGGCGCCAGAGCAGAGGCTTAAACATACATGTCGACAAGCGTTAAACGGATTAAGTGTACATTATGAAAATGGTATAGATTTTAAAGCATATGAGCACCATAGAAAAACTATGCTAAAACACATACATTTGGGCAGCACAACTCAATTCAGAACCCACCGAATACACTACTTATGCTTGAGAGAAGATTTCAACGCAGATTGTAGGCCGTTCCAGCGTTTAAAGTTTAGTGTACCGTTTTCTTTTTGATTTATGTCGCATTAGGCTTATGACTCATTAATCATTTCTGTATTCCATAAATGCTTAACTAGCATGAGGGTAAGCGTATACTGATATCTCTACATACGAGTATATGCAGATGTACAGTTGTATATGCTGAAGAAATTTTGTTTCGAAAGCCGCTTACACATAGCCACTAGCCGCACAGATAATTTGACTATTGCCGCTGCTAAACTACTGTATTTAGTTAACAACAGCACACAGGCGCACTTTTAAAAATTTTATGGCATACTTTATGGCGTTTTAGCATTTATGTTGATAACTTCTCACTTATAAATACAATATAGGTACATATATAAAATCAAATCACCTTAATTCTTATATCGCTCTCAAGCTGGCACTTGTGATGAAGAAATTTATTTTCGTTTGCTATTATTATTGCTTGCCTTTGGCAAAAACTTACTGTTAACAGTTATCAGCTTTTTAGCAGCTTTTCAATGGATTTCAATTTATGCACACATAGGTATAAATATTTTCAATACTGTTATAGCACATAGTTATCAGCTAATGCTGTGTCACTTGCTGAGCGTTGTTTTTTTGTGTTGTTGTAGCTATATTTCTTAGTTTGTTGTTGTTTGCTATTGTTGTTGTATACTGAAAATAGATTAAAAACAGAATTTTCAATTGAATATTTTATTGGTAAATATTGATTTCATTGCCTTTTATCAAAATGAAAAAAGGAGTAAAAAAAATTGCTTAAGAATTATAGCACACACACACACGCACAAACAAACATCCAAATGTATTTATTTGCAAAATATAAAATGTTTATGATCGTAAATGCAAAAATTGTAATAAATCTTGTACGAAAATATGTTTTTTGATGTCTTGAAAATGTGTGCCATTTAAATATTTGTGAATAGTGTGTGGTGATTTAAATATATACATATACTTTTATAAATACAAATATGTAGTTATGTGTGTGTGTGTGTTTGTTTTGGAGATAAGCAAAAGTCAATAAATATGTTTAGCCCAAAGCTATGGCAGGGTAAAAGTATTTTCTTAACGGTAATGTTTGCATTTACATAATATATACATATATTGTTATGTCTAATAGATTTAGTAATAAAAATAAATATCCTTTTATTGCTTTAAATTGAACGTTTTAAAAAGGAGAGTTAAATTGTTGTTAAATATTTTTATTTTTTTTTCAGAATTACAAATATTGAGAGCAGCCTTCACATTGAGCATGTGAAGAGTCGGTTTTTTTTAATTATTTTTTTATAATATAACATAATTAGTGCTTTATAACCGCTAAAGCGATTTTCCTCAAATTGTGTTGTAGCGTCTTCATATTTTTCCAACAAATGAAGGGACCTACAGTTTATACTAAGCCGCATCCGAACGGCTGATGGTTTTTTATGTGGAGCTTTTATTTCATGTCAAAAATTCACTCGGAGGGCCTGACATCCCCTACCTAGGGCCGACTGCAAGGCTTTATAATTTTCTAATTTTCTATAATTTTAGATTTTGGTCGAACCAGAACTCGTGTTCTGGTCTTCAGAATAGCAGTATGTAATGCTAACTACTCGGCTATTGCGGTGCCCATTACTTATAATGTAGATAACATAACAGAGATGCCGTAAAGCATGGCTTCGAGCAACATTATTGGCGTTAGTACCTCACAGAACAATAGTGCTGCTAATGAAAAGCCAGAAAAAGATGGAGGACATAAAACTAAGAACATATGGTTAAACTTCAGATTCGTTACCAGTAGTAAATATCTCAAAAACCTACTTTTTCGCCGGGTGAAGCTAAAAGAATACCCGATTTATGCTAACAACAAAGCAATAGAAATCTGTGCAGCTATTTCAAGACCAGTGAAAATTATGGGAAGCTGATGATTTGAACCATCAGTTCGCATTTATGAGGACAGCTCCTGCCTTGGTACTCACGTAAGTGAAAGTAGTCGCTTAGTTATAAAACCCAGGCATCTCTATGGGTAGATGGTACAATCATATCAATTTAAGAAGAGCATCAGTGCGTAGTCAAAAGGACTAACTGCGAAGGTTTTGATCCCAAGAATAGACATACGGAACAGCAACAAGACATAAGCTACTATCTCAAGTGACTCCTTACATGGCTTGGCTCAACAGCAATTTAAAAACCTTGAAGATGAGCCCAAGCAGCTACCGTTGGAACTGGGAGTGCAGTGGCTCTCAAATACCTGTTGTATGCGATGCTCTTTGAAAAAAATATTTGGAAGAAGTGCACAGTTATTACCATTTAAATAATGAAGCGTCTCTGACACAAGGAGCGTACAGTGTGATGTGAAAACGGAAGCTTGTTTTCAAAATAGAACAACGTCCAGAATGCAATGATAGAATTTGTGCACGTTACAAGGAAATGAGATAAGTGTTAAGTTTTTACTACCACGCGACCGCGATAATCGCACGGTTAGCACTGCGAGCTACCAAAAAACTCTCAGGTGTGAGCTTTAGTGAGAAAAATATTCAAAAATATAAGAACAATAAGTTTTCTCAATAAAGCTCTCCATCAAAATCGTAGAATATAATTTTTCAATGCTCAGTAATGCTCAGCACCGTGATATGTTCTGTGGTTTTAATGACTAACAGGCGCTCTGGGATGTGAGTTTGAAGATGCCCCCATATGCGAAATACTTTAAAATAAATTTATAATGAAGCCATGCCAGACAAAATGAAGGTAAAAACAAAAAATGAGAGTTATGTTGAGCCGTGCCGAAGCCTTTATACCTATCATAAAAATAGTTAAATTTTCACATGGGTAATTAGGAGAGTTATGATCTCAAATTGGGTATCTGAGCAAATGGGTTATATGAAAGGTATATGATTCGATATGATACGATTAACAATCGATCGGTTCCGACAAAGGATTAATAGATTAAAAAAAACTTATTCGCATACCAAGTTGCTTTCAAATACATATATCAAAAGCTGAGAGACCTCTATGTGTTCAAATAGACGGAGGGAAAGGCTGACAGACATATAGACGGAGAGCCAGATAGATGTAGAGAGTCTCAGATAGACGGATATGACTAAATCAATTCAGCTCAACACCATATCGGTACAAATTTTTATGGATCCACCACTGCTCGTTCTAGTATTAACATACTTCGTACTAAAATTATATTAATGCATAATTTCATTTTCAAAAAAATTACAAAAAGTTGTGATTCAAGCACATAAGGCATTTGTAGCTTATAAATTTGTATTAAAAAAAAAATGGTAGAACAAGATAGGTGAAGAAAAATTTCGAAATAGATTTAAAAATATTTTACAAGAAATTTTTATCACTTTGAAAAATTTTTTTTGATTGGAATTGCCCTAAATCCTTTTTTGTTGTACATGATTTTCCATATGCTTGTGTGTTTACAATATATGTACATACGTAAAGAGTATAAATGACAATGGACTATAAACTGCCAAAAGGTACTAACGAGGTTGTCAACACTGAATCACAAAAGGATGTGCAAAAGCAAGTGCAACAACAACAATAAAAATAACAGAAGAATTAAGCTGAAACTGATCGGCATCAGAAGAAAGAAAGAAGAAATGGCAGACATAATAAAGCAAAAGCGTTGATGACTTCCAGGAGTAAAACGATAATACCACTTACTTATAAATATACGTACGAGTATATGTGTTTGTACTGAAGTAGGTCTTAATGAATCAATTACATGTGTTTGTCATGCAATAAAGTTGGAGAAGAAAACACTTTAGCACACTTTAAACTACGTAAGAAGAAAAGAAATACATAATGTTGGAAGTGGAAATTTGCCAACAACTTGGTTGGATATGCCAGCAAAAGGCAAGCATATGCACAGCTCGCAACCAAGGAGACAAGTTTCTAAAACTTATTGTTCAAACATTTTTTCTTTAATAATCTGTTTTTGCACTCTTAAGCAAACCAAGTTCCCTATCACTTTCCTTACGCTTGTTAATATATCTTAAATCCTGTACTTATGTATGTATGTATGTATGTATGTACCAACCTATAACTATGTATTGCAAGACCACTCAACTAAGCGACTGAAACATTAAGGATATTGTCAAGAACTTCCTGCTTTGTTACCTGCGTGTAAAAGCATTTTAAAGCGCACCCGAGTTACATGCACTCACACATACATATATACATTTTCCACTATGTTTGGAGGCGTATGTTAGGTTCCTGTTTGCCACTCAACTGATTAGCGCGTGTGTTCTATCTATGAAAGCAAAGGAAACATCGCTAAGTAAACCATTGAAAGAAAGTTTCGACAAAACTTCCGTTATTGGTTGCAGGCAACAGAGGCATTTAGTGGAAAAGGGTTGTATTGCGCGAAATAAATGTGGGTGTTTGTAGTTGCCACGGGACATGCTTAAACTGCTGATGCTTATATTTTATTATAACTTTTATAGGCACAAAATGTCTCTAAAACTATTTTGTATGTATATGAAAAGAGTGAATTAGAACTAATGCTGTTTAAAACGGCACATTGGTCCAGAGAAAATTCAAAATAAATAAAAACATTAATTTTAAATCTCATATAGAGGGGGAAATATGAAAAAAATATACTTAACAGACTGATAACCTTTAACTCAACAATTACCGCAATTAATTTTGTTTTGAAGCAAATCTAATTCAGTTACATTATTTGATAGTTTAATCAAATTGTCGGCATACGTTCTCTGTACTCTTACTATTGTCATAATAATGGCAAAAGATAATATTTATTGTTTTATTTTATTCTCCTTTATATTCTTTCTACTTTTATTTTTTTAATTTAACTTTCTTTTATTTTATTTCCTTATGTTTCATTTTGATTCATTATATTTAATTTAATTTAACTTAATTTAATTAAATTTTAGTTTATTTTATTTTATTTTTTTTTTTATTTTATTTTATTTTATTTTATTTTATTTTATTTTATTTTATTTTATTTTATTTTATTTTATTTTATTTTATTTTATTTTATTTTATTTTATTTTATTTTATTTTATTTTATTTTATTTTATTTTATTTTATTTTATTTTATTTTATTTTATTTTATTTTATTTTATTTTATTTTATTTTATTTTATTTTATTTTATTTTATTTTATTTTATTTTATTTTATTTTATTTTATTTTATTTTATTTTATTTTATTTTATTTTATTTTATTTTATTTTATTTTATTTTATTTTATTTTATTTTATTTTATTTTATTTTATTTTATTTTATTTTATTTTATTTTATTTTATTTATTTTATTTTATTTTATTTTATTTTATTTTATTTTATTTTATTTTATTTTATTTTATTTTATTTTATTTTATTTTATTTTATTTTATTTTGTTTTATTTTATTTTATTTTATTTTATTTTATTTTATTTTATTTTATTTTATTTCATTTTATTTTATTTTATTTTATTTTATTTTATTTTGTTTTGTTTTGTTTTATTTTATTTTATTTTATTTTATTTTATTTTATTTTATTTTATTTTATTTTATTTTATTTTATTTTATTTTATTTTATTTTATTTTATTTTATTTTATTTTATTTTATTTTATTTTATTTTATTTTATTTTATTTTATTTTATTTTATTTTATTTTATTTTATTTTATTTTATTTTATTTTATTTTATTTTATTTTATTTTATTTTATTTTATTTTATTTTATTTTATTTTATTTTATTTTATTTTATTTTATTTTATTTTATTTTATTTTATTTTATTTTATTTTATTTTATTTTATTTTATTTTATTTTATTTTATTTTATTTTATTTTATTTTATTTTATTTTATTTTATTTTATTTTATTTTATTTTATTTTATTTTATTTTATTTTATTTTATTTTATTTTATTTTATTTTATTTTATTTTATTTTATTTTATTTTATTTTATTTTATTTTATTTTATTTTATTTTATTTTATTTTATTTTATTTTATTTTATTTTATTTTATTTTATTTTATTTTATTTTATTTTATTTTATTTTATTTTATTTTATTTTATTTTATTTTATTTTATTTTATTTTATTTTATTTTATTTTATTTTATTTTATTTTATTTTATTTTATTTTATTTTATTTTATTTTATTTTATTTTATTTTATTTTATTTTATTTTATTTTATTTTATTTTATTTTATTTTATTTTATTTTATTTTATTTTATTTTATTTTATTTTATTTTATTTTATTTTATTTTATTTTATTTTATTTTATTTTATTTTATTTTATTTTATTTTATTTTATTTTATTTTATTTTATTTTATTTTATTTTATTTTATTTTATTTTATTTTATTTTATTTTATTTTATTTTATTTTATTTTATTTTATTTTATTTTATTTTATTTTATTTTATTTTATTTTATTTTATTTTATTTTATTTTATTTTATTTTATTTTATTTTATTTTATTTTATTTTATTTTATTTTATTTTATTTTATTTTATTTTATTTTATTTTATTTTATTTTATTTTATTTTATTTTATTTTATTTTATTTTATTTTATTTTATTTTATTTTATTTTATTTTATTTTATTTTATTTTATTTTATTTTATTTTATTTTATTTTATTTTATTTTATTTTATTTTATTTTATTTTATTTTATTTTATTTTATTTTATTTTATTTTATTTTATTTTATTTTATTTTATTTTATTTTATTTTATTTTATTTTATTTTATTTTATTTTATTTTATTTTATTTTATTTTATTTTATTTTATTTTATTTTATTTTATTTTATTTTATTTTATTTTATTTTATTTTATTTTATTTTATTTTATTTTATTTTATTTTATTTTATTTTATTTTATTTTATTTTATTTTATTTTATTTTATTTTATTTTATTTTATTTTATTTTATTTTATTTTATTTTATTTTATTTTATTTTATTTTATTTTATTTTATTTTATTTTATTTTATTTTATTTTATTTTATTTTATTTTATTTTATTTTATTTTATTTTATTTTATTTTATTTTATTTTATTTTATTTTATTTTATTTTATTTTATTTTATTTTATTTTATTTTATTTTATTTTATTTTATTTTATTTTATTTTATTTTATTTTATTTTATTTTATTTTATTTTATTTTATTTTATTTTATTTTATTTTATTTTATTTTATTTTATTTTATTTTATTTTATTTTATTTTATTTTATTTTATTTTATTTTATTTTATTTTATTTTATTTTATTGTATTGTATTTTATTTTATTTTATTTTATTTTATTTTATTTTATTTTATTTTATTTTATTTTATTTTATTTTATTTTATTTTATTTTATTTTATTTTATTTTATTTTATTTTATTTTATTTTATTTTTTATATACTAATTCCCTTAGCAGCTGTTGTAGTCTTTTTGCTGCCCCGAGGCAAGTCTTTTAGCAACTGAACTAATGGAAGTAAGTGCTCGTATGTAAGTACAATATTATAAATATTTTCATATGTGTTTGCTCCTTCTTCTGCTGGATATTTGTCTTCCAGCATTAAAAAAAATAAGCTTACAAGAATGCGACACTCCATTGGAGCACTTTTAGTACATTTTTGTCACAAATAACTAAAATGACCTTTTTCCCTTAGGACCATGCCCATATATGTATACAAAATATGCGACACAACCACGCACGATGCCACAAATTACTACTCCCCTACTTAGACCCTCTGCCAAAAACACTCGCACACTCCCACTTATGCCTGAAGTATGTACGTTTTATTCGCACTAAGAGTTGATTCCTATGATGTTGCAGGCCACTTTTTGTTTGCCTACGTGCCACATAGGCAAATAAGTATGATGTGCCTCAAGCAAATACTTCCAAGTACTTAAGTAGAAGCATTGCCTCAAGGAACTATGACTTTTTGCGTATGAACTCCGGTGTACGCCTTGAAAGTTTTAGTGTGTGAATTTGAGCGATGCGTTGCCGCACGCTGCCCTACGGCCATTACTTCTGCCACTTCTTCGGCAGTAACATAATGCTCATCATTATCATCATCAACTTGGCTTATTTTTCTATGCTAAATTGTCAGCTTAATTTTCTTACTAACCGGGAGGGTTTATTTTTCCGACACATTTGCGTGTGACAGAAAGTCTTCCGCAAAATAAAGAAAATATTTTGCAAACCTAATCCACACATACATACTATGTATGTTACATGTAATTTGTTATTTTTGTTTGTCGCCACAAAAAGTATCTGCGGGTACTTTACGTGCGTTCGCAACCTCTCGTACATTTAGGCTTAAGTTAGTATTGTGAGGGGTGGGAGGAGGTCAAATTACTTGCTGCCACGTGTAGACAGACACTTGTACATATGTATTGCGATTACTCATATATATAAGTGCTTGTGTGCATATGTCACAACTACATTTCCTATGTACGTATATGCTCTTGTTACGTTCGTTCATATGTCACTCTACTTCGACTTAAAATAACACATGTACGCACATTTTTGCCCCTTGGCGCTGAAGAAATGATTATGCTGCTACATTATTGGCATTATTGTCAATTTCTTTTTCACTTTACTTTGCTTATTATTATTTATTTGCTTTTTTTTATGTCTTGATAAAAAAAGTTTGCTCCGAAGCTCGCTAATTTACCACGAATTTACTTGATGTTGCTAATGTTTGTACAAATTGGTGTGTGTGTGTGTATGTATCAGGGGAAAAATCATTTTACATCCTAATGTTTATATAATTGGTAAAAATATATTTATGTCCTAATCAACATTTATTAGAAATATGTTTGTATAATTGACGCTTTATTACAGCTTAAGAGCTTTGCGGAAAAACTTCTTCTTTGGTTTGTAGAGCTTGTCTTGATATATAACCTAAAAATTAATGGATCTATGTATATAAGCCATTTCTCCGCAGGGAATGTCAAGCTCTTCGAGTGTATTTCTGACATGAAATCAAAAGCTTCCCATAAAAATGCATCCGCCGTTCGTTGGCGGCTTAACTTGAATTGTAGCGCCATCTTTTTTTTGGAGAAACATCCAGACGTGCACCATCATTCTAAGTGGAAGTTCGGCCGAAATAGAAATTGAGAAAAATATATTCCGGAAACACATCATTTCTTCATCACCAGAGGATTCAACGAATGACTAACGCCAACCCAATTGTAATACTCAGAGACAGACACACAATAAATCAAAGTCAAGCCCCAATGTCAAGGATCTTGAAAAATCAATATCTCCGTAGATATAGTTTTCTGGTTGACTGAAAGTTGTCTGACAGCACACAACACACCAGTACTGAACATGGTGTCTACAAGATTGTGTAAACTCGATGAAAATGCTGTGCGGGTACATTTATATAGACTTTACCAGAAAATTATCAGGTGTACAACTTTGCTTCCGCCGTTTTCCGATAGGTGGCTGCACCGGCTGAGGCTGGTTTAAATACATAGATGATAATGCCTTTAAAGTGAGTGTGAACAGTGCCTAACGAATTGTCATCGCCGTTTCAGTGACAGTTGTTCTTGTTTTCGTATTATTCACGCTCGAAAATGTCCGTTTATGTGCCCAATTCTCGCTATTTGCGGGAAATTTTACTTTTCTGTTACAATTCGAAAAAAAATGCAGCTGAAGCGCTTCGAATGCTCTCAGAAACTTACGGTGATGCTGCTCTGAGTGAAGAAACCACTCCCGTTTCAACGTTTTAAAAATGGTGATTTCGATGTCGAAGACAAACATGGTGGTGGAAGAGAAAAAACCTTCAAAGATGAACAACTAGAAGCATTGTTTGATGAAGATTCGTGCCAAACCCAAGAACAGCTTGCCGAATCGTTGGGAGTGAGTCAGCAAGCCATTTCAAAACGTCTCAAGGCCCTGGGCATGATTCGGAAGGAAGGAAACTGGGTGCCGTACGAGTTGAAACCGAGGGACATCGAGCGCCGTCTATGTTTATGTGAGCAACTGCTTCAAAGACAAAATCGTAAGGGGTTTTTACATCGAATCGTAACTGGTGATGAAAAGTGGGTTCGATACGATAATCCTAAACGCAGAAAATCATGGGGAAAGCCCGGGCATGCTTCTTCGTCGAAGGCAAAACCGAATATTCACGGCGCCAAGGTTATGATTTGTATTTGGTGGGATCAGCTCGGTGTGATTTACTACGAGCTCTTAAAACCGGGTGAAACTATCACAGGGTGGTCAAAAAGTACCTGGAAACGCTGAAATGGGAAATCTTGCCCCACCCGCCGTATTCCCCAGATGTCGCTCCTTCTGACTTCCTCCTATTCCGTTCGATGGCACACGGCCTGGCAGATCAACATTTTCAATCCTTCGAAGAATTGGAAAAATGGATTGCTTCATGGATAGCGTCAAAAGAGGACTCTTTTTTGGAGCCGGGATCCGAAAATTGCCGGAAAGATGGGAGAAAGTTGTCGCTAGCGAAGGACAATACTTTGAATAATATATCTGTAAGCACTTTTCGCAATAAAGCTTTTAATTTTGGAAAAAATGGCGGAAGCAAAGTTGTACACCTGATAGCTAATAGATGAATACTTCGCTCATCAATATCGAACATATGTGCCAGACCTCATCGAGCATTGTACAATTGGATGGTATTTTACTTGCAATCTATAAAATTCATCCAGCTCACCCGGACTGAGATGCAGTAGGTATATACCACTCTTCTTGATCTGCATCTGTGGGGGATGGGGCCATGTGTAGAAGTTCACGCAAGTGAGGAAAGTTTTTGACTGCCATTCACCTGGGAGTGGCCAGAAACGATTCTTGTGCATATGGTTCAAGCAGCTCACGACGTCCGGTCTTAGACCACGTATCCCCTGGGTAGCCAACGAACATCCGTTTGGAGGCGAGCTAAAGTGAGAAGGCGAATCCCATGCGGTTGTGCGTAGGGTTTGGAACCCACCACATGAAAAAACAACCCAATGAAAAAGCAACATAAGCCTCGGATGAGAGACCCCCCTTTTGATGACCCCCGCAAATGTTTTAAGGATTACGATTTTAGGGCATGCACCTGGAATGTCCGGTCCCTTAATTGGGAAGGTGCCGCTGCCCAGCTGGTTGATGTCCTCATAAAGTTAAAGGCTGACATCACTGCCGTCCAAGAATTGCGATGGACGGGACAAGGACGGAAGAAGGTGGGTCCTTGTGAGATTTACTACAGCGGCCATATAAAGGAGCGCAAATTTGGTGTCGGATTCGTGGTGGGAGAGAGACTCCGTCGCAGAGTACTGGCATTCACTCCGGTGGATGAACGTCTAGCCACAATTCGCATCAAGACAAAATTTTTCAACACCACCCTAATTTGTGCCCACGCCCCGACGGAAGAGAAGGATGACTTGACCAAAGATGCCTTTTATGAGCGCCTCGAACACACTTATGAGCGCTGCCCCCGACACGACGTCAAAATTGTGCTTGGCGACTTCAACGCTAGGGTGGGCAAAGAAGGTATCTTTGGTACGACTGTCGGAAAATTCAGTCTCCACGACGAAACATCTCCAAATGGTCTGAGGCTGATCGACTTCGCCGGGGCCCGAAATATGGTTGTCTGTAGCACTAGATTCCAGCACAAAAAAATTCACCAAGCTACTTGGCTGTCTCCAGATCGGAAAACTTCCAACCAGATCGATCATGTTGTGATAGACGGAAGACATGTATCCAGTGTTTTAGATGTGCGTACGTTCCGAGGTCCCAACATTGACTCGGATCACTATCTTGTCGCAGCGAAGATACGCACGCGCCTCTGTGTATCGAAGAACGTCCATCAACAAACACAAGGAAGGTTCGACGTTGAAAAGCTGCAATCACAACAGACTGCCGAGCGATTTTCTACTCGACTTGCACACCTGCTCTCTGAGAGCACTCATCAGCAACCCGGTATAAGGGAACTGTGGGACGGCATTGCAAACTCCCTGCGTACAGCTGCAAACGAAACCATCGGATTTCGGAAAGGTCGCAAAAACAGCTGGTACGATGAGGATTGCCGTGCCGCAGTGGAGAGAAAACAGACTGCCTACCTCGCAACCTTGCGATCAACCACAACACGTGCGGGGTGGGATAGATACCGAGAACTGAAGAGGGAAGCAAGGCGCGTCTGCAGAGAAAAAAAAGAAAGAGGCCGAGATGCGCGAGTACGAGGAGCTTGAGAAGCTGGCCGACAAGGGTAACGCTCGAAAATTCTATGAAAAGATACGGCGACTTACAGAAGGTTTCAAGACCGGAGCGAACTCTTGTAGGACCCAGGGAGGTGAGCTAGTGACAGATACCCAGAGTATACTCGATTTATGGAGGGAGCACTTCTCCAGCCTGCTGAATGGCAGTGAACAGGAAACACGCGGAGATGGTGAACCCGAAACTCCAATTGATGACGATGGGAAAGTTGTTCCGTTACCCGACTATGAAGAAGTGCGAATAGCAATCGTCCGCTTAAAAAACAACAAAGCGGCAGGGGCCGATGGATTACCGGCCGAGCTATTCAAACACGGCGGCGAAGAGCTGATCAGGTGCATGCATCAGCTCCTTTGCAAAATATGGTCGGATGAAAGCATGCCCGACGATTGGAATTTAAGTGTGCTCTGCCCGATCCACAAGAAAGGCGATCCCACAGTCTGCGCCAATTATCGTGGAATAAGCCTTCTTAATATCGCATATAAGGTCTTATCAAGCGTATTGTGTGAAAGACTAAAGCCCACCGTCAACAAACTGATTGGACCTTATCAGTGTGGCTTTAGGCCTGGTAAGTCAACCATTGACCAGATATTCACCATACGCCAAATCTTGGAAAAGACCCGTGAAAAGAGAATCGACACCCACCACCTTTTCGTCGATTTTAAAGCCGCCTTCGACAGCACGAATAGGAGCTGCCTTTATGCCGCTATGTCTGAATTTGGAATCCCCGCAAAACTTATACGGCTAAGTAAACTGACGTTAAGCAACACTAAAAGCTCCGTCAGGATCGGGAAGGACCTCTCCGAGCCGTTCGATACCAAACGAGGTTTCAGACAGGGTGATTCCTTATCGTGTGACTTTTTTAATTTAATGCTGGAGAAAATAATACGAGCTGCAGAACTAAATAGAGAAGGTACAATCTTCTATAAGAGTGTACAGCTGCTGGCGTACGCCGATGATATCGACATTATTGGCCTCAACAACCGCGCCGTGAGTTCTGCTTTCTCCAGACTTGATAAAGAAGCGAAACGAATGGGTCTGGTAGTGAATGAGGGCAAGACGAAATATCTCCTGTCATCAAACAAACAGTCATCGCATTCGCGACTAGGCTCCCACGTCACTGTTGACAGTCATAACTTCGAGGTCGTAGATAATTTCGTCTATCTAGGAACCAGCATTAATACCAACAACAATGTCAGCCTTGAAATCCAACGCAGAATCACTCTTGCCAACAGGTGCTACTTTGGGCTGAGTAGGCAATTGAAAAGTAAAGCTCTCTCTCGACGAACGAAAATCAAGCTCTACAAGTCGCTCATTATACCGGTCCTAATATATGGCGCAGAAGCGTGGACGATGTCAACATCTGATGAGTCGGCTCTAGGAGTCTTCGAGAGGAAAGTTCTGCGAACGATTTATGGTCCTTTGCGCATTAGCAACGGCGAATACCGCAGACGATGGAACGATGAGCTGTACGAGCTATACGACGATATTGACATAGTTCAGCGAATGAAGAGACAGCGGCTACGCTGGCTAGGCCATGTCGTCCGAATGGATGAAAACACTCCAGCTTTGAAAATATTTGATGCAGTACCCGCTGGTGGAAGCAGAGGAAGAGGAAGACCTCCACTCCGTTGGAAAGATCAAGTAGAGAGTGACCTGAGTGCACTTGGCATTTCCAACTGGCGCCAAACAGCGAAAAGAAAAGATGAATGGCGCGCTGTAATTGCTTCGGCTATAATCGCGTAAGCGGTGCCAACGCCAATAAAGAAGAAGAAGATCTGCACACAACGATAAATCCTTCTTCTTCTGTATTAGTTAGGGAGCCGGAAACAGAAGTAGACATGCACATATTTCCATGATAAACTATCCTAAAACTATACGTCGGAGAGGTAAACATAATGGACGTTTTATATTTTACATTCTTAACCTGCAGCTGTGTTTCCAAAGTAGAACTTCTTAGCTCGTTAGCCCACATTAGTGCAAGCGATCACAGACGTTGCGAGTAAAGACGGTTAAGTGCAGATTAATTTTAAAACCTCCGGATCTGCGGATTGAAATTCAATCGGTGTGCTGGTGTCAGCTTTTAATCAATAAACATCTCAGAATAATAATTTCTGATAAGATGAACTTTCTATATTACTTTACGCTACATAAAAACTCAATGTAAAGCTTGGTAATATAGATTAAATTTTAAGTTTATTGTCATTCAGAAGAAGTCTTGAATATAATTGGCGCCTTGTAACCGCTGAAGCGATTTTTGGTCAAGCTCCTCCTCCAATTGGTGGTGTGCGCGTCTTTATTACTTTATTTTAAGCCGCTTGTAAGTGACCGATAAATTTATTTCACGCGTGAAATATACTCGGAGACTTGGTGCAATCACAACCAGAAAAATTAATTTTCTATAATTTTGTTTTTGGTCGGACCAGGACTCGACCACCGGCCTTAAGAATGATAGTACGCACTGCTAACCACTAGGCTATTGAAACCTTCAATCTTCAATATAGTGAGTTTATTCATTGGCTCAGATTGGTTGTATACCTACTCAGATTTCCATTTATGGACGGTGATATGATAACAGCTTTAAGGCTTAAAAAGTAACAGAAAACCTCAGAATGCTCTCCCTATCTTAACGACCGGTGGATTTTTATGAAAAATTTTTGTTTTGTACTAGAAATATACCGAGAGAAGTTGGCATTTCTTACCGAGAGACGATTGTATTAGAAGAAAATATCTATAATTATGCTTTATGGACAGTCCATCGTACAGTGACACGCACTGTAACCTACGTGGTTATACCGGCCGAGAATGTTATTTAATTTTTCTTCAACAGTTCTCAAGAACCTCATTTCAATCACTCTCTCTTTCACAACTTAGTTTATGCTCTTTGCCGATCTCACACACTTTAATCCTTTCAAAGCGTTTAATGACCACGTAAGGTCAGTAGGAGAGACTGTACCGAAAGTATGAATATTTTTATTTTCTTTTTGAAAAATCGCTTTTTAACATATCAAATATTCAGTTGAATTAATTATTTCCAGAACCACTAATAACATATTTGGACGTTTGTACGTACATATATGCATAAATGCCCAAAATAAATTTCCTACCACAACTGTGCTAAATATGTATAGGAAATAAACAAAATTTAATTTTTTATGCTACCTTTTTGATGATTTTCGTTTGGTTTTTTTTTTTTTTTTTGACTTTCCTCTTATGCATTTTTTAACGGGTTAAATGCTAATTACACACAAATCTCAACTGTCGCATAATATGAATATTTATATTCATTACGTATTCATGCACTCTATTCTATGGTAATTATTATTATCACGTTATTTCTTTCACATTCACCAATATGCAATATGCGAAACCGTTAAAGTGCTCTTGTGTGAGGCAAGTGAAAAGTTCATTCGAGTGCATTTACCCAGTTATGAAAAGTGACCGTTTTTCCTCACATACACACTAATAGAGAAAAAAGTGCAATTTTTATAAGAAAAAAAAAAACAAACAAGAGTTATGTAAATAAATATGTGATAAGTGTTTTAAATGGTAGACAATAAAAATATAACAAGTAGTTCATTGTCAGTGCATGGCGTCAGCCTAAAATAAAATGTGGAAAAAATATTAAAAATAAATAAAATGTAAAAAAATAAAAATATGCATTAAACAAAGCACGCAATCGAATATGCGGATATATACGAGTGTGTGTCTAAAAGCTATTGTATATTCATAAAGTATAATAACTGACTTAATTGAAATCATCTGTCGCCGGCCGGTCATTGAAAATGTGGCAGATTAAAACCAGAGATTGTTAAATGGCTAAACAAGTGAATTGTTTAATAGAGTTATAAATAAATACATACATACCTGCATACATACATATGTGTACATACATGAGCATGTAAAAATAAATATTTACTCACGAGTAAAGTAAATTTACATAGGTATATGTAAGTATTCTAAGTATACAATCGATTAAGTGCATTATAATAATATTTTTCATTTTTTATTCACATACACGTACATAGTTTATGCAGTGAAGTCTTCGCACGCACTCATTTACTCATTCATATACTTGTAAATAAGCGTATGTAATTTATTTATTTTTGTGTGCACACGCATGATTTCATATTGAAACAAAAACCATATGCATAATCGCATGTACATTTGTAATATATATATACATAAGCGCTGATAAGATGCTGGTAATTTAAATGAGCTATTTCTTTTAAGTTTGTTGCTATTGTTGTTGTTTTAATATTTTTTAAATTTTTTTCTACGTTACATACTGAATATTTAAATTTTTTATAAGCTCCGCTAACAGTGGCTTTCAGCTTTGTAAGTAAGCCATTTAATGGTCAATTGGAAGGTTCAAGTCATAAAATTATTTATTTACTCAACTACATATAAATATATATATATAAATATATATATAAATTTACATGCGTATAATTTTATTTAATTTTTTTTCTCCTTTTTCACTAGGTCAAGTCGATTCTACGTATTGATTATGTGTATTATTTTGGGGAATTTATTCAATTTTAAGTCTTGCTTCTCCGCTCATATTTTTTTTATTTATATTTATTTTTTTTGGTCTTAGGTGACGTAGTCATCATTTCTTTTTCAAAATTTATACAAATTATAGATACAAAGACACATGCTTGCGTTTAGAGCAAAACAACAAGCCCACAAAATGTTTTCTTTATAAAGAGTCAATATTTTCATGACATCACTCCAGTGCGCTAATATGCGATGTTGCCAATTTTCTAGGTGAAAATTTATGCTTGAAGTACTTATATTAAAAATTACTCTTCTATAAGATTCTAAAGTTATAAGCTTTTATAATAAAGGTAGACATTATTTACAGTTACTTCCCTTTTCTAATATAATATTTATTTTGTGCAACGCTGTCAATTTTCTTCCATTAAAATTAACGAAGTTTTGTTGATAGAAGTTAATCTTCTGTAAGATTATTCAATATCGAAACAGTACACCTTCCTTTCAAATGCTAACCTGATAATTTTCCTTGGTAGAAATTTTCATACTCATTATGTTCTTTTTTAACACAACTTAACTACACTTAAACTATTGTTATCATTCACAACGTTACCAATTTTCCTCGGTCGAAAATTACATACGAAGTTGTTGCGTAGGAAAACTTTTCTGTGAGGCTCTAAAATCACTAACCGACATACTCTTCCGTCGACGTTTTCTACAATTACTTAATATTGCTAATTTAATAATTATCCTTCCCAATGTTGCCAATTTTCCTCGTTGAAAATTTTTGTATGAAGTTATTGCTTGGAAATTACTCGGTGTGAAAGTCTAGAAGAACTTCAATAATTTTTACTATTGCTTTACTTTAATAAATTAAGTATTCTCAACGTTGCCAATTTTACTAGCTTCAAATTTATGTATAAGATTGTAACGTGAGCAATTTTTTTCGTGTTAATTCAATTTTCCTAAACAAATTATTTTTAGAGTTCAAGGGAATTTTACGAAAGTTAGAAATTCATCAATTTAATTTGGTTAAAATCACGAATGACATATGAAAAGCTATTAAGATGGCTGATAAATAATTTTCATACGAAAGTCATTCCACTTTTTTAACTAGGGTTTGTTCTCAAAAAAATGAAGCTGTGCTTTTCGTCACCCCTTTTTCTTCTTCTCTGGCGTAGACACCGCTAACGCGATTATAGCAGAATTAACAACATTTCGCCATTCATTTCAATACCAAGTACAGCCAGTTCCTTCTCTAACTGATCTTTTCAATGAACTCTAGATCTTTCTCTCATCAGCTCATCGTTCCAACGACTGCAGTGTTCGCTATTCCCAACTCGTTGAGAACCATAAATCTTACGCAAAACCTTTCACGCGAAGACTCCTTGTCTTTTGTCTCCCACTACCCCTAATATTCTATTTTAGTACAAGTCTCGCTCCAAAGTTTTTTTTTTATAATGTTGCTTAATTATCTCTATCAGCTGTGGGTGTTGCCTCAGCATTGGTAATACAAATTTAGGTATTGAGAAGTATTTCGCTTTCCTTGGTTTGTATAGGAGAAAGTCAATTAATTCTTTCACTTAGCAACGCTGTCAATTTTCTTAAATGGTGATACCTTTTCTGTTGCTTTCTTTTACTTAAAAATATAATGTTAATTAAAACTGTAAGTCTCATAGTAGATAGCCAATTTTAGCTCAGGTCGATATATTAACATTACATTCTATTATCGTTACATTGTTGCCAATTTTCTTGCTGGATAATTGGCTATCATTATCACAACAGGATTGTCAATTATTCTTCTGGGTTTGCATATTAAACCACAAAGTAATATTCAAAGTGTTAACTATTTTTTTTTATTTGTTTAACGAAGCTACGTTGCCAATTTTCATCTAGTTTTCTCGTTGGGTATTTCAAGCTAGTGAAAAATATTAACGTTTAATCGACATTTCCTTCAATAAAAGCGGATAGGAATTTATAGAAAGTCACAGTTGCAGATGCAGAGAATTATTGCTATTTTTTAAATTATTTTTTTTATTTATTTAAATGTTGACATTCTGCACATACTTATTTCATGAGCACACAGAGTAAAAAAAACAAGGGTAACATATTTAGCCTTCCGAAATAACCCCTAATTTGTTAAAGTATTTAAAGCATGCAAACAATTTGCCCTTTTAGAACTTTTTCACACAAAACTCATATGTAATTGTCACCATACATTACTGAAATAATTGTCATATTTAATTCTTTCAAGACTTTATCTCATTTCTCAAACAATGTCAACAACAATAAATTAAAAACAATAGAAAATATTTGCAGTGGAAATTAATAAAGCACTTGACCAGTCAGATTCTTCGAAGGGAGCATGTTATTAAGCCATACAAATTTGATCACCATTCAAAAATAACCAACACTTACTTTCAACACTGTCATTTAAATGCATAACTGCTTACACGTGTTGGCACTTAAAAGAATTAAAAAATTATTTACATACATATGTACATTCATATGTATGTTAGATGTTAATATTAAAAAAATTGAAGAAAAAACAAAACAAAACAAATTATGTCATGAAATAAAAAATAATGACACCATGACACAAAAATATTTAATATAAAAAATTAGGTCAATCTCCTACTTACATGTATGTATGTGTGTTTGTTCAAGAAATTTCATTTAGTAATAATAATTAAATACATTTTTTATTATTCAAAATACAAAAGTATGATCTCCCTTTCCCACTCAGTTTTCTATTTTAATTCCCCCTTTGTTTTCCAAAAAAGCATGTAATAATTATTTTGGAATCAAAAATTAAATTAAACATATTTCCAGTTGAAGAGTTCGTTGCGAAATATCTGTTTGTTATCAACATGCTGCTGTTTGGACGCCTAAGCTTCGCAATTAGAGCCCAGAGGCAAAAATAAACGAACGAATGAAACAAAAAAAAACAAAAAAATAAATAAAATTCAAAGGAGAGTAGAAATTTACGAGCACATAAATTTAAAAGCTTTCATCTAGGTATGTATGTATGCATATATGTACAACCAACAGTAAACCAAAATGACGACACAGCAGACGCACTTACGCACCGCCACAATACCAACAAAATTAGCCAAGTTGCTAGAAAAGATTATTATTTAATTTTATTTTATTTTTTTTTTCTGCTTGAAAAAGACAAGACATCCCGCTGTCATAACTTGAAAATGCCAATATTTGTTGATTTGTATTTATGCATGTAAAAAAAATAAACAAAATTAAAAATGACGTTAAAATTATCAAATATTTCCGCCAACAGATTTACTTGCCAAACACCAAAGCCAGCAGCCAACAAACACCGGCCACCGGCCATCATGCGGTGCGTATTCACGTGGCAACAATGACACGAAAATTTATTTATTTACAAACTTAATAGTTTGTTGTTGTTCATATGTGTGCAACTTATTTGTTGTAAAAAAAAGTAAACATATTTTTTTGGAAAAAAATAGCGCTTAAGCAGATGTTTCTGGCCGAACAGCTGGTTACTAAAAGTGAAAATGAATTTTGTAAAATGCAAAAAAACAACAAAGAAAATTATTGTAGAAAAAATGAAAGATCGAAATTGAAACAATATTGAATACATTTTTGTTGTATATACATATATATGCACACTTCTTTCTTAATTTATTGCAAAGTTCAGCGCAAATTGATTGCCTTAAGCTTGTGGGTCACACGTTCGCTCTGAATGTAGACGTTCATACTGCTCCGTTCCTATACAGTTGGTATGGAATTTTCACAGCAAGTTTTAAAGAATTTAAGACCAGACCAATTGCAAATTATATTAAACATTCTTTGCTCACAAAAAAAATGAAATTTCATTGTTTTGTTGATGATAAGCAGATGAAAGGAAATTATCCAATGCTGAATGAAGTTCATTGAACGAGTTGTGACGTCATATTTTGTTGGTGCAAAAGGTGCAAAATAAGTTTTGTGTTAACAGATTTTAGCATAAGAAAATTCATCAAGCTTTATAGATATCTCCGAATCGAGGAACTTGTAATCAAATCTACCATATATGATTAGACCGATGATATGTGTTCAGTATTTTAGATATGCGTGCTCTCGGAGATACTAACATAGACTCGTGTCACTAGCCTGTTACATGCAAGATACCCACCCGTCTCTGTGCAGTTAAGAATGCTCGTCAACATATTCCCGCTCTCTGCGAGCACTAATAACTCAGTAACTCAGTATATGGAACCGTATTTCAAACTACGCACAGCTGCCAATAAAATTATTTGCTTTCGACAGGATCGAGAGAAAATCTCAAAATTTTCGTACAGCAATGAAGATAACAAAAACTGTAGTCGGCTTCTATGTATGATGTGAGTATGAAGACCTTTAGAAAGTCGTTCTTCCTTTTTGGAACATACTCATGTCGGACCAAAGAAGGTGATCTGGTGAAATATATCTGAGCTATACTGAGCTTTTAGTGGGTATACTTATTCAGCCTGCTAAGTAAGAGTCAAAGAAACATGCGCAGAGTTTGCGAGCACGAAGCACCAATAGCAAATGATGGAATAGACACTACATTACATAACAATGAAAGGGTATGAATATTAATTGTCTACCTGAAGAACAACTATGCGGCAGGAGCACGCGAACTAAATTATTGAAACTATTGAAACTGCCAAGCTAACTGCATTAGTTTCATTGCAGAATAAGATTGGGCGGGTGCTTGCCGGACGTTTGTGACCTGAGTATGTTTTGCCTAATCCACAAAAAATGGTACCCCAACTGCGTTGGTTATCTTAATATGGGCATTTTCTATATCATCTATAAAGCCTGAAATACCATCGTCAAGGAATTCGGATCTTATCAATGGGGGTTCTAATGATCTATCGACTAGATCTATACCATGTGTCAAATCTTGCAAAAAGACTCATCAGAAAACATCGACACACGCCACAACTCCATTGATTCAATAACTCAAAAATAGCTATAGGGAAGGGCCTTCCCGATCCGTTTGATACTAAACGAGATTTCTGACGATCTGGAGACCTAAACAAGGAGGCTAAATCTCTTTCAAGAGCATACAACAACTGCACAATTAGTTCTACTTTCGCCAGACTAACCAAGAAAGCGTAGGAAATCAGAAAGGGTAAATACCATATATCCTGACCTTATACCAACAGCAGCTAACGTATTTGGCCTCCCGCATCACTGTCGCCAGTCATGACATTGAAGTTCTAAACAATTTCGTCTAAATATTGGAAATTTAACTCAGAATAATTAACTATTACTACAGTCGACTGAATGGGCAATTAAAAAACCAAGTATTTTCTTGACGAATAAAGACAAAACTCAACAAATTTCAGAGGCTTGGACGATTACAAAGAAAAAGCATAAGGAGTTATCGATAGAAAGAATATGCGAAAGATTTAGTATGCTATAGGTATGGACGAGGGCAATAACTTAGACGAAAGAACGATGAGTTGAATACAGAAAATTAGGAGACACCGCTTTGAAGTTTTCAACACTTTACTCGACTCGAACTCTAGTACTAGTTCGGCTAACAAAGGCCAGCAGCCTAAATTATAGAAAATTACTATTTTTTAATTGCCGTCGACCGTCGGCAGGGAATGTCAAATACTCCGAGTGTATTTCTGACATAAAAGTACTTCACAAGCTAAGAATAAACTGTGAAACTATTAAGGTGTGCAACGCAAACTGAAGGAGAAGCTCGGATCAAAATTGCTTCACGTTTTTTGTAACTTTTAAAATGGTTACTTTAGCGTAAAGTATATGAGTTGCTACTGCGTGAGGTTTAAAGCGGAACTGGTATTTAACTAGTATGAAGATGATGCATAAATGGTAATTGACATTTTTCAGAAAATTAAATTAAAGGAGATGTACTAGGTAAACGATCTTTAAAAAAGCGTGCAGAATGCTGCGAGAATTCGCAAAATAAACTTAAAAGACTACTTCAAATATAGCAAAAAAAATTGTTTAATTTATTCTTTTCATTATATTCTCTGTCAATTACCGCCCACAAATAAATGAATGATTCTATACTAGAAATTAGTTTTACTAAATTATGAAAATTACTTAAGTTTTACGACTCACAAAAAATTATATCGAAGGTCATGAAGGCATTAACCTACCAAAAGAAGGACTGTACATAATAAAACAAAAATGCTTTGTGCTTCCGAGAAAAAAAATAGAAATGAAACTGTATTTTATTATGCTTAGAAAAAAGATATTTTACTAATGAGTTTAGCAATAAAAAAAAACAAAACTACTAATTGAATTCGGCATAAAGAAAACTTTTATGAACTAATTCAAAAAAAAAGGAAGACCGCAACGAATTTCTTTGCGACAACATCGAAAGGAAAAGCACTCAAAATTCATTTTACGCGTAAAGCCACAAGACATCGCTCATTGGTTGGTAATAAAAATGTCTAGCAATTAAAAGCGAAGCAGCGTGCTTTAAAGCAAGTAAGTAACTGCAATTAGGTGTGTCTCTTTCAGTAGAGTTTTATTTTATTTTCCCTTTTTTATTTCTCCTCTTTGATGATGTTTATTATTATTATAATTTTTGTACTTTTTTCTTTTCTATTTTAATTTTACTAAATTTACATTTTCTTTATTTTTATTATTTTATTAATTGCATGCCATTTTTCCACCACCTAATGACGTTTATAAAAATACGAGGGTTGCCTTTGATGTAATATTTCAGGACAAAATATTTTTCACGGCCGAAAAATGGTATTAATTTGGGAACATTCTTTGGCGTTTATTTTTAACAACATTCGATGTGGATCCACTCAGCAATAGTACATCGATGTGCTTTATTAAATTTTTGGCAAGTGTCACCAAGGACCAGTGTTTATCGATTTTATGGTGAATTCAATCGATTTCGTAGATCACTTCACGACGATCTGAGTGGAAAATATTTTAAAAAGCAATAAAGAGATCTCTGATGTTTAATATTTGTTTTTGCACTCTAATCCCGAATTCTAATATAAAAGGCAACCCTCGTATATTCCCACATATTCTTTTACTTTTATTCCCCTTTCGTAGTTTTGTTTATTTTTGTTTTTTTTCTATTTTCTCATCACGCTTAACCAATTAACGATCATCAGAGCGAATTAGAAATCCATTAAATGCAGTTCAGCGTAATGAATTATATTAACTAATGTTGCACATAAACAAAACCGTCGTGCTGCACACACACACACACGTCCCACATATAAACACACACAGTTGTAAACAAACAAACAAACAAAACAAACAAGCAAACAAAAAGCCAAAGCAGTGAAGTAATTGAAGATTTATGCGACAAGTGACATAAACCAGTTTTAATTGATGGCGGCTAATATTAAAGCGTAACACTTTTAGTAGTTCGAGTATGCAGCTTTGGGTGTTTAAGCAAGTTTTACTTACTAAATATGCAAATGTCATAACTTTTTTTCCACGTAAATTCAAAATGTAACCGGTTTGACTCTGGCATACTTGACAGCTGGAAAATGATGAGTGAGTGTCATAAATATCGAAAATTTACTAACTCACTGTGGGCGCTAAAGTCATACTTGTATATTTGTCAGCAGATTTTTATATGCATACATTATATATGTATGTGTGACTAAATGTATGTAACTGAATCTCATTCATACTCAAATTACTGTTATACTATACCAACTTGTTCCACGCAGTTTTACGGTTTAGCTACTGTTACACGCGTTTAAATATAAAACTATGAAATTTGCATATTAGAGTGTTACGGGTATTGTTGCCTTTAGCAGTAATTTGGCATACAGTGTTTTAGTAAACAAATCCTTTTGGCAAATAATGATGAGCCAGCGCTGAAAGTTGGCGAGAGAAAGGTTTTGCGAACGAATTGTAAAAACTTATAAGTCATATCGTCTATGTGGACGATAAAACCGCAGCTTTGAAAAAATTCGACGCTGAGGTATCTAGACCAATAAAGTATAAAAATTATTTCGTAAATAGAGACAAACTTTTTTAGGTGAAGAATTTTTCAGAGGCTTATGAAATGAGTAAAATAATCCTTTCAGGCTACAATTGTCAAACAGGCTTTCAGCCTGCATCTTCCGCATGACCGCAGTTCTTCGCCGCTATATTTAAAAAGTTTATCCGGTAAACCCTCGGTGCCTTTACTCTGTTATCCTTGAAAAGGGTAAGGAACTTTGTCTTAGTCGAGTGATTGAGCGTCCTTGCCATCGTCAGTCATTAGAAATTCGGGTTCAAAATTCCAGTTGTTTTTTATTGCAACCACAATGAGGCAAGCAAGTCTCTCTATACCAATAGTTATTAGATCAGTTTACTCGCTTCTAAAATAAAAAGCTTCAGTCTGGAAACCAATCCCATTTTCTCTTACAATTTTCGAGCAAGACAACCAGCTCCTTAAATTCTCTGTACTCTTGCATTTCGACATCTTTGGGTTTCTCTTTGCAAATGTGTAAAAACTCCTATATTTGATATCACATATATCGACAGATAAGCTTGGCCAGAGGAACGTTTAAGCAGTCTAAAGAACCATTTCTATTTTTCAATATTTAAAGGCACAAGACCCTTTACACTGTAAAAATAATATAACTTCAGTGTTGCCATCTACACTGAATTACTACTACAAGCAACTAACCACACTATCGGTGATTACACTGAGTCATTCCATTCACTTTACAAAAAGCCAGAGACTAATTAATATTCGAAACAAGGAGCATATCTTCACACTGTACTCCATAAAATGCAAATGAGGTGACGCTTATGACCGCGTAATTCGTAGTTTGACAATACTAGCATATACAAAATGCTCCATACAAAGGCATGTATGTATGTACATATGTGTAATAGATATACGAGGCGATCAACGCTGCTGGTATCTGTCCGATAAGATCGGCATTTATGCAGTAGAGTTAGTTAATAAAGATTACAAGCATAAGCGAGCACGTCGTCTATAGTTGGTCACGGGTATATATGTATATATATATATATATATATATATATATATACACATGTCAATATACTGTAAGCAAAATCATCAGTAAGTGTTTGTTGTTATTGGCAAAGCGTTGTTGCGAACGGCAGGCAAGTCAGTAGCTCATAACTGATTGGTATGACGGTGCAGGCGTACGCCAAGCGGTTGTACGAATATGTATGTACACGTATGTAGGCGTGTATGCATGTACGACTGGCGGCGCTTAGCGGCTGATGAGTACGCTTTTTTTTTGCATTTATATATACTTGTACAGTTGTACGTATGTATGTACTTTACTTTTTGTTTTGCAATTTTTGAATTTTCAATTAATTTTATCAGTCCGTCAGCCGGTTTGTTTTTCATTTGCTGCATAAATTAAATTTGCAAACCGCTTAATTCAACTAAAGTTTACTCAATTGCAGCTGCAGTGTACGGATGCATGCCTGCAAACATACATACATATACCATATAAATATACATATGTATGCTTATGTGTGTGAGTATATACGCGTATATGATTTATAGGTATATAAAATTACATTTATATGCATGTGTTTGTGTGTATCTATGTATGTATGTATGTATGTATGCATATCGGTTTGATTGCCGCCTGAATTGAGTTGTTATCATGTTGCAATCAGTGTGTGCCACCGACACAGTGTGTTGAATGCAAAAAATTTATCGCCAATTTATTGTTGCTACTGTTATTGTTGTTGTTGTTGTTGATGATGTTGTTGTTGTTGTGTTACATAAAATGATTGGTCTTTCTATGTTTTGCATTGATTTAAATTGATAAGGTGGTGCAATTAAATGGCTCAGGTGTGAATATTCGCTTTATCAAAGTCATTTAATTAGTGTTTTATATATATTTAATTCCACAATTTTAATTGATGTCGTGCAGTTTGATTTTATGAAAAAAATATTAACAAAAATACAAAAATGAAATCTATAAAACTGGCAACTATGAAAAAGAAAAAAAGCGAGTATAACCAAAAGTTAACCAAATATTTCTGTTAAACATAAGTTCCCTCATACAAAATCGGAATGGATAAGAATGACCTTGACCTTGGAAAGGCTAAATTGTTATTTCTACATTTGTGCTATTTTTCGGGCGGCACATGCTGCCATCAATTCTTAATAAATATGCATAACATAGTTACATACATATACGCATATACATCACTTTAGGCAGTAGTATCCTTTATAACCCGAAAAAAGCGTTTTTTCAGCAATTTTTTTGAAAGAGAAGCACATTTTTGCGGTAAGCGAAATTTTCAGACAATAATATACTATATTTAGGCTTCAAAAAACAGTTTTTAGTATCAACAACTACTAGAATCTTCCAATGTTGTGATGAGTTTTCTGAAGCAGCTGCAGTCTGAACTCGTGACGCGGTACCTGTGATAGAGATCGTGCGATGCATCTGAAACAGACTAAAACAAATACCGAAGAAGTGGGAAAATTCCAAATTTTTTCGAAATTAAAAAAAAAATCACTTTTTTGAAAAAATTCACTTCAAGTTGGAAAAAAATAGTTTAAATAATACTTTTGTCCAAATTCTTTAGTTCAAGTAGAAGGTAATGTAATACTGAAGCTAGATCACTTTTATTTTTTCGATCGGTGATATATTCTTTTTGCTATCACTTGCAACGTTTTCTAAGACTTGTCATAATTAAAGCTGGAGAAAACGCGCTTCAAAGTTTTGCCTGAGCATACGAACTTGCTCGACGCTCGGCCACAAAAAATGCGCTAGCTTAAAAAAAAATATATTAAATTGGCCACTGAAATTGAATGAAGACATATTCTTGGATAGTTTCAGAATAGATTTAAGAAAAAAAGCATGTTTTGAAGCCTCTAAAACAGACTACTGCCTTAACACCACCATAATCGGTACTAAGCCTGAATTCAGTGTTGAGCAGCTCTCCCAAGTGTCTTAGGAATCACAAGTTTGCCGAGAACAATTCCCTTTGGAGGCCCTTAGACCTTGACAGCAGGATTAAAATGCAACCCCAAACAAGCTCCGGTCATCTGAGAAGGCTAATTCTACCAAGAAAGTGAAACCGCAGACCCTCTGTGAAGGCCAGTGTTGTACTGTCAGTACGGCTACTGGAACCACTGGTGGTGAATCGAAATTTGTACCCAGAGGCAAGCTGTCCCTTTAAATACGCTATTTTATTTTATAATAGATGCTGGAACGGACCATGCCATCTGAGTAGACGGTGTTCAGTGATAGTCTCATGAATCTTGATGACATGTTCTGGCAAGTCTGTTTTTCAGATCGGTTCTGCTCAATTCGGGAGTGGGATCGACTCCTTCGAGGACATTTCAGACCTCTACTCAATATTAGATAGTCTTAGCAATAGATTGTACGTAAAGAGGATATACCCAAACTTCTAAAGACGCACATATTTATAAGTTGAAGAATGTAATGTCCACGGAATAAATCTCTAAGGTGCTGGAAAAGCAGAACAAGTTGGAAACTTTTGCATCACGTAAGAGACGTCATGAAATTAGGTATCGGCCGAGAAAGTGCCACCCTCTCTAAGAGACTGGTGTGGATGCAAGACACATAGCTAGCGACTGGGGTTGTCAGTTCATTCTTCCATCCGGCAGGTCATCGACATCTAGGTAAACATTGAGTGAATACTCCACTAGGCGAAGAATTTACATAAGATGAAGTTTACTAAGCTCCTAGTAGCGACAAATTGCTCTAATACAATATTGTTGGTAGGGATGTTAGTATTGCCTTCCCTTTTGGCGTCGTATTCACTCAAATTAAGCCTAGTAGATGACAACGAATGCAGGAAATTCAGTTTATTTGTGGATAAAGCAGAGTACGTAGACTGTATTTGACCAGCGTTTGGTAGATAGAGTTGACAAAAGCTGCAGATAGTGGAGTAAAACACCTACTTCAATGTGATAGAAGAAGAGCAACGTTCTTTAAGTCAGCGGCATAATAAGAAGTGTAGCGGTGTTGAGCATCATTGTGAGACTCCTTAATGGCTCAGTAAATTAAGTCTTGTCTAACCCAATCTGTTTAATTACAGCAAATACACTCTATATTTATTCTCATATCTATAAAAGCTATAAATAAATTTATAAAAAATTTAAACAAATAATTCCTAAATCGCTTAAAATATTTTACTTATTACTCACAGCAAAATGAGGAGGGTTATTCACGAATGCTAATGCATAATACGCAACTGAAATTATGTGGAAACTTTTATCAATTTCATAAAAAACAGTTTTTTCATTATATTATATAATATTTTATTTTTATTATATGTATATACTTTTATAGCAAACGTTGAGCCTCAGTTGCAGTAAATGATGTTCAGCAATTTTGCATGCCTCGCGATTTTTGTTTTTTTATTCCTTCTACTATAGTTCTACGATATCTTCTGCTTCTTTTTCGTTCTAGACTTCGTTCATTCATATTCTGAGCACGCTTTAGCGCAAAAAAACTATATTCGTAAAGAATAAAAAGTAAGCGTGTGTAAATTCATATACATACATATGTGAATGCAATATATGATATTTCATATATGTATTCTAATGCTTGTATAAGTATATTTACTTGCATAAAAGAAGCAATGCGCAACAGTAGCAGAAGACTTTTAAACCCAAAATAAATAAATATGTTTTTTGAGTAGTTTAATTGAGCTTTTTTATGTAATAATAATTTGAGCTGAGTTGAGCTGAGTTGAGGCGGTTGCTGATCAGCGCGTCTAGCGCACTTAAGCCTGAAGGTCTATTGCAGTGCCGTTGCAATGTATTTCTCACGGTTTATACCAGCCGTAACGACATCAGCCAGGCAGTCAAAGAAGTGATATTTATTTCGTATAATGCTTGGGGCTGGACAGTGACAGTTGAAGTGCTCGAAAAATTCTTCCTCATCTTCGTCTCTGCAGCTTCGACAAAAATCATTCTAAAAGTGTTTCATTCTCCTACCGTGTAGTCCCATTAAACAGTGTTCAGTTAGAATAACAGTTGTTGTATTGATGGTGAAATGGTCTACGATGATGTGATTCCTTGATCTGTTAGCTTCCAATACAGGCCATATATACCAGGCCAAGTAGTAAGTTCCTTTGTTATGTCGTCTGGGTACGGCCAAGGGTACGCTCGCGATGTGCGGATAAATTAATGTAATCAGAGTGGAACCCCGTCTCGCTAGCTCATCCGCCATACAGTTGCCTAAGATGTCCCTATGTCCGTGAAGCCCAGACCACGGCCGTGTTGCAACTAGCTGAGAGCTTGTTTAAAGTGCGTCTGTATTTTAACGCCACTTTTGATTTGGTGCAATTGTATTGAAGAGATGTGTTGGCAGATTGGCTAGTCAAGCACATAGTGGTTGATTGGTTTGTAACCAGAGATCCCGGCAATCATTCTGTGGCGTGACTGCCGCAGCATACTCTGTTATCGAGTTTAGAGCCATCCTGGAAGATGGCTATACCACTCTGATCCGGAACATTTGTATTTTCCCAATCATTATTGTGCGGGATTCTTGTGGAGAAGAGATTGTCAAAACAGTAAGTAGAGATGGCGTAGTCTAACTCTGCGAAAGACCATGACCGGGCGTGACCTGTAGCACAATACCATCCAGGCTAATAGCATTACAGTTCACTTAATGATTGCAGTACAGATTCGGAAGAAAATTATTAAGAAGAGTTTCCGGGGTTTTTCATGGAGTCTATGGTAGAGCTTCCAGTCCAATTTCCTCCTGAAAGTGGGTTTTGTCGAGTGTTGTACACCAAACAGTGACCCCGTAGAATAGCTGATTGGCATGCGTAAAGTGCAAAGATAGCTTTTTGCAACCATTCCGCCGTATTTCAGCTCGAGCTGTGCTACTTCTTTTTTATTAGCGTTGGCAACGCTTTCGCGATTATATGGCCTTTAGTTTGGTTTATATCTTCTTGTGAAAAGAACCATTTCGGTGACATACTTCTAATGTGTGTAGTAAAGAATTTTAGGTGCTTCCCTGTTGCTGTTAAAGCAATATCGTCAGCGTATGCTACCACGTCACAACCTGTGCTAACTAGTTGCCGATTCAGTATGTTCACTATGAGGTAACATAGTAATGGAAATAAGACTCCCTTTTGAGGGGTACCTTTTGTGGTTATGTAATTTACATTCTTTGATTTAAAAATCTTAGTACTTTTCTAATAATCTATTCTATTTTTAATTACAACAAAAAGCTGAAATTATTATGATTTATTTCTACTATTTTTAGAAATTTTTTACAGCACATTTTATACGTACATACGAGTATACCTATGTATTTTATTTTCATATACGCATGTAATATATGTTTACTTTTGTTTTTGCTTATTATTTTCTTTATTTCACATTCCTATCATAGCTTTCTCTTTCTTTACATTTCCGTCATATTATGATAATAAAGAAGGCATATTTGCAATTATTGTGTTCACACTATTAAATACGTACAATATGTATGTATATTTTATGTAAATCAGTATGTCAGTAGTTTGCTCTTTGCACTTCTTGTATCAAGGAAAATGTAAATAACTTTATAAATTTTTTTTTATTAATTTTCACATGCTACATGCACATGTAAAAGCAAAAAGGTGGTGGTGATATCAGCTGGAACTTCCTGACTTTGGCTTTACAATCTCATTCTTGACTATCGCATGTAGTATATACATACATATATGTATTTTTGCCAGCCCCAATAGCCGAGTGGTAAACATTACGTACTAAAAGTTGGAATACCAGAGTTCGATTCCTGATCCAACCAACATCCGAGAATTATAGAAAATTAATTGAAATAAAAAATTAAGTTAATTTTCCTAATTTCGTTTTGCCGCTCTGTAGGGAATGTCAAGCTATTCGAGTATATTTCTGACATGAATAAATTATAGGACTCTCCATTTGTTGGGAACGCATCAAGACGTACACCAGCAATTGGAGAAAATCTCGTCCGAAAAAAGCCTCAGTGGTTTCAAAGCGCCAATTATATATAAATATATTAGGTATAGTAAAAAGTTCGTTCGGTTTTTTTTTAATCAAATGGTTCCAAATGGTTTTTTTGGCTTATCTTTAGTTCCTCAGCAATTAATAAGATAAGAGATATGATGTTTCAGTTCAGGCTGAGCTCAAGTTGCCTTCTGTACTCTGCTGTTTCAATCTTACCCTCATTTTCAAGATGATATTTCCGGAGTACTTGCCCCATTAATACACCTACAAGACTACTAAGTTCCATTTTACTTAGTGCAAGTATTTGCCAGCAGTCCATATCACCATGGCAATTTAGGTTTGCGGCTTCTGTTGGAAATGCACCAGATTCTTAAATGTTCATCAAGAATCTATCTGCGCTTCTACAATGAAACCCATTGTTATTCACTGTATTTCCTCTTCTCTTAATTGCCAATTGTCTTGAAGTTTAAGACGGTTAGCATTAAGCACTCTATGAAGCGTATATAAGCTCGGCGATCTGTTACCATGTAAAGAATTTGGAAAATATTGTAATCACACATTACAGTTAAAAAAAAACTCTTATAAAATGTTTAAAAAGTAGTTAGTTAAACATTATTCAAGCAGAGTTGCGACCTAACCGAAAAATAAATATAAATAAAATATTTATTTTTCGTCATATGTCAAATAATAATTTTTATATGCTTTAAAAGGTCATTATTTAGTTACATCAATCTTTTTTAGGTAAATGCAAACCATTTTTAGATAAGAAAATGTAAAGAAACCAGCTGACCCCGCAGACGTTGTCCTGCGTGGAATTGTGTTTTTTGAAAAGAAAAGAAAGTTGAATTTATATTGTGTTGAAAATTATTTATTTACGATTTGTCTACATTTTTTTCAATGTAAAGCAGTTTGATAAACAACATTTTTTTCCGGGGCATAAATGTAGAGAGAAGATGGTTTTCCAACTCGTCAAACCACTGGAAGTATCAACCGATATTTGACCATTTCCAATCCTTTGCAGTTCTTTAGAGAAAACTTCTGCGGCGCTATCCTGTTGCAGGACCATTGCATATTCATAGTCAATCGTATAGTTTTCACGTACCACCACAAATACGCTGCTTTCGGCATAACAGAAAGTGTTTGTCGAAAATCGCCTGCTAACAGTATCATTGTGCGACCAAAGCGACGATTATTATTCCACAGTGCTTCTAGAGACCGTTTGTGTGCCACTGTGCTTTCATCCCATACTAACAGTTTACAATTCTTCAACACTTTTGCCGTAGCTGTTTGCTTTGAAATGTTGCAAACAGGTGTTTCATTGATTTGCATGTTTAGCGGAAGCTTCAATCATGAATTGATCACTTTGTATGAAGCACACATAAAGCTTTCACTGAATAGTTTTCAAAAATTTGCCTTTTGAATTGCCGAAAACTACCGATATTAAACGATTCAAATACTTAACAAATCACCGACAAACAAAAACTGTTCGAATAAACAAATAAGAAAGAAAAAACACATTAAAAAAAATAGATTTGAAAAAAAAAAAAAAAAAAAACAACAAAAAAAATTTAAAAAAATACTTTATGGAAAATATTCAGTGTTTGGAATATTCCAATTTTCCGGTATAAGGTTTTTTTTTTATTTCTAACCCTTGCCAGATCCACAACGAACAACTTCTGAAAAATTCATCAAGCTTGGTCCAACCGTTCTGAAGCCTTAGCGTCACTAACAAATAAACATTCATTTTTATAAATAAAGAAATGTGTTTAGTTTTTAGCTCAACAAAACTGAATAATATTGCTCTTTTATTAACATATCTTTTTTTCACCAAATTCTAAGCTTCAGTTGGTATCAAATTTCTAGTAGTAATTACAAACCAATTCCGAAAATATTTATTAAAAATTGAGTACACTCTGGCAATTATCCAACACTTTTCCCATCACACAATTTATGCATTTTAAATTCAACCAAATATGTTCATAAATCACTGAACTTTTAACTATATCAATATTCATAGCACATCAATGCACACATACACACACAGACTGAAAAAACCCCAAAAAAAAAGAGTTAAAAAATCAAACAATGTTGCATGCAAATTAATTACAGTAAAATAAAAACAATTGTCAACTTGAGTTTACATGACAATATTTGCGCATAAAAATCGGGGAAAAACATGACATGACCAGTGAATATTATATTTAAGTGGATATGTAGCAGCTACAAGCATACTTACAAACCATTTTGTGTGCAACACTTGCATATTTACACATATGCATATATGTATGTATATGTAAAACACATAGTTACAGATTTATGCATGTAATATACACGTATGTATGTAACAGTGTTTGAGTTGAACTTTTTTGATAACGAAAAAAAATCGATAACAAAATTTATTGACTGCGGTGATAGTGGCATTTAACTTGTGGCACATATCAAAGTGTCAATGCAGTGTGGCAGCTGCATCAGTGCAACAATAATAAATACACAGTTGGAGCAAAAACCAAAAACAACAATAGCAAGAGCAATAAAAATTTATATTTTAATGCAAATTTAATATACTCAACACAACGCACTTGCTCAACACACATACATACATACATAGACAAATGTGTATATTTAAATACATACAAACCTATATAAATGTATATAAATTTTTGTACGCAGCAAATCACTTAAATATGTAGATAAGTAAGTATATGTAGACCGTGAAAATGCACAGCGACTGCACCATTCGAGCAGACGCGGAAAACCCAAACATGAAATAGACGACAATCGTCGGGCAACCATCATCGCCAACAATCAAACTATCAGCCAACAACAAACGCAACATGCGATACGCAACATGAATCAATTAAGAGCGATTGAAAATAAATTGTGATAAAACGATGTGAAAAATGCGGCGAACCTGGACTAGACGCGCATGCGCCACACGCATTGCATGCCAAGTGGAATGGGACAATAGCAGAGAGGCAGAGCGTGTTGTTGGGGGAAATAAAACGGTAACTATGTATGTTCAAATGTGTTACAAGCAACGATGACTAGCTTTTGCAGTTAAGGAAACTCTATAGAAATTTGTTCTATAAAAAACAATAACAAAAAAATAAAAATAACAAAAAACAACAATTTTCCAAACAAACTGTTTTAGAGCATAACACAATTTCCCATTGTTGTTTTGTTGTTTCATTTTTTCATTATTTTTCTTCCTTTTTTTAGATACAAAACGTTTGTCCTGCAACAAATCAGGAAACATGTTTATTGTATGACGCATTTAACGGGGAAAAAAGCAGAAACATGTACTCATATGAGTTGATGTCGCTTGCAAGGCACCGTCAACATATCTAAATATGTTTAACAACGCTACAAAAACAACAATAAAATGTCAAAAAAAAGTTCTACATATGCATTTTGTTGGCATTCTAAACACAACAACAATGTTAAATGTAGGCAAAAACAAAAGCGAGTTATTTTGAGCATAATATAATGACTAAAACAAATAAATATATACATAACTGTGTATGTTTTTTAAAATATATATGAAAAGTAAAATAAAGTACAATAGAATTACTCGCTGATGCAGTTTGTGCTGCAAATGACACATGGTGGTGTGCATTAGGGTTACCATTAAGGCTGCAGTGTGGCTTAATGCAGATAAAAATACTTAAAAAAATTGTATACAAAATATTTAATTTTTTTGTTTTTGACCAGAGATTAAACATTATTATTAATCATAATCAATTTGAACACAAAAATTTACTGAAAAAAAATATTTCGGAGAATCTTATTATTTTATTTCTTCGTAATTATACCAGAATGTAAACACTGTGCATTTAATGTTGTAAATGAAGTTAACATTTCTTTCATTTCAAAAGCTGTGACATATGTACAAGCGTCTGTGAAGCACAAATTATGACAAGGAAATGCGTCAAGTGCTTCTGTAAGCTGTCAGGAACACTTAGAAAATACACATAATTTGTTGAAATGTTTTGTTTAGAATACTGAATGCTACAAACGAGCAGATGTGGGTTTGAGGAAATAATAAAGAAGCTACTTAGCAACAATTAAATAAATATGAGTATTTAATAAATTCGTATTAAAATGATTTAGCTAAGTAAGTGTGTGAAAAATAGCATGAATCGCATTACTAGAGCATTATTTTGAGGGAAAACTTGATAAAAGCAAATATTAAATTAAACTAAAATTTGATCAAAGTTACTCAGTTACATACATACAACTTCACAGTAATCTCCCTGACTAACACCTTTAATTATTCGTCACTATATTTCTGGTGACCATTCCGTAGCAATTGTCAATAAAATAAACATAAAAATACAAACCCAATCAAATTACAACACCCCACACATACACATACATGCCATATATACATATATGCTTACATATGTGGTAATATAAAATCATTTACATTCTTACACCTTGTTCCCATTGTAGTAAACAAATATTTATGCACATGTGGTATGTATGTATGTACCTACTCACTCGTAGTTTCGTGTTTACAATTTATTTATTGCACACGAAGCACTTCATGGGAGGGAAGTAAGCATGCCAAGAAGACGGATAGACATGAAGACGAAGGTGAAGAAGTCAATGACGCAGATATTGGCTGTCAAAGCATAGACAATTTGAATATTAAATATTTTTACTGCCCTCCCAAATTTGGGTGGTAATTCCGTACAAATGTTTGACACAATTTTATTTGTTTGTTTTGAGTTTTTATTTCCGAACTTCCGGAAAATTGTAATGCCTTTGAGTATTTAGAAAAAAAATGGGTTGATTGCATTGAAAAAATATATAAAAATTAGATTCAGACAGAAACTTAATTTACTTTTTTATGAATAATATTAAATGGTTCTGATATTTACTTATAAGTTTCCCTTTTCTTAGCATTTCTCAGTTAATATTTTTTGACAGAAAAAACTTAACAAACAAAAGTATAACTTATTCATGGATCATGAGACAATCAATGCATTGATAAAAAATCTATCTTTCCATAGCTAATGGACGCTTAATTTGAATTCAGCGCCATCTGTTGAGCCACTGGTTTCTTCTTTCAACTGAGCTACGTCCGATAATCTGAACGATTTTTCTTCTCCCTCTCACTATCTATAAACCTCTTTTCTTTCCCCTTTCTCTTTTTTTTTCTCTTGTTTCGTGTTCCTTTCTGTTCCTCGTTCCCTTTCCCTTCTTTCTCTCTCTTCCCCTCTCTCACCCTCTTTTCGCCTCTCTTCCTACCCTCTCTCTCTCCCTCTCTTTCTCCCTCCCTCTCCCCTTCTCTTTCCCCTCTCTATCACTCTATCTCTCTCTCTCTCTCTTTCTCTCTTCCGCTCTCTACCTCTCTCTCTCCCTCTTTCTCTATATCAAAAAGTTGATATAATATTTGTACCCTGATCTATCAAAAAATGCCAAAAAAATAAGAAATGAAAGCATCTTGAGAAACATGGTATTTATTGTAGTTGCCTTCTAAGAAGCAAAAATGCTGAAAGCGTTTATTTTTCTGTTGTGGAAATGGATCAAAGAACTTGTATCATTTTTAATCAAATTGGACTTAAATTTTCAAAGACACTTGACAATAAGTCAATAAAATGTCTACAAATAGTATTAGCTTCTCTTCGTAAAGGATAGAATTAATTACTACGCTCTGGTTTGCATAATCTGCTGGAAACGTCAAATCATCTACGTATAGATATATTGTCTCGAGTCAGGGAATTATTCGAAAATTTCAAGTCTAAAGCAATGAAGTTCATTCCAAGTTCAAGACTCCTTTGAAAGACTAAAATAGGAACGTTTTCCTTTCTTTTATCAATTTCACTATATTTTCGTTTCATAAGGTTAAGTTAGGTTAGAATATCTACATTGCTGGCTGCATAAACCTTTTGGCGCTTTGGAGTAGTAGGTATATATTCTTATATCGCCTCCTTACATTACCTGTATGTTTTTTTACCACTAATGTATATGAAATGGAATATGAATACATGATACGCAGATAATAATGTTTAAACGATCATTTGTCGGAACCGCTCAGAGCCCAATTAAATACCAGTTCATATATACCAGTTAAAATACTGGCTCGCTCATACCAGCTAAGAACTAGTTCGCCTCAGAACCAGTCTACGTAGTACTAGTCAAATATCAATTCGATTGATTTCGATGCTCAGGTAGATTTGAGAATGGTTAGAAAAATTCACCTTACGGGAAATTGAATAGGTATCAATTTATTTGAAAAAAAAAACGCTTTTACGGATCACTTTACTTGAATATTGGTACATTATTTCTCATTCATTTTTGGTTGTGGTTGTAGAGGCAAGTCTAATAATTAATGTGTGGGCGAAGCTTCTATTTACTTATGAGTTCTGATTTTTTTTTTTTTTTGCAAAACGACAAACTGGTATAAATTTGTCCACAAAATACTAGTTCATATACAAGAATTTTGTTTACCGGAATATACTAGTATAATTCTAGTACTTGGCAAACTAGTATATGTTTGTCCTTTAAATACTAGTATAATTCTGGTTGTCTAAGCTTTGGGTGTAGGAGGGAGAGGATGTTTAGGAGTAGGGAGGGTGATATTTATGTGATACCCATAAATGTATTCATAGAGCAGTTTGGCTCTTAATGGAATTTTAACACTATGTATTTATTGGGTGGAGGTCTGGGTGAGCTCCGAGTGAGAAATTTATCCAATGGTTTTGTAAGTCAAGCGGTGTAGGTACCGGCGTTTATTAGCAGTATATGGTGTTGTTAAACGTCTAAGTAAGCAAACATCCAAGCTGTCGAGTGTCTTACCAAGCACATTTTTTATGCTGGGGAAATTGGAAGTAGGATTGTTCATGCTTAAACACTGGTTTACAACAAACTATTATGATTTCGCCTTCAAAATATCTATTCCCTGAAGTGTAAATGTTAATACTGGAAATCATCGTAATCGGAGAACTATATCATATAGTCTACATACAACTGATTCAGATTGATATTTAATCCTAAAATGAGATATCATAAATTTTATATAGTCATGAGAGGTATAAAGACTTCCACCAGACAGCAGGAAGCTCTTCATTGTCGTTAATATAAATTTTAAACAAATATTCTGAAATATCTTTCCTTTTGAACTTAATAATATTATATTATATTTGTTTGAATAAAAAAAATACGCTATATTTATTTCCATTTAAATTGCTACGCAGCATTTAACAATAAAATAAATAAAAAATTTCAGAAAATACATAAGAAAGAAACAAAACGAAATAATAGCGTAAAATCTTCACAAGGAAATACTTATATATTTGCATAAATGGTGACCTTTAGCTTCAGCAACTTTAGCTACACAAAGGAAATGTTGAGAAGAAAAGAGCTAATCTGTGACCGCAGAAACCGCAAAAAGCGGCTTTGATACTTAGTAAACTTGATTAAAGCAAATATAATAATATTTATTTGAGAAACAGAAGGATGTACGAATAAAAAAATTTAATACTTTTTGAGGGTTTTTAATACTCAATACTCGTAAATATTGCTAAAAAAAATTAAAAAATTTCTGTTTAATTTTTTTTAATATTTTTTAATAATTTTGATTTTAAAGTACATTTTATTGTGCGCAACTCATAAGTATTAAACATGTTTGTATGTATATATAGACATAGTTTTAATATTAATTTTTAATGCCTTCTGCAGTGGTGCTCTTCCTCATACCATAAAGCTAGAAATAACTATGCACGTGCACACAAACATACAAATTTTAGTATATATTTTAATATTTTTTTTTTTGCAGGCAGCTGGCAGCACATCAGGGGCATGACATAAATTCCCTGCGCATAATGTCACTTTATTGTCATTGCCAGTCTTGTTTCCTCAAACTCACGCACAGACAACATCATAAATACATAAATACGTATGTGCATGCAGACGCGTAAAGACTCAGTGCAGCATTCATGCAAATACTACAAGTTTATTCAATAAACTCGCGTATATTTTTATATTATAAAAAAATATAAAAATATACACAAATGTATGGGTATTTGTATATAATAAAAGCATTATAAGGTATTTGCGATACTTTCCATATTGTTACTGTCTGCTTCACTAGGCTATTGCTTGTTGACTATGAGCCGTTGGCTGTTGGCTGTCAATCTTCTTCGCGTTGCCATTAACAAGCATTTTCGCATTGTTTAATGTATTATATATGTAAATATATATGAGTGCATATATATATGTTATAATGCCTTTTTTGCGTTGCACTGACTGTCAACAATAATTTAAATACTTTGCATCCATCTTTTTGCACGTTCTGCAATAAGTAGCAGCAGTAAACAAGATATCAGTTGTGGCATAAAAATAGAGACGACAATTAAATGGCCAGTGACATGAAAACAATTTTATTTATTTTTCGTTTTTTCATTTTATTTTTTTATATTTTTATTTTGAATTTTTTAAAGTGGCGACAAAAACGATGCCAAAAATTCAAGGTCGCCATAAAAGAAGCAAGTAAATGCATACATTTGTTTGTACTAAGCAAATGGCATTTTGACAAATAACCTTTTTGAAGCATATGATGTACACACCACTTATTCCAATGGTTAGTAAAAAATATGCATTCTTCTGATGAAATTTAAATTTTTTCGAAATTTGAAATGAAATGCAAACGTAAAATAAGACTTCTGTTTAAAACTTTTTAATACTAAACACTGAGGAGGGTAAAGGAAATATTTTGGACTCGCACTGGCTGAAAGTATGTACGGTTGTATATAATAGCATAACAAAAAGGAATAAGAATTATCCTGTTCTCATCACCTCAAGGTGAAAAGGCTTCAAAAGGGACCTTTAGAAGACAGAATAATTGGAGGCTGTCAATAAAATAATTTTTAATTTAATTTAATCAGAAAAATCGTGTTTATAAAATATAATCAAAAAAAGAAAGAATAATTTTCTTAGTTCATGCCGAGGTCTTTATGCCTTTCATCATCATATCTAATTTATAGCATTAAATTTTAGAATGGAATATTAACAGAAAAAAAAAAATTTAAAAAACTGGAGGGGGCTATAAGATAGAGTCATCCAATATCGGTGATTTTTTGGGACAAAGCTAATTTAAATATAGGTACTTGCATAGAATACCGAATTTCTCGTTCTCAGATACTCCAAAAACCTCTCCTCTGAACAAATGGACAGTACGTAGGCTATACAATACAGTCCCTCGAATTCGATGATTTTAGGTGACAATGTTTATTTGCAGATACGAATATAATTTTAAGCCCTCACATGCTTATTTGACGGATTTTTTATCTAACCTCATATCTGAACAAATCAGCTGATGAGGTCCATGTGCTACAGTGATCAGAATTCGATGGTTTTCAGCACAAATATGCAATTCATTATATGTATGTAGAATAACAAAATTTTATGTTTTTTATGTTTTATTGAAGCATTTGTGAACATATCAGTTGTAAAGGGACAATAATTTATAGTGGTACGATCTGGCCGGTTCCGACAAATAATTAATACTGGTTTGCGTATAAACAGACGAGCTAAATTAACTTAGCTCGTCATTCCGATTCGTTCAGTATAAAGTCTGGTGGGTCTATCTCTTCTCCTTCTGTCACTTTCATACTTCGGACCAAATCTTATGTACCATTTCATTTTCATAAAAATTATGAAAATACATACTGTGTATAGATCAGTAGAGGAGGAGAGGCAAAATTTTCTAATATCCCACCTAAAGATTAGACCTTTTCTAAAGAAAATTAATTTTAGGTAGAAAACAATAAATTTTTATTGAACTAATGCCAAAGTAATTATTAAGCAAAGTGAAAATAATTTAATATTTTCAAGTGAATTATTTCCAACAACAACCAAAGCCTATGCACCATTTTTTGTACTTCAAACAAATTATAAATATTTTTATTTTCACTCATTGCCTATCGTTGAAATCTCAAACACACATACCATATATTTCATGCAACAACAACCACCACAATTGCTCTCAATTACAAGCTCAAGTTCATGACTTCAATATAAATTAAGAATTGACAGTTGCTGATAAGTGTTTGTGGGTCGCAAAACATTTTTGCCGTTAATTAAAGCGAGTATTTGCAAAGAATTTTATAAATATTTACAATGTTTAATTATGTTTACGCATCATGCATTTTCATTAGGGTGTCTCAAAATTTTTTCAGAAAATTTTACTTCAGACTATACATACTCGTATATGTATGTATAAGCCACATGATGGCATCTTGTTGGGTCAAAGGAGTTAGGATAGACTCCAAACCGAAAATACTCAGGAAAATGTATTAGAAAAATTAAAGAATTTACTTGTTAAAAATAGCAGCAACCACTGAAGATTTTTGAATGACTTATTAGCTGTTGTACAATATACGTATACATTATACAAACACACAATTAAGTACCCCGTGCTATGTTAATTGTTTATATTTAAGAAAATTTCACTTAAGATTAATAGACACTAGAAGATTTTTTTATTTATTTTTTATTTCGAATTTTGCAAAAAAAAATAAATATTTTTATGAGAAAATTAAATTTTCTATGATTATTTTTGAAGTAAAAAATATTTATAATACCCAGAGTTCGAGTTTTATTATGAATAGGTTGTCAGAAAAATTTTAATATTAATTTTACGAGAAATAGACATTTTAAGCCGAAGCTTGTGAGTTAACATATCCAATGAAAGAACATCTTTTGTCAAAATACTAACAGCGAATACTACAGTATATATAAGGTTATATCCAGTTCTCTAGTTTTGCTTCGAACCGAGTATGCGTTACGAGTTTTTCGAAGATAAAGGCCAAAAAACTACGGGTATATTAGTAAGCAGACAAAGACTTTCATATGTTTAGTTGTTCAGTACAATTTTGTGTTTCCCCGGTCCGTTTAAAGAGATCAGTGTAAGATTGTAGACTATCGTCACCTATTTCACTAACTTTTTACCACAAACGCATCATTACGCTCAGATAGCATACTGTTTAGCCTTCTAAGAAGTGAGAAAAGTTAAACTGGTACGGAAAACTAGTATTAGGCGGCCACAATAGCCCAGGCATTCGAGTTCTCGTTTGACTAACACCTACATAATAGAAAACGAGTTTTTCTAACTACGGTCACCCTTCGGCAGATTATGTCAAGCCCTCCGAATGAATTTCTGATGGCGTGAGATTCACGATTCGAATCTCGCTGAAGGTAAGTTAATTTTTTTTTTTTTAATTTGGTGAAATAGAAGTTCAACATACTTAAAGGAACTAGTATCTAACTGGTATAATGCTGCTGAATATTCGAAAAATTGCAAAATAATTCTATTCAAAAATTGTTACCTTTCCCTGCATCAACAGTTTTATGAAAGTAGAATCGGAATCGACTCAATTTAGCACACAGATATTCATCGACCTTAACGATTTTTTGAAGAAAATTCGCAAAGAGAACTGAAGTTAATTGACTGGAGCTCAAAACATTGTTCGAACATTTCCAAGCATTTAGGCAACGAGTACTCGCATGCACATTCAGTGTTCAGTGCTTGATATTTTTTTAGCACGAGTTTGAGTGATTTGAGCGTTTTCGAGTAGTTCGAGCAAAAATCTTGACTTCATTTTCAAAATTTCTTTCCATAATTTTAAATTGATTTATGTTAAGTGAAAAACTCATTGACATAATAAAGAAATTTTGTCAAACAAATTTTAAAATGTAAGATTTGATACAAAGTTGAACAAGGAACGAGCTCTACTGTAAGCACACTCAGAACCGATCGCGCTCACACTCAACGTCAGTATGTATAGAGAAATGTTTTGTAAACTTATTGCATTCTCTTCGAGCGACACTTCAAAACATTATGTCCTAAAATTTAAATCACCCTAATGTGCATATATATATTTAGTATATACATACATACATAAGTGGTGAATTGGTCATTTTAATTTTAAAATCACTTAACCCTATACATATTAGCAAAACTACAGATATTTTACTTGAAAAAATACTTTTTAAATGCGAAAATATTAATAATAAAAAATGATTATGAGAAAAAATAAAAACAATTTTTTTCAATATAATTGCCGGAAAAATTCTATAAACTAACGAGTTAATTTAAGTCTTTAATAGAAATCTATTACTAATAATGGGCTCATTCATACATTATATGCTGCATAAATTATTATTTATTATCGCATACGTGTATGTATGTACGTGTGTATATATGTATGTACCTTCGACACGCTCACTTTATCAAATATTTTAAAGTGTAACCAATAAATTTCGCTTATCAAGAACTTCCTTTCCGTTTACATACTTCACTACGTCACCGTTAAGGGGTTTCCGCGTACTCTTGCATACAATAATTTATCTACTAGCCATAGCGAATCAAATTATAGCATACAATTATACAATACTATGTACATATGCACACATAGATGTTTAAATATACCTACGTGTACACATACGAATTGCAAATAGAATAAATTACATAAAATCGTCGGCAAGCACACAAACCAAGAGTCATTCATCATTTCGGAGTGAACTCAAATCGGATTACTTTTCTTTACAACAAAGCAAACGTGCATAGATAACAATATAAACTAGCATACCAACATATATGCGCCAGCTGGTAAAGTTATGCCTCTGCAGCTACTTGTGGATACTTATGGCGCGGGTTCAAACATGAAACCAAAGAAACCAATACCGCTAATTGTTGGTTACATCAGATGTCATTCTATATGGATACATACATATATACTTATATATAAGTCATCACTTTAGATTTCAAATGCAAACCCTCTCAGCGCAGCTAATTTCATTCGCTGATAGGCCATAAAATGTTAGTAATTCTGATATACTCGCACTTTCAAGTGACGTCAAAATATTGCAGAATGAAAATCACTCACGTCACTTCATAAGCATTTATGTATTATATGTATATATACACACATATGTATTATATAAACCACACGATGGCATCTTGACTAAGCCAATTGTTGTGTCGAATGTGTTTAGTCTATCTCAATCCCAAAAAATACTCAGAAAAATATGTGGGAAAAATTAAAGAATTTTTTTGTAGAAAATATCAGCAACCACTGAAGACTTTTGAATGATTTATTAGCAGTTGTATAGCATATATATGCATGCAAACATACATACTGCCACCCACAGCTATGTTTAAGTGTCTATATTAATCCAAATTGTTTGAAAATGAATTTTTCAACATTTAAATAAAATTAAAATTAATTGCAAATGTATTCGCTTCGAAAGAAAAATAATATATTTGCTAAGAATTTCTTTTCCTTTCGACTTCTTAAACCATTTTAAATTTATATACATTTTTTTTAGTTATTAAATATATACATATATATTTTTTTTGTTATTGTACAACTATAAAATCTTTTTCTACTTATTAAATAATAAAAATAGCATTTATTATTATCATTATTTTTTATAACTTCTTCATTGCCAACGAATATGAAAAAATGAAAGTCTATAGAAAAATGTTTATATTATATATTAGTCTAGTAAAAAGTTATCCATTATTTTGTCTTAAATTGAAGGCTTTATTTAACGTAGTTAAAATTGTACGCTTTATATCAAATATACACCATTTCGCTTTTTGCCACTTGAAAGGTAATAGCAATCCTTCTTCCTTTTGGCAAAAAATTAGGACAATCGACCTTCCTAAGCTTCTCTTGAGGCCATTTCTTTACCAAGCAAATCATTTGCCATAGACAGGAACAGGATGGTAATCACTTGGGGATGCTAAGTGGATGCATAAGAACTTCACAACATCACACATCCCCTCTTGTTGGCTAAAGCTGAACGCTTCTATAATTACTGCAGCAGCAGTACACTGCTATGGTCTGAAGAACTCAGAAACAAAGCTTTTATTTGTGCCAGAATTTTTGCACGAATTTTTTGGATAGGCATAGATAATTCAATTTGAAGTGAAAGAGTCGTCATATCTACGAAGGCTGAAGATTTTTGTGAAGTTGAAGAGCAATTTGATATTTTAGTTAGAAGCTTCTTCAAGGCGAAGCTCCTTCTTGCCTGAAACGTATTCTGGATAAGGGCAAATAAATGTAAAATATTAGAGCGGCGTGTTATCAGTGGGAAATCTGATGATAAACGCTGAAAGTGTTTGATCATTTGTGTACCGTGAATGGCATTTGATTCTTCACTAGCGTTTCAAAGTATTTTTCCAAGCCTCAGGCATAATTAGCGCTAAAAAGGCCACTGACCTATTATTACGGCTATAGGTCTATAAATATTTTTCAAGCAGTTGGATATGAATGATTTCTTTAAATTGCAAGGAAATCTTGTTCCTGATGATTTCTGACTGATAAGATGTTAATTACATTCGCTTATTCGGTATTGAATATGCTAAGGTTGAGAAAGCGAGAGAGAGAGAGAGACAAGGAGGAAGAGATACAGAGTATATGAGAGAGAGAGAGAGAGAGTTCTAAAATTGTTGACAGCGCTTGAAATGGCTCTCTGAGTGCATAGTTGTCTTATAAGCTGGCTTAGCATACCGATGTGTCGTCAATAAGTCTGATAGCAGCGTTTCTGTCCTATCAAGCCATAGGCTCAGGGAAATCTAAACATACTGAATTTTGTATTCCATTCAATTTATTAATATTATACTATTACTGCAAGGCTGGCCACAAACCCTCAGCTCCACATCTTAGAACTGCGCTTATCGAACATGAAATCGTATTCACCCAGATAATCTTCGCTGTTACCAAAAATTTTAAAGAGGAACTCAGTCCGTCTGGTAAGTATATCCTTGAGCAACTAATTCCTGTGCGATGTTCCCTCTGTCATAAACTGCTAATCTTTGTTTTTTAATAACGAGGATATTGATTTTGATGTGCATACGTAAACGATGGTATAGGAAGTGGTATAACTTTTCTTTCGGATTGAGTATGGAATTTGAAGTAAAGTCTTGACAAACCTGTCTCTTAACAAGTTTCCTCATCAAATAAATGTGCCCGCCAAAGCAATACCTTCTGGGCAGCTGTAAGCTCCATTGAGTCAAACACTTTAAGCTCAAACAATTATGATTAAATAAATTCTTTGTAAGTAAAAGATTCTTTAGAATAAAATATTTGAGTGATTAACTGCCAAATCGTATGACCGAGTATACCCTGACCCTTATTAGATTATTTAATATCAAATTAGTTTATAATGAACACAATCGCAGCCGGTAGTTATGCTCGTCGAAACCTGTTATACCAGCAAAAGCAAAATCAACAAAAATTCATAAGCCATAAATAAATGTCTACACATATACATACACGTACATATGTATATGTATGAGTATATGAATATGCATCTTTATGTTTGTGTTTCTGAAAAAGAAAACGAAAACGAAACACCAAACAAATTGTGTATGCAAATAAAAAATGCTAATTTGACAAAGAAAAAATGAATTGTCACAAGAAGAGACCACAGAGCAGAGAGGAGCACAGCAATGAAGCACAAAAGATATGAAGCAAAATATAAAAAAGTCAGCACTAATTTACAACAAACAAAAAACAAAGAAAACTTAAAGAAGCAAATCAAAATGAAACGTAACAAATACAAACAATAATCAAAACTAGATAAGCAAATATTTTGTGAATAAATAAGAAGATGAACAAAATAATAACAGCAACAACAACAGCAAGCAACACCAACCACATGCTTGCCCTTAACAACAAAGTTAACCACAAAAAGATCACAAAAATACAAAAACATTAAAAATTACAACTGCAGAAAAAGAACGCTTGAGCACCAGATTTCAATCTAAACTAAATTATTATGCAGATACTTTGAAGCGATAAGCGTTTTAACTCTAACAAAAAGTGTGTTTAAGAATATGTATGTATGTGTATGTATGTGAGTAAAGTGCACGGAAGCGCTACAAAGACTGCGCGACTTGGTGGGAGTCATAAAAATAACAGTTTATCGCGTTTTTCTAGTTATGTTGGTAGATGTTTAAATGTTTGTATTTATATATGTTTTTTATTTATTTACTATTTTTTTTGGATTTTTTTCAAGCCATTGTTCTTAAAAAATTTTCTTGTTGTACTCAAAACCAAATTTTCTTGAAGGTTGATAGCTTTTTAGGCAATGACATTTAAAAAGCTTATTCATGTGTAAGTCATTCTTTTCTACAAAGCATTTTGAGTTTTTGTTGTTGTGGAGATTTATTTTTATGCAATTTTTATTATCGAATTTTTTGCCAAATTTTATATATATTTTATAATAAAATATTATTATTATTTTTTTCTTAGTTTTTTACAGCCGAACGTATAAAAAAATTAAAAACAAAACTGCAATTCTTTTTTTTATAACCTTGGAAGATTTCAAAATCTATACATAATTTCAATTACTCATTAGGCATGAAGACAAGTGGCTTGAATCAAGCAGATGCTTCTCTCTTTCTCTCTCTGTACTTCTCTCTCTCTCTTTCTCTCTCTTTACTTCTCTCTCTCTGTTTCTCTCTCTCCCCATCTTTCTATCTTTCCTTTCTTCTCTTTCTCGATCTCTTTCTCTCTCAATGTTAGCAATCACTGAAAGTACCACCAAGTGAAGTCAAGTCTTTCTCTAATTTACCCTTCCTACAGAGAGAAGTCCTATATTTCCTTCAGAGGCTTCATCATGGGTTACCTTAAGAGCTTAAGAGCTAAACACCCTGTCTTCTAAACAGATTGCTTAATGGGAAAATCAGGTTTCAAGCGGCAATTAAGGTAATGAAGTATGTCAACACAAAATTCAAATACATTAGAATATACAAAGCGGCAATTAACAGACCGAATATTACTTGTGTCCCAGGTCACCTGATTGTATAAAGCATTAAGCGAATGACCTGAATTGCGTAGGCACCCCTGGTGAGCCTATCACCATCGACTGCTCAGACCTTTCAGGCCCTTCAAATATTGTTTAAAACAGGTGGGTTGGAAGTCTTCCAACGTAACACATACCACTCTCTCTGTACTTCTCTCTCTCTCTTTCTCTCTCTTTACTTCTCTCTCTCTGTTTCTCTCTCTCCCCATCTTTCTATCTTTCCTTTCTTCTCTTTCTCGATCTCTTTCTCTCTCAATGTTAGCAATCACTGAAAGTACCACCAAGTGAAGTCAAGTCTTTCTCTAATTTACCCTTCCTACAGAGAGAAGTCCTATATTTCCTTCAGAGGCTTCATCATGGGTTACCTTAAGAGCTTAAGAGCTAAACACCCTGTCTTCTAAACAGATTGCTTAATGGGAAAATCAGGTTTCAAGCGGCAATTAAGGTAATGAAGTATGTCAACACAAAATTCAAATACATTAGAATATACAAAGCGGCAATTAACAGACCGAATATTACTTGTGTCCCAGGTCACCTGATTGTATAAAGCATTAAGCGAATGACCTGAATTGCGTAGGCGCCCCTGGTGAGCCTATCACCATCGACTGCTCAGACCTTTCAGGCCCTTCAAATATTGTTTAAAACAGGTGGGTTGGAAGTCTTCCAACGTAACACATACCACTAAAGTAGCGTGGATAGCATCAAACCAAACTGTTACATGAATTAAGCCGAAGAGAACTTATTTTGCACAACGTTGGTAAAGCGGAATCGGCTGAGTGCAGAGCATGCAGAGAAAATGACGGAACAAAGAAACTCTTTCTTGCGAGAGTCCGGCTTTCAGCCGCCTACAAAGTCACACCAGGATGCTTCGAGATCCCACAATAGGGATGTGGGTCTTCACATAGTCTTCGGTGCAGTCACTTGCGATGATACCCTAAGCCTCACTCTTACAAAAACCCCATCAACAATGTCAACATCTGTGGTATTTGCCGTTCTAAATACGCAGGGGACTATAGATCTCCGGAAAAACCTTTCTCTCGAAGACTACCAAAACCGATTATTCGCAAATTATCATAGTCCATGCTTCTACACTATTTAGCACAGCGGTAATGACAAGCGACTCTCTATGAGGCGAGCAGACATTGAGTGAAGACTTTATTTTTCAACTACACACCACTCAATCCGAAATAGCACCTGTTGACCAATAACCTTGGACTTCTAAGCAGTCACTGTTATTGCTATATCCTAGTGAGATGAAATTGTCTACAGTATATTGTCTGCTGATTAAAGATATTTCGTTTCATTCCCTAACAGGCCCATTCGCTTAGTTTCCGGGCACCAAGACCCGTAAGCTCTTATATTATTTTCTCCAGTATAAAATTAAAGAAGTCACACGATGATAAATCACTTTGTCTGAAACCTCCCGGCTCTGGCGCAGCTTTACGGGGTTTAAACAGCCGTATAGGTTTCGTAGTGAAATCAAATTCTGACAAGGTGTTATATCAAAGGAACTTCAAAAATCCACGAAAAGGTGATGTGTATCTATCAGTTTCTCACGAGTATTTTGCAAGTTTTGGTGTATGGTTAATATCTGAACAAATACAGATAAGGTCCAATTTTGGCGCTGATTCTGGTAAGCGGCTCAGATGGACATTTCTTCTTTAAAAAAACGACAACGGCTAGACGATCACTGTAAATTCGCAGCGTAGGATAGCCGACTTTTTTTTTGGTCTGCAGTTGAGAAACATAATTTCGACAATACATATGGGTTTGAACAAGATGTTTCTACATGCCATATAAAACGAGCGAACGTAATCTCTTGTCTTGGCGATGTCAACAGTCCACCGAGAACGTACGATCTGACATCGTTGAACTTCTATTTGTGGAGCTACACGAAAGACCATGCGATAAACCTTTAACTCTTGAGGACTTGGAAACCAACATTGATCAATTTATGATTGAGATTTCGCTCAATATGTGGAAAAAGGTGGTCGAAAATCACCTTAAAGATGTCAAACTTTTGTTTTCGAAACCGCAAAATGGATAACCCTGAATTTGAAATAAGCATATAGTATTTTGAGTTGGAAATAAAACTTCAAAAAACAATTTCGAATTTGCTTTTGCTTAGTATTTACATATGTACACGTACGTACCTTTTAGTTCGAATGAAGCTTCTTAGTCCAAATTTTTAGTTTGTTTGTCGTTCACGAATATTAAAAGCGTTTTGTGGTTTTAATTAGAGCATTTTCCTTACGATTTTGGTTTAAAAATTAATTATTATTCTTTAAACAATTTATTCACAATTCGAAGACCTTCGATTTAGGGAAAATACTTTGAAGTATTTATTTTTAATTATTAGCTGTAAATATTAGAACAGAATTAAAAATATTTAGAATTTTTTTTAACAATTTCAATAAATTTAGATATTTTTATTTTTTTAATTCTTTTTAAATTTTTTTTAAATTTTTACATTTGTTGACTTCAGTATGAAATACTGACGGTAAAGTTGTTGTTTCGGTTTTTGTGAAACGTTTAATTTAGTTTTTTTCTTTGTATGTGTTTTTGTGCAAGTTTTCTTACACACATGCGCACATATACGACTATATATATGTAGTTGAGGAGTGTGGTGTTAGATTTCTTTTGCATATTTTCACTTTTATAGAAATTTTCACATTTGTTTTTTTTTTCGTTTTTGATTTTTTTGTATTTGTATTGTGCTTTCATTTACACTTGCCGAATTTGTGGAGTTTCGAAATTCGAAATTTTTAATTTTATGCATTGAAGTCGAAATCAAAATGCAAATGGAACAATGACAAAGGCTCGACGCAGAACTGTGTTCATACATACATACATATACGTGTTTAGAGAAGTACAATATAATGGCTTACATATGTACATACATAGAAGATACTATTTCAACAAAAAAAAAAAAACAACAAAAAAACAATAAAAAAACCGATTCTGAATTTTCACTCCCGCGGTCATAGTGCAAATTGCTTTTACGACGAAATCGCTGGTTTTGTTGCTACTGCAATTCGGCAAATGTCAGCGACAGAACAGTTGGTAAATTATTCATAACAACAACTCTGGTTTGTAACAACAGAAGGCTTAGAATAGGTAAAAAATAACAACTGGAGATAACCTAAAATCAAATTGCAGTATAAATGGAAAATTTTAGTTTATTTTGACAATTTCAACGAAAGCAAAATATACACTCTTCGGCGACATTAGCCGAACTGGTCCGAACAAAGTAAAAAATCATAAAAAAATTATAAAAAAAATTAATTTTTTAATTCCCGAGGCTTCTCGACATGATATGTTATCTGACAACCCTTTGAAGGCACTTGCAGTATGCTTTGCTTCTAGCTAATTTTTTTCGGGTAACATAAACTTATTTCGTACTGTAGTATTGCCAAAAGAAATATGAAACTCAGTGAGCGAATATTCGAAACTCTTTCGTGAATGTAAAAAATTCAAGAAATTCAGTAATTTTTGTAGGTAAATTTTGAGTTTTTAGGTATATTTTAGTAAAGTCTTAGCAAAACTGCTCAAACCTTTTTAAAATCCCTTAACGAAACATAACCTCGACTGCTTTCACATAACATATGCGCTTTCACACCTTGGAGTATTTCCACAACCTAGGAGCATACAGATAACCTAGAAGCTTTGACACAGTGTAGATAGCTTTCACACCAGCACAGAGAGCTTTCACACCATCTAAACAGCATATACAGTTTTCACACTCCTGCATATTCATGATTATTCACCTTACACTCCAGTTGAAGAGCTTCGTAATTTAGTTTACTCGCATAAAACTTGCAGTTGAACTTTTTTTACGTTTTCACAGAACATTATCGCTTTCAAAAATTTAGGTATGAAAGTACGACGGACCAAATTTTTTGAGTAAATTGCAAAAAAAAAAATTTTTTGAATAATTTCCTTCATGGAATTGGTTCTTTTTATCACATCAGTTCATTGGTTCTCTCAGTAAACACAATTTTGAACGGATAGGAAAGTTATTTACGTTAAAATTATATACTGAAAAAATGAATAATTGGAAATTTTTTCAAAAAGTAAATTTTTATTTTCTTCAAAAACTCTCCAACCTTACAAATAGGGGATTAATTCAAAGCTTAAAAGGTTGAATGGATAGCACAATTTCAAGAAACTAGAAATTAATTTTACGTTTAGTAAAAAAAATACAAATATATCCAAAAAAAAACAAATTTTATATTTATTCACGTTTCTTGATCGCTTTTACTTAGTTTTTTATTCGATTTGTTTATTTTATTATTATTATATATATTTTTTTTTCTTTGAAGGCAGCCTTTTTTATTTTAACTTTTTGTCCAACTCCAAGCGAAATTTAGCAGCTTATTTGCATTCCGAAAAAACTTCGAACCTGCTAAATTTACTTTTATATGCTGTGACACACTGAGCACATTTCGTTTTATTGTCCTATCGTTTATCGCTTCTTAAATAATAAAAAATGAAATAACACTCCAAAAACAGAAAAAATTTCACGACATTTAAATTTTGTTATTTTTCTCAAAATTTTAGGGGATTAAATTCTTGTTAGATTTTCAGTAAACCAAAATATTATTTTTAAAAATATATTAATAGTTTTGGTAAATATTTTTTCTATTTATTTATTTTATTTTTGATCAACATAAATTTCTTAATTTTTTTATTTATTTTATTTGTTTTTCTTTATCAATTGTTTTTAATTTTTTTTATATTATCTTTGTTTTTAAAACAAGAGCAAAATACTTTTTTTCATTTTTAGTTTTAAAAAATTCACTTCTTTATTTAAATTCTCATTCAGTGATTGCATTTGTCGCGCACAAAAATAATTTAAAAAAAAATATACACAAACATATCTCATTAATCCGCATATTTTTGTTATTATCTCATAACATGAATATATTCGGATGTATGTATGTACATGTGTATACATCATAGATAGACGGCAAGCATCATCACCCACCTTCACCACAACAAAACACAACAAATCAGCATAAAAACGTCAACGAACCGAAATTCGCGCGCCTTTTTATCAATGATGGAATTTCTTTCACAGCAACACACAAAAATTCGATTTATTTTCAAACACTTTTTCTGGAAATATTATCAATACAAACTTTTCAAATCACTACTTTGCCTCTTCTTCATCGCTTATTTTGTTTGTTATTTTAATATATTTTTATATTATATTTCACTTTTGCTCTTAGTCTACGGCGAGAGAGACAAAGATTACGACGAGTTTGTGAAAAACGCACGCTTGTATGACGTTCGCATACGAATCGAGTAGTATCACACTTGCTACTCCGCTTCAATGCCGCCTCTGTGCACGTCAAACGACAGACTGAAGCAGGCCGTGTACGGCCACAACGATGATACCCCAAAGCAAAACAGCAAAACACACAGGCACAAGCACAAGCACAAGTCAGCTAGCTGCCAACAAACAGGCCGAGGCAGCAGTAGCAGTCGCAGCCGCAGCAACAGCAGACCCAGCAAAAGCAGAAGTAGCAGTCAGCAGACAGTATACAGCAGTAGTCGTTGTCGTTGGCAGCAAATAAGCAACGACAATCTAGCGTCAACAACAAAAGCCAACGAGGCGAGTGGAAAAAGCATATAAAACAAGTAACCAACAGGCCGCAAAAGCGAGGAAGCCCCCAAGCAAAAAGCAACGAACAACCGAGACAGAGCAAAAGCCAAAGTCAAGCAGCAATGGCACAGAGCACAAAGCACACGGCAATATTTACAAGCACATACATACACAAGTACATACTAATGGCATACGTGATTGTGACCGAACGATGTAGCAAAGTGCTGGCAGCATGTGTATCGGCGCAGCAGTTGGCGCGGGCAGCGTTTGTGAGTAAAGCTTGGAGATAGCCAGCATAGACTGTATGCCGGTGCATACAAAAAGCAGCAGCAAAGGCTAGCTGTCAAGCTTTTAATGCTGCTTACATATTTAATAGATGCTTTTGCTTTCCTGGTCGATTGTGAGGGTGATAATATGAACGGAGACTGTAGCTGAGTACCAGACTGAGAATAATTCACTTTCAAGTAGAGACACTGTGCTCAGTGCTCGATGCTTCATTTATAGGCAGCGAAAAGTCAGCAAGGCAAAATACAAAAGGCCGCAAAGGCAATAACACAAAAGACAAGAGTCGACAAATGCAAAAGCAACAACAATCACCCAAGTAATGCTGGCAGTGATAGCAACAAACACGCAGTCGGCAATATGTTTTGTCTTTTCTTTAGCGCCATTCAACTGCTCCAACTAGCCGGCTAAAGCCAAGTGAGAGTGAAGTGGCTCGGTTGGTTTGGCTTTTATTGAGCAGCCGGTTGGTTGACGATTTTTTTTTTATTTTTTGCATATTTCTCTCTGCTTATAAGTGTATTTACTGTCGACTGTGACTGCGACTGCCCAACTCGTTGGAGCAAACGGCTACGGCGACTTTGCCTTTTCACTTTGTGTGTGTGTGTGTGTGTGTGCAAAAATATATTTCTCAGCATTAAATAACAGCCAGCACAGTTGGCAATGCGACAAATATCTCATTTTGTTGAAAGAATTCTTTTAGCGGGCTTATTAAAAATTGTGACTGCAGCGTTGCAGCGCCGTTTACGCTTTGTGCCGTCAACGTCGTTGGTAATATTGGCGCCAAAAGAAGCTTTATATTACAAAATATATTAATATTTAACCCGTAGTTGAGTCATGGTGGTCCTTTATGAGATTGCAGTTTGAGTTCAAGGTTTACAGCACTGCTTAAGGTACTTTTTAAAGAGTTCTCTCTTCCTCTCTTTAAAGGACGGTGCACCGCTTACATGATTATAGCCGAATCAACAGTAGCGCGCCAGTCGTTATATGAAGTCAGATCTTCCTCCAACTGTTCTTTCCAACGGAATGGACGGCCTCTTCTTCTTCTTCTTCTTTTATCGGCGGTTAATGGAATCGCATACTTTTAAAACTGGCGTGTTTTCATCCAGTTGAGGTATAGCTTGCAGTTACGGTATCAAGGCTATTCTCAATTCCTATCCTGGAACACATCCTGGAAACTTGTGAAGCCTTAGGTCACATCTAAAAGAGAGGAAGCTTTAGTGAGCCACTCCGACATATTCGATTTTAGGATGCACTGAAATCTGATTACATGTCTATTCACCAGAGGTGGGGCAGCGACCGGCATCTCGAGGTGAGCGACACACTACTTAAGTGTCTTTCAATTAGTCTCCCTTGCACAGCGAAGTTGTGCGCTGGATATGACATCCGCTACTACGATTTGTGGGCAAGCACGTGGAATGTCCGGTACCTTAGTTGCATGCCGCTGTCCAGCTTGTCGATGTCCTCGGGAATGTAATGGCTAACAACACTGCCGCTCAGAAGATGCCTTGGATGGGAAATGTACGGAAAGCATAAGTCGTTGTGACATTTATTACGGTGATATAAAGGGTCACAAGGTGTGCAATTCGTGATGTGGAGTCCAGTCATTTCCCCCAGTGGATGAAAGTCTAGCGACACCGAATTGACAAATGTTATCAAGACTGATTCTGTGTGGGAGCGGCGGATTCCTAAATATCCGAATCACTTTACTATTGCAAGGTAATGTTATCAGCTGTGACATAGAAGCCAAGACGCGAGGTTTGTTTTTTAATAATATAAGATATTTCGTCTTGTCCTCATTCATTCCCTACAGAGCTAATCGCCTCGTTCCTTTATCCAGTTTGGAAAAGTAAAACTAACTGTGCGGTTGTTAAGGCCAACGATATCAATATTTGTCTGTTTTATATATATAGTATCAGATCATTCCATTTCTGAGCTCACATCTCGACAAAACTTTTTTCTACTTGAGAGTTAACCTACAACACCCTGAGAACTCGCATATTGTTCTTCTGAGACAAGAAAGCTAAGAACGTTAAATGATTACGTTTAGCTTGGTCTTTCCATGGTTTGTTACATATCCAAGTCTGTCGTAGTTTACGTGATCTTACTTGGATGTAGTCAGTAGACCCTCTCCGTTTGTGGGATATTTGCTCTTATCACGCAACGTCACTCTTTCAGGTATCCTGCCTCTCTCTTCATGTCTTTTCACATCAATCGTGAGATTTTCAAACGACAATGAAGTAGTTAAACCATGACCAACGTTTACCCCTTAAGAGAAAAATTTTCAACTAACACTTTCATCAAAGCCAGAGCTCCTTGCGATGTCAAGAAATAAGTTCTGCTGGAACATGGAAGGTTGTCTACTCGAGTATGTGCATTCGAAGCGACTGATAGAGCCTTGGTATTTGAATACCTACCAATAGCATTGAAGGGTTGAAGAAACCCGATTTTCACTATACGAAAATAATTACCGTTGACTTATCGCATATCCGCTCCCGTCTTCTCTTCTCAATCCATTGCCTATTAACTGTATACTCATACACGAGCATACTCCCACCTCAAACTGTCATAATAATCGCCTCCTTGTGCGCTACATCCTGCCAACTGACGGAAGTTGCCAAGAAGAACAAGCAAAAGACTACAAGTTTGCACATTGACGAACATTTATGTGTCGCACAATACATTTTCGTCGCTTTATCAGCGATTATGAGCATGATGGCAACAATTCGCTCATTTATACATGCTTCCCTGCCTCAATTCAATATTCATACGCACGCAAATATATGTACATGTGAGTATTTGTATGCATTCCCTCAGCCGCATGTTAGGCAGAGGCGACAAACACTGCATAAACAATAGACGACGATCAGGCAACATCATCATGTTGGTGGCATCAACACTCATAATGGCAACAACATCCGCATAAATGTGTGAGACCAGCACCAGCACAACGCTCTTAGACGTGACTATCAACATCAACGTCAACGTCACCGCTGTAATTACCGTCGTTAACGCAGCAGTCGCCGTCGCCGTTGTAATAATTGCCGTCGACGTTGTTTGGTTCGTTACGTCAACTATTTATGACGTTGGCTGTAGCCGTGTGGAGGCAAAGCATTAACATACAACTACGAGCCGGCATTTCACTAAACAACAATAACAAGGAGTCAACATTATAACGACACAGCAACCATAAAAACAAGAACAATAGCAACAAAGCCAGCTGACAATGATTCGCAAATTGGCTCGACAATGAATGTGGCGCTCAGTCTATCGTTGCTCGTCCTCCAGCAGCTTGTTTGCTTACGGCTTACATATTTACATCTCTTCTTGGCCCACCACACTGTCTGGTTGTGTTCCGTTTGTCGGCATATATGGTATTTTCTCGCCTGCAAATTTCTGCTGGCGTTTGACTAGACGTATGAAGCGCCGCCGGTACGACAGTCGCTCAGTTGATTGCTCATTCTGACGCTTATGCGCCTGTCACAATTTTCCCACATCCAACTTTTCACATGGACATTTGGGTGTGAGGGGTGATTGAGTGGGCGGTTGGGTACACGTAGTTGCCATACTTTATTCTGATCTCATTTGTCACGGCATAGTTTGTGATGCCAACACTTAATTTTATGACGAACTTCATTTAGGATCTATGTATGTATGTTGAAATTATTTTATTATGGTGAAGTTTATGGCAAACTATTGTTGGAGCGAGCTACTAGCTTGAGGCTCATGACTCGGGCAGGAACGTTGGAGTCCTACTTCTGTGAGTGTACGTCCTTCAGCCTATTGATCATTATATCATTCACTATGCTCCCAGCTATAGTCTTATGGAGATGGGCTCGCATGCTTGAAGAAAATTAAAACAGTTCATAAAATTGAGCGAACTATTCCAAAGGCGTGGGGAGAACAATAAGACCACTCAATGGCTAAGGTGCTGCCGTTGCCAGTCAGTTTTTTAACATTCCCTTTCAGCCTTTCAACCAATCAACTAACGAGCTCGTGCTTGGAATGTCAATACCTACAAGTGTCCACATATGGCTGGAAGCTCTGCGACCCTCCATTTAAAGTTCGGACTTGAATACTCACACCACGAATTGAAGGAGGCTCGATTTAATATCTTTTTCCACTTAAGACCATCTAAGCTTCTGGTACTTAGGTTTTCATTCCCTAGCCCTTGGGTATCCAGTGTCTGCAAGATAAATTCAAATGTTCCAACTAATTTTTCTTGGAGGTTTGGAGGTCAGATCAGATCACTTTACGTTGTCGGGAGGATCCCACAGAGACACATGAAATACGACAGTTCTGATGCCACAAAAGAAGAATAGCATCAAGTTTAGGCCACTTCTGACTTGGTGAACGTAAGCAATCCGAGAATTTTCAGTCTTAGCTTCGAAAAAGAAATATGAAGCAAAGGAAAGTGCATAGAACTATCATTTCTTCTTTCACATTCTATCGGTAAGTACCCAGTCAGAACTCTCTCTCTGTGCATGAGCTTTGATCTTTGGGTTGGAAAGGTCTCCTTAGCGCACACGTAAACCTTAAGACACGTTCAAAGTAGCAGACGCTAACGAAGTGTTGGTTCCTATACGTGCAAGCTCAGCAGCGTCCGCTATGTTCCGTACCCACATCATTTTTAATTTTAAATAATTCTACACTACAGAGAATGATAATACCTTTACTCACCTCGAGTGAGCTGTAATAGCTGATTGGTTATCTGAAAAAGGTTACCCTGTCCCACGGTAATTACTCAGTGTGTCTACTACTTCCCTAAACAACTGTCTTAAAAAACATTGCAAAAAAACTCCCACGGCGACATTGCTGTCAAACTTCGACTTCTCAGTAAAAAAGTTAATTTCTCTCTTTTCGTCCGTTGGTCATGTCTCATCCAGTCTTCCTGTGAAGGTATTAACGTTCAGAAGGGGCCATTCGACGCCAGCTCGGAGCTGCTGTAAGCCTAGCTCCCTTTTTCCTCAGTTTTCTCTATGAACGAAACTGATTTGCACAACAACAATAAAATTACAACAAAAATATTCATTTTATATTCAAAACTGAAGATCGTAAAGAATCTTCCAAGATTTTAGCGCCACTTTACACCCACTCAATTGAACCGGCCCCGTACGAGCATTCATACAAGTTGTTGTGCGTAAAAGTTGGTTAACGGCGAGAGTGAAATACAATGTGGCAATAAAATTAAGTACGCACCAGCAAAAGTAAAGCCAAAACGAAAAGCAGAAACAGAAGCAGAAGCAAAGACAAAGTCAAAAGCAAACAAAGCAAAAGCCAGCTGAGTGCACGTCAGCAGCACTAAAACGCCCGCGTCTGCGGCAATGCACACAGTTAACGTCGGCGCCAGCGTCTCTGCAAGCATTAATTTTACGTTATAGATTGTGTGCGGTGTGATTGTGAGGGTATTAGTATAGCGGAAGCAGTCTCTCCATTGATTAGATTTTCACTTATCGCCGGTGTATTTTTGCGCGGCAAAAAAGGTATCCTCGGAAAGGCAATAGACTTTTCGAATGTATTGGTCTACTCGCATTCGGGCTTGTGTTTGTTTGTAAATATCTGTGCGTAGATGGCATGTGACCATGGCAAACGTATGAGAAACTTGAAATACCAACACATACGTGTACATACATAAAAAAGCGAAATTTATACCATTACTACATGCATTGTGGATTGTGCTAGAAACTGTGTGTGTGTGTGTGTGTGTGTGTGTGCAACCGGACATATCTCCATTTGTGCACATAGGCCGTTGCAGTTGCAACAACGTGTTGCAATAATGGGTGGAAGAAGTTTTGTCGTTGCTTCTATTGCTTGTTGTTGCGGTTGTTGTTGAGTGTTCTCTGCCCATTTGTCTGTCAGCTGGAGCAATGGACTGTTGTTGTCACTGCTGTTGTGCATTTAGCTTTAGCTAGGTTTGGCTGCCACTAAGTACACCGGTCTGTAGTTGCTTCTGAGGTTTTGGTATGGCTTTATTACGATTTCATGCTGCAAAAGTGTTGAAGTATTTTTGGCTTATCGCTGATTATGGAACTGCAGAACAATGGCAGACAAATGTAGTCAGTCAGCTTAGATTATATGATGGGGGAGCTAGACAACTGAGATGTGTTTGGCCGACAGGTGAGTTACTGAAGAAGCGCGCTAGAATATACTGTAGGTAATAGAATAGAAATAGAAAAACTTATATGGCTGATGCTCTCTTAACAACGGAAAAGTCTTCTCTAAGCCTTTCTGTGATGAAGGAGTTGGTTTCAGGAGGTGACTATTTTTCGTTTGACTTATTTAAAAATTAAGCAAACGGTCAACACATTCACGTGCTGGCTCTTACCTCACTGCGGCAGTGATAACCTTGAGGTCGTAGATAGTCTTTAGTCTATCTAGGAGAGTTGGAACTTAAGGAATCTTCTCTAGACGAACAAACCCCAAACTCTACAAGTCCTTCGTGATCCCGTCCTACTGTAAAAGAAATGAGGATGAAGGTGACATTAATTGAGTCCTTATTAGGAGTTTTCGGCAGAATCATTTATTGGACTTTGAGTACTAACTGCTGCAAATACTGTTGGCTATGAACTGACGAGCTGGATGAAATCTAGGAGGACAACGGCTACTGATAAAGTAATCCAGCTTTGAAAGTTTTCGACGCAATACGACGTGGAAGCAGAAGAAGGGGAAGGTTAGGTGGAGAAAGCCCTGGCTTGGCACCGAGCGCCGAAAAGAAAAACTGACTGGTGAACTATCGTAAGTCTACGGTTTGGAGCTTTTGTTCCTATAAACTTGACAAAAATTATGATAATGTAAGTGAACGACGCATAGGGCAGTGGTTTGCAGGATCCCATTTCAGGAATGTTGATGTAAAAGATGCACCACATTGTGATCGGTCAGTCACTCAAAGAGGCGATGAAATTCTGAAGCAGGTGAAGCCGCTATGCGAGCTGTCAAGGAATATAAGAGGGATTAGAGATGACTCACGTGTGAAATGAATCGTTACGGGCTACGAAAAATGGGTTAAATCATGGTCAAAGAATGATGATCCTCCGCAAAATTATTCAAACCCTGAATTGGCGGCAAATACGGTGGAAACGAGTGTATGATGGGATTTTAGGAAAATTACCCATTATGAGCTGCCTGACGAAACTGTTAAAAACTAGACAACTTACAACAAACTCTTCAAAAAATGAGTATAAAATTGATCAATAAAAAAGGTGTTACAGCACAAGATTAAACCAGGACAAAACTAAGGGAGCATGGGTGATAAGGTTTGATTCAACCAGTATATAGTCTGGACTCAGCACCTTCTTATTACCATTTATTCCGGTCTCTGATATATTCTATCGATGGCAAAAAAATGGTGTTCGACAAAAGAGCTACTGATGGAATTTTGAAGCTACCAATTCTTGGTTAAAATTAACTTTTAGTGAGGAAAAAACTTATTAAAAAATATGGAAAACCACCAGACACTCTTTTAATTTGTCCAATATATTCAAATACTTCGGTTGTTGTTGTTGTTGCTGTAACCGCAAAAATATTCCTCAAAGTAAAATTTTGGGCAATGTTGCGGGACCAAGTACTGTCAGGTCGAATAAAAATTCCGCATCGTTCCGGTATAAAGACCCGACTGTCGCGGGAACTATTGGATTTTAATCGCCTCTTACGACAGGCATGCCTTACCGCGGGTAAATTCTTGAACCCCTAACCTGCAGAGGGGGTGGATCATGCCGATTTCAATTAGTCTTTGACTTTGTAACTTTTACTGGCAACCTCAGTTATATCATTATTGTTGTTTAATTATAAAAATTTTTATTTAGTACCTTTGAATAAAGGAAACTTGTTCCTTTTCTTCAATTATTTGACAAACTTTTTACCTAAAAATGCCAATATTCATACGATCCGGCATAAAGACTACCACGTGTGTCTTAAAAATAGTTATAGGATCGATCTTGTACTATTTTATCTTAAAACGAGAACACAGCTCATCAAGGGATCTGTATCAAGTGTATCAAGTAAGTCAGGAGCATCTCTAAATAAGAAATTATGGCAGAGACGGCGAGAAAACCCTTTAATGCCGAAGTAGTTGCTCAGAAAGAATGATAGAAGATTACCACAACAACCTTTCTTGATTTTATGGGATAAGAGGAATGATCTACTACTATGTCTCATAGCTAAGTACCTCAACTTATTTAGAAAGATTGAAAAATATATCTGCTGGACGCTTGCTACATGGAATAGAATAGAGTGTAAGGACCTTATCGATTAATTTAAAAATAAACTAATCGCATTGATATTTTGCTTAGGACTTTTGATGAGAATTTTTACATGTCATCAACCGGTTGGGGTATATACAATGAGAACCCTTCCTACTGGGTGCAACTATTGAATCGGCATGAAAATGCAAGTAGGGCCAACTGAATTTGATATTGAACATTCTGGTACTAAACCTAGCTCTTATTAGAGGGGAAAAAATTGCTTATCAACCGTAGGAGATATCTACATTTAGTCAACTCTAATTTCAGTTTGAAACTCCATTTCCACCTTTTTATTTAAAAGCTTTGAACGTTAGAGGATAATGAGAGAGCAAAAACGATTCGTAGAAAAAACCAAATGTCGGTTGATGAAGTTGGAAGAAAGCCTGATTTTTCATGAATAGAATTTCAGTTTCTTAAAGTGAGGTTGCTTTTAGCTCAGTCTAGCACATTGAATTTTTGTTCAAATAGTTCTCTAAAGGGAGGAGACCTCTAATAATATTAGAATTTGTCTCTTGAACGAATGAGAGGTGAGTATTTTACAAATGTAGTCCAAATGAGCTTGCGCAGAAGGATGCTGAGAGAAGCTGCAAAAAAGTAAGAAGATTATTTAGAGAAGCCATAAATATACGATTTTTTCACTTCTCCCTTACATAAACCAGCATTACATTGCTCGTAGTACTTGTTTTGCCTTGGAATATTTTTTTTATCTTTTTTCACGTTTTTAAAAGCTTGACTTCTTGCTAACCGCTGAAGCGATTTTCGGCCGAGCCCCTCATCCAGTTTTGTGATATACTTCTTGAGTTATTCCAACATATGATGAAATCTACAATTCATTTTAAGGGGTTAGGGGTAGTCAGAATTTTCAAAAAATCAAAAATTTTTTTTTTGCATTTTCGTTAAGTATAATATCTTAAAAATAATCTCTGAAAATTTCAAGTTAATCCGATAATTCGTTTTTAAGTTATTCGACAAATAACAAAGAGAGCTCGGGCCTTTCAAAGCGCTAGTGTGAAACTTTAAACGCGTTTCTCTCAAAACTATGTTTTTTGAACTGGTGACAACTATAACTCGAAAATCGCTCAGTTGATTTTAATGAAATTTATACAGCTTTTAGAATACATAATAAACTCGGGCCTGATCGAAGGATTTTTTTTTTTTTGAAAAATTTCGATTTTTTAAGACCAATTAACTGTTGATTTTTTCCCAAAAATCTAGACAAAAATTTCCTGAGGCCGCCATTTTGTTAATTTTTGAAAAAAAGAAAAATCCTTCGATCAGGCCCAGGATTATTTATTTATAAAACCAATTTTTTTTATCCGATTGATTTCAGATGAATCTCCAAGGACTTATGATTGTCACCGCAAGAACCTTTTTTTTGGAACTGGGTTAGCACAGACAGCTGTAACTTCGGAAATAATTTTTTTTTTTTTGAAATTTTCGTGACTTCAAGTCAAAACAATGTTTAATAATACCATATCACTACTTTTGTAAAATAAAATTATTTAATAGCAAAAAAAAAATACTGAAAATTCTCATTTTTTCGTGCCTCTGACTACCCCTAACCCCTTAAGACACCTCCGAAGGGTCGAAGGATTTTTAGGAGGAGCTTTTATTACATGTAAGAAATACCCTCGGAAGGCTTGTCATTCCCACCTGTGGGGCGACTGTAATTAGAAAATTTATTTCCCTATAATTCTGGATGGTAATCGGACCAGGACCCGAAACCTGTGCTTTCGAGTGGTAGTACGCACTGCTAACCAATCAGCTACTGACGTATTATTGCTTCTGCATAATTTTGTTGCGTAAATGCGTTGCAACTGCCGATCTGTGCATTCTCCTTCCATTGTAATTCTGCCATTGTTCTCCACAGTCTGGTTATGCGTAATTTTCTTTGTTTTGTGGCCGGACAATTTCATTGTTTTCTTTCAAGTCGCAATTGCTTTTGTAATATTGTAAGTACAATTGTTTGCTCAATGGCGCCTATTCCGGCAACATGCCTAGCCATACAGTTGGTCAATGCAAAAAACAAAAAAAAAATGCATTTTAGTATATTTAACGGTGATGACGTTGATGTTGCTGAAACCTCTGATGATGCTGATGCTAGTTTGTCGATAATGTTTGCTTGATTATTTTGTTTTTGTTGCATAACCACCCACTTTGCCACGCTTTGATGCAAACACTTTCAGTTATTTTGCTACTGGCTGCTTGCTGGCTTACTGTTGATGTGATGCTATGTTGCTCACTTTTTCCCACTTTTTTTATTGCTCCAGCCATTCTTTGCTTGTGCTCCACCCAGTGCAGGCAGTGCGTCTGTGTCTCGTCTGCCTTTTGCATCGAATACATGCCATTGTGGCTCTGCTGCCGTCACTGTTATTATAAGCCCTCGGCATTAACGGCTTTAACTCATGCTCGAAAATCAAAAAAAAAGCAAAAAAATCTCAAACAGTGTGAAGGAGTGAGGTAAATGTTATATGCTTTGCTGACATCGTCGCTTGTCAAAGTCATTCAGCGAAGAGCAACTCAACAACCGACGAACCAACCAACCAACCAACCAACCGCCCAGTTCAATCAATGCACAAATACCATAAATGGTGACTGGAAATTGGATTTGCTCTGCATGCGCTGCTCTACGCATTCCATTGCAATGCCATGCAATCCCTATCAACTGGAGATTTTTTACACGAAAGATTGCCCCTTTTTCACTGACCGGTCTTTGGCTTTAAGAGGATTTCGCATCATTGAGCCACTTACTTGGCGCGTCACGTGTTGCCAGTTATCATTATTTGTATGTATGTGCAGTGCATACGTGTATATACGTTATGTTGCTCCGTTGCCCTACTCTCCGCAATTATTCGTACATACATATATTTTTGTGTAACATACAAACTCCGTCTGTATTCACACAGTAATCCATATCCTTTGATATGATAATATCATCCCATTATTGTTGTTCCTTTTGTTCTTTTTATTTTAAATATTTATTATTTCGTGATTGCCCAGCTTTTAATTAAATCCGTTGGTATTACACCCACAACGAACAAAGAATATTATTCATTTATATGAAAAATCCACTCATTACCATTTAAGGGTATTTATTTTTATACATATAGGTATATGTATAAGAATGTCCGAAGCCTGCAATGCAATAGTATTTCATTACACATACATATATGCATACATATGCAAGCGAGAGTGTGTGTGCGTGTCCAATAAATACCGTTTGTTCTGACAGCAACCTGTTGAATTCACTTCACTCACGTTTGCGATTTTATGGCATTGAATGGGATTAAATCCAACAAGTTTCTCATACGTACGTACGTGCATATATGTGCATGAGTGTATGTGTACGAGTCTTAATTACTGAAAGATATTAAGTAGAAATTTACATTATTTAAAAATTTATGTGTTTGCCCACTTTTAAGTTTCCATTGTTCTCAAATTCACAAACGCTTGTAGTTTTGGTCAGTTTTGAAACGAAAATATTAAAGCATTCCCTAATTTGGATTCTATCTTATGAAACTATTTTCTTACAATAATTTTCGAAGCAAATATTTGGTATTTCTATTGTAAAAAGCATTTAAAATGATTATGATTTTTATTAGATATTTAAGTTGAGTCGGCAAAAATCCTCTTAGCTCTATTCTTCTCTTGGGTAGCTGCAGCCACCTAGGCTATTACCTGGAGCGGGCCTGGTCGGTGTGAGCAGATGGTGTTTATCAAAGGCATGAATACGTATACACTCTTCCCATGCAAGTACCTTACTCTACATTTGAAACTGTGAGGAGAGAGCTGTGTGCCTACTTTTGCCATTCTGCATATAAAACGCTAGAGGTAGAGGTTACTTAATAGAAAAATTCTCTATGAAGGCTAACGCAGAAGAGAAACGAGCGGCGAGAGTGAATAAGAGAAGAGAAGTGGCTACTACCACAGAGTATCAGACGGCCAGCTTAACCTTAACTATATGTATATATACAATATAAGTTATTTGTTGAACCCGGCGTACATTCCGTAATCTCATTATGTCCTCCTTCGTTTTCTGTAAAAGTGATCTGGCGCATCCTAGAGCTGTTTAATAAACCAACCTTATATTATATTAAATGTATCCAGTCTTCGGAAAAATATTTATTATATACCTCCTTTCTTATTTCTTTCATCGAAAGTCATCTCGATTTGCAGAGACAACAGTCGAAATTCAGGAATAGAAACATAATTTCAATGAACTTTTTACTTCTAAAAGGTATTTGGAAGCATAATTACCTTCTAGTGAGAGTGTCTGAAGCAAATATATTGATTTCAGTATGGCAAATGTCAGTCAATAAGACGGTGGTGAGACATGGCTCAGAACAGGATTCAAGATAGTTATGAAGAGGGTATGAGGTAGGTAAGTAAGAAAGATTCTGACTTTGAATCCAATTCTTGATATATGTTTCATTCTGAGGCTCCATAGTAAGATTTTAATTTTCATGTTATAACATTTCATCCTTGCGCCTGGAGTTTTCGATGAAACTAACAGCGTTGGTATCCATTTTCTCGCAAGTAATTTAAACTATATTTCCTTTTTAATTCGCAGCGATGACAAGAGCTGTTATGAGAGAGATCATTTTTAAGACTTGATATTGTTGGAGCCAGTCTTATACGTTTTTTCTGAACTTGTTTCATGGATACTTTGTTCTCGGCAAGTCGTGCTCGAATCAATGGATGTATATGGATTTCCAATTGCTCTAAACTTTTTGTTCAAATTTCTAGCGAAGACCTTTCTTTTGATTTTTTTCAACAAGAATGCTCCCGACTTGACTATTTCGTCAGGTTTTTTTTTTTTTTTGTTAAAAAATTACCGCGAGATTTCGAGTTGACCTTCCAGCGAACTTAAACCCTTTCCACAATTGTTGATGGTGCTGGAATTTAGCGTTGGAGACGATAGGAAAGCAATGTCGTTTGGCTAACCGAAAATGTAGTTTGCTGTCTGTATCCTTAACGTAGCTTTTAACATCAGCGCTCTTTATGCCTAGTACTTTAGTTCGGAAGATGCTAGCTAAGTTTGGTTGATGGAAAGTTGGAGACAGCTGTTAAAGACCACTTCCTCTACTGAGGGCTAAGTTTCAGCAGAATTTTCGGATTTTTGTTTATTTAGCAAGACTTAAAATATTTTGTCTCCTATCGTTCGTCCACTTTTCTTTACTTCTCTTTTGGAAATCTAATTGTGTTGCAATGGCTTTCTGAAGAAACCAAAGCGTTTTTCGGTCGAGCTTTCCCTTCAATCTGTGACATGCGTCTTAACGTTTTTTCAACAAAATGAGGGACCTACAATTTATTCTAAGCCGCCTCTGAAAGCCAGATGGATTTAGATGAGGACCTTTTTTCATGCCAAAAATAAACTCTGAGGACTTGACATTCCCTGCCGAGGGGCAACCGCAATTAGAGAAATTAATTTTCTATAATTTTGGATGTTGGTCGAACCAAGACTCGAAACCTGGCCTTCGGAATGGTAGTGGGCAATTCTAACCACTCGGGTATTGCGGCCACTACTATATGATAATAAAAACATAATTAGGGTATTAGTTACCATTTCCTCCGAGAAAATTTTGTATTTTCTTGGTTTATATAATTTTTTTTAAGTCTATACTGGCAACTTTGCACAATAACGAACAATCAGCTGAGTTCGTTTTATGGAAAAACCAAATCGCATTTGGTTTCTCTGTTGGGTCAGTAATAGCAGGGCGAAGGGAATGGCGCTCTCATTCAGCGTAGACCGGTTTACGCCATCAGCACAGGAAGAAGAAGTCTTTCTCTAAAAACTACCACCATGGCAACGAGCTTCTTATTGCTATTATTTTCATTTTTAAGTGACATCTGGTGGTATTAAGAAAAGTTATTATGTAAAAACAGTGCGAAAATAACCTTAATTAATGCATTTGTAACAAGTAGTAACTACTTCTTAACTAACTACGTTTGCGTTCGTTTTTACACTCAATTCTTCATTTTCTTAAAAACTATTATAAAGGTCTTTAAATATCAGGATGAAGCATTTTGCAAAATTTAAATTAATCTCTAGGCATTGAGGCACAACCATCGCCCTTCTCTCTACTTTTTCCCCACTTTCCATGCAAAACTTTCAGGTATAGCAAATTATTATTCCTAAATTTTCATATTCCAACTTATAAATGTTCAATAGGTGTGAATATATTATATTTAAATTTTCTGCCTCAATGCAGCAGACACTCTAAGCCACTTATTCAAAAGCCCACCAGCAGCTACCTTGGTATTAGACGTCAGACTGTGGTAAATATGCTAAGTCGTTTATTGGTGAAATACAAATTTATTTTCGCCCTTAAACTCCAACTCAAGCAACTACCTATAGGCTTAACAATGTTGCGCTTGCAGAGTATTAAAAATATGAAACTATGAAACATATGTACCTATGTATGTATGTAAGTATATTTTCTTATTGCAACATTGAGCGGAAAATGGGAAATTTCATGCTTAAATGCAGCATTATGAAAGGATTTAGTAGGTCTATGCCATGTCAATGGTTCATGACCAGGGTCAATATCATCTTGTGTAATCAAGTGTTTGCCTCCATATTACCGTCAAACTTCATACTTTGAGGCAGGCATATAAAGTTTTTTACAAACGTACATATATACATATTTCCCGTGCTGAATACTGAAAAATGTGCATATGGCTATTATTCATGCAGGATTATGGTGGATAAGAGCCAGTGAAATGCATGCAAATGAAATATTTATGCATACAGTAATACATACATACGTGGTGTGTACATGCCCAGGCTTGTGAAATACATATGTATGCAAATGCAGACATAAATGTAAATCTAATGTCCACTCTATGCATTGCTAGGACTTTTTTCCGACAATCAAGTGGCAGACTATAAAGCCGCCTGGAGTCTTGGACTCTGCTACATACGAATATACACGTATGAGTATAAGCTTATTTTTCGGGCTTCAAATAGTACCATAAATGTACGAGTATGTGCTGAGCGCCATTCATCCGACACTTGTGCATTGCAAGGCATTGCAGAGATGTATGTACGGGCGTTTTTATTCTGTGAAGTTGCAAATTGCATAGAAATTTACCGCACATTTCTCATAAAAACAACAACAACAACAACAACAACAACAACAACATCAAAACTTTGCAATATTAACAACTCCTTTGAGTTTGGGATTTTATTACGTTTATATACAATACATTCAGATGTACGAGGGGATTAACAAAAGTTCGGTCAGTTGGTGATTTTCAATTTCTTTTTGTTTAATATAAAAATACCAAATCCTTTGCAATTACTTTATTTGTCTTGCTTGAAAATATTAGAACGATCGACTAAACGGAGACGAGAAAACACAAGATAGTTGGGGATAGGTCAGACGAAATTTCACCAGAAACAGAAATTCGCCATGTGATTCTCTCGGGTTTCAGCGTAATTTACTACCAATATAAATATTCTTGGTCTCTGAAGACTATTTTTAAGTGGTTCCAAAAATTCCAGCCCAGACATTTTTCTGTAGAAAACGAGCCCCGAGATGGTCGAACAAAATCTTCAACTGATGACGTCACTGTAGCTCTGTTGAACTCCAAAATTGACGAAGGCCCACTATTGACACAAGAAATGATTGCTAATGAATTGGGCTTGAATGCCATAGCTGTATCGCGAATATTAAGTAATCATTTGGGTAACATGAAGAAATCTTCCCTATGGGTACTACGAATTTTAAATGAGGCCCGAAAGAAGCTCGAGTGTATTTTGCCCAATTTTTCCTAAACAAATTTGAAAATGGTCAGTCTAGCAACCTTTAGTGAAGTCGTTACTAGTGACGAATCTTGGTTTTACAATATAAGTACGATCCAGAAACAAACGGCAGCCCATGGTATGGGTCCTAACAGGAGCAAGCCCATCCACAAAATCTAAGCATCAAAAATCAGCTGATAAAATAAAAAAGGACAAAAATTACGAATAAATACAAAAAAAAAATTTTTTCTGGTCAACTTACCGAACTTTTGTTAATCCCCTCGTACATATGTACATACATATATGCATACATGTTTCATTTCTGTATTTCTTTTGACCATTCCTACGGTTTTTCCCACACTTTTATCTCATCTCTGAAACTATTTTTAACAACAATACTCCACAATATTGAGCTAGAAAAATCTGCTGCAGCTCCATAACATGTTCTTGGCACTAGTTAGTCGCTTGCCGTTGGTAGTCAGTTTTACGAGGTGCCATTGTTACTGGTTTCCTATTTTTATTGTTTTAAATTTTTATATTCTACTTGTATTATTTAGAGTTTATTTCTGTTCCGCGCTAAGTGTATGTGTACTAACCCTGCTGGAAATGTTTAAATTGCTGCCAATATTCGTGTTTAGAAAAAAATGTAAGTTTGGAAAAAATGTTCAGAATTCTCCACTGCAGAAATTTGACTCATTTACCTTAGTTACTCTTCTTATATAAAAATAGCGCGTTAGTCGTTTCTTCCTTTAGCTTATAGCGCGGACAATAAATAAATCCAGATCCTTTAATCCTTTCAACAAAGTAAAAGATTTTCTATTATTCTATCTCCAGCAGCGAGTACTACGCCGAATACTTTCAAAACTGAAGTGTTTTCATCCTTAGAACACAATCAAGCCAGCGTTCTTCATACACGTATCTCGTACAGCTCATCTTTCTTTCATCTGCGGTATTCGTCATGGTAAGATCTTTCTCTTGAAGAATCATCAAACCGAGAAGACTTTACTTTTCAATTGTTTATTCAGTGTGCAGTTTGTAGAAAGCTGCTTGGCTCTCTGTTGTGATTGCCTTTTTTCACGTCGAACACAGTCTGTTCTCGTTGACTGCACAGAGACGAATACGTATCGATAGTGTATCAAGTCGATTTTAGAACACCGAAAGAACGCACATCTAAAATACTTTAGACGTGTTTCCGTCTCTCACAGCATGATCAATCTTGTTTCGAGTATTTCGAGCCGAGAACAGCCAAGACGGAATCTGGTATAACAGATAAGATATTTTGGATCCGGCAAAGGCGATCAACCTCAGCACATTAAGGGAGATCTCGTTGCGAAGGCTGAATTTTCCGTTAAATGTAGTTGGGATAGCGCTCGTATGGACGTATGAACATTCTAAGTGACCATAGAAAAATAACTTTATTTATTACATTATGGCAAGACGTTCGTCCGCCGGGGTAGCCTATACCAATTAAGTACTGAATCGGTTTCCCACCACAAATCCAACACCAAACTTGAGTTCCTTTCTATGGTCACTGTAATAAAAGTTACAAGGACCTAGTTCTTGTTCCATCCCGAATTGTCTGCATTGTGATAATATCAGTCTCACCTTTTGTGAAGGCATAACCAGTTACGTAGCGGCACCTATAATTGTTTTACAGCTTTACAACTATTTATCAGATTTCCTACAGGGTTGGCATTGCTTTGGTCTTCATGAAGGTAAATTTGTTTGCTTTGAATGTCGTATTGTCTGTCTTCGAAAAAACATCGTTTTGGCTGTTAATTTTTTTTTGTTAATTTGCAAACAAGTTTATTTAATATATGAGACAAATTTGTGAAAACTTTATCTTTACCTAGTTTATTCACGAGTTGATACAAAAGTAAAATGCCAAAATGTAAATATTTAAATCCATTGTTAATGGTGAGACCAAGAATTTTTCCCTATTCAAGTATGAAAATCTTTTAGGGGACCTCTTTTTCGGTGATATGGTGAAACAAGCCTTCCAGACAATCTTAAGTCCCTTGAATATCTTGTGAACTTTTTAAAAGGTTTAACATCCATAACAGAACTATCTCTTGCTAACAAATTTTTCTAGATCAAGAAGCATTTCGGTAGTTAAACAAGCAAGTCAAGTTGCGGCGGATGTTCAGACCAACCTAGGTTAAGTTTACGGAAGCAAATCAAATACAATTCTGGACTTCCTCTATTAAACAATGCAGCTGTCAACCAACTTCTTCTTCTTCATTGGCGTAGGCACCGCTGCCAACCATCAGGATGGTTGCATGGAGTAAAAGAAAATGTATTCTGTCAATCAGGTAGCAATACACACTCTGTGATTTATCCGAGGAACTCTAAAATCGGGCTGGATTAAGGCAGATCTTCTCAGGTGATGGCTAAACGGAATAGACTATCTCTCATTTGGGTTCCTAGGCAAAGAGTGGTAGATTGAATTTTACTTTGCAAGATGCGCCAAGCAGGTGGATAAACTTGCTCCTTAAGAAATTCTTTTGCAGACAACTTGTTCAAAGTTAAAAAAACCTTTGTCCTAGACATTTCAAAGGAAATTGGAATTTCATCGGCAAATTGCCTTATAGGACGGTATACAGAAAGACTGAGGGCATTCTTTCAGAAGATGTTAAAGAAGCAGAAAGAACAGCTGGTGGTGGCGTAACCGAGAACAATTTCGATTAGACCACGCATTAACCAAACTAAGAATTTCATAAGAAACAGCAAATCAGCGCCAAGCAAGGGTTACCAACTAAAATGGAAACTAGAAAACGGAAGATAGCTGAGGATAGGTCAGACGAAGTTTCAAAACCAACGCAAACAGAAATTCGTGATTCTCTTCGATTTTCGGCGTAATTTACAGTCAGTATAAATATTTTTCGTCTCTAAAGACTATTTTTAAGTGGTTCCAAAGACTCCAGATCGGACATTTTTACGTAGAGAACGAGCCCTGAGAAGGTCGAACAAAATCTTCCACTTATAACGTTACTATAGCTCTGTTGAAGTCCAAAATTGACGAAGACCCTCTATTGACACAAGAAATGATTGCTAATAAATTGGACTTGAATGCCTTGGCTGTATCTTGAATATTAAGTAATCATTTGGGTTACACGAAGAAATCTGCTCGATGCTCGATCAACTTACCGACATTTCGTTGATCCCCTCGTATATGGACTGCGCAGTCTGCTTCAGTTATCAGGAGATAAGTCTTGTTCGCATTATTCTAATACAACTAGGAACTGAATAAATCTTCAGCCAATATAGATTTCATATTGTTAGTTCCCTAATTTTTGGAAAGGACACTATAACACAAAACGGATCTGCTCGTATACCCTTGGCGTTACATCTGAACAACATCAATGTTGCGTGCCGTTTAAGCGATTTCAGATTGAGCTTCTGATTCTTCGATGTCTGACGAAGAAATATTTTCAATTTCTTTCTCAAATTAGCTTAGGCAAAACACAATCAACGGTTTCCGTTCTAATTTATGTACTACCTACTTTTACTAACTAAATTTGCAGCTCCCTGCCTATGAGCGAAATACTTATAAAACATTTAGACCCCAAGAAAAACGCAAACAGTTTAATTACACACACCACTTGAGTAGTGCGTGTCGCTGCGGAGTGCCACATGTCAAACACCGAAAACAATGGAAAACAACCAAAGCCGAAAGCCAGCGGAAGGAAAAACAGAAAAAAATGCGATAGACAGGGGAAGCATTAAATGCAAAGTTTGTGGTTGTTGTTTGTGGTTATAACATACATACATACATGTATGTATACACACAGGTATTTGTATGTGAATATGGGAAATCCAAAGACGATAACATACTCGTAAAGTAATTTTACTTTATTATTATTCATGAGATATGCAATGAACATTAAGCGCAGATGAGCGGAAGGCCTTCTAGCTGGTTGCTTTGTTGGTTGTTGCAGATTTGTTGGTGGAAACAAAGAAGACGCACAAATGCTGCCGCCATGTGTGAAGAAGCACGTGCCGAAAGACTGCCACAAGACAAAGCGAAGACAACGCTAACCAACCACTGCAAAGTGTAATGAAAACACAAAGAGGTTGGATAGAAGAAAATGGGGGAGACTCTACAGAGTGTACTGTGGTACTAAATAAAACTGGGGGAGCAAGTCAATAGGCCTGAAAAACTGTAAACGACCAGGTGACATACATACAAACCTTTTTCATTTATTATCTGACAAACAAATATTCATACATACATACACGCTATAAGATGTATATATGTAGTGCACATGTATGTATGTAAGTCATATGTAAATGAGTGAGGAAATGCAATCAACGCTTTCATGTAAATAAATAAACATATATATTATTTATTTACATGTATGTACATACTCGTATGTATGTAGGCGACTCTCGTAAGACCCAAATTGCTACCGGCACCTGAAGCTAAAAGACCCACTGACTTACACTTCATATTCATTTATACAATATATGTATGTGTGTACATATGTATGTGTGCTTTTGTGTGTAAAAGTAAACGGAGGCGCGCTCCAACAAGCAAGCACGCACGCACGCTCACACGCACGCACGAACTCTACATTTGCAATTCCATTTACGCGACAAATGCGTTGTTGCTGAATGTGACACACCAACCAGTGACAGCAGCAACAACAACAACACCAACAACCACTACCCATTTATGCACGACACCGCTGCCATCAGTCAAAACTCAAAGAGTCTGACTTCATTTGCCTTCTCAAATCCAGCCAGCAACAGCAACAGCAACACGCCGACGAGTACTCCAGGTACAGGCTCCTCATACAAAATCGGCGGCACAATTTACCTGCACTTGCAAATAAGCGAACACGCAATGCTTTTGGAGCCACGTAGTTATCGTTAACAAGATAAGCGCGATGGGGTATGCGATTGTCGTTGTCGCACCACATCGCGTCGCCCACGCTGCTCAACGCACTTGAAGCGTTTGCTCACTTACCGTCGTCGCAGCTTCACCTGTTTGGGGCGTTGAAATGTTGGGGTAAAAAAATATGTGGAGTTGGCCTACTGTGGTAAATACGCGTTGTCGTTGAGTTTATTTACTTAAATAAATCATAAAAATTATTTACTTCAAATACAAATATACATACACGTATATGTATATAAGTAAAATGTAAAAAAATATTGAAGTAATAATTTTTATATCAACCTGTTTTTTGGTTTGCTGTCAACTTTTCAATTTCGATTTTTTCCACTTCTAATTTAATCGTTGTGAATTTATTGAAAAAATTCGTTGAGGTAATATTACGGTGCAAGTCGCTATACGCCTTTGATTGATTGACACTCTTTAATTTAAAATGTCTTAATTAGTCAAAAAGAAAACGAATCTTTTGAAAGTTGTGCAGTCAGTCAGAGGTGCTCTCCTTAGGGTGGGCTCATAATGGAAAATAACCGAAACAGTATTAAAAATGAGATACGTACTCACGATCTGCTGTTTATAAAAATGGAGCACCCGGAGATGGAGAGTCCAAACCTCAATCGCTGAAAATGGAAAATATGTCCTATTACCTGACTATAACGAGGTTCGGATAGCGATTGCCCGCCAAAAAACAGCAAAGCAGCTGGAGCATACCGACGATTGGAACCTAATTGTGCTTTGCCCAATCTACAAAAAGGGCGATCCCACGGTTTGCGTCATATTTTGCAAAGAAGTTGCTGCATGCACCTGATCAGCTCTTCACCACAGGCCCCTGCCGCTTTGTTGTCTTTTAAGCGTGCGATTCCTATTCGTACTTCTTCATAGTCGGGTAATGGAACAACTTTTCCAACGGCATCAATTGGAGTTTCGGGTTCACCTTCTCCGGGTGTTTCATTTTCACTGATATTGAGCAGGCTGGAGAATTATTCCCTCCATAGATTCAGTATACTCTGGGCATCCGTCACTAGCTCAACCCTCCTACAAGAGTTTACAATCGGAAAATGTATCGTTCATGTCAAAACGTACCTTATTTTGCTGAGGTTGATCGATTTTACCAGTGTCCGAAATATGAGTGTATACATATAATACCAGATTCCAGCAAAAGACAGTTCATTTAGCTACACGGCTGTCTCCGGACTAAATAATTCGTAATCAAATCGACCATGTTGTGATATACGGATGTGCTATGTCCAGTGTTCTAGATGTGGATTCGCTCCGAGGGTCTACGTCGCTTCGCACCATTATGTTGTTAGAGCTAAGACACACACCCGTCGCTGTGTAGTAAAGAACACCCTCAACAGACACAAGTCATTGGATGTCGAGAAACTCCAAGAACAACAGATAACCAAATAGTTTTCTAATCGACTTGATTCCCTGAGAGCACTCAACAAGCGGAAACAGAAATTCCTACAGATCGGTAACCTAAAACCTTAACAAAACTTCATCGTTGATGTGGAAATTTCTACAAGATGTTTTATGATCGATCATAACGTAGTTAAACCAAATTAAAATTAAAATAATATATTGATTGTTTTAACTCGTCTTTGGGTCCATTAAACCAAGAGCTGTTAAGTAATCTTATCTTGAAGTAAACCCAAAAATTAGATTTTTTTCCAGTTTTTCTCTTCTCATATCATATTTGGCTGGCCAGAGACGTTAGGTTAGGTTAAGTTGGACTAAGTTTGGTTAAATTCGGATAAAAAGGTTAGATACGTTACGTTAGGTTAGATTGTGTTAGATTAGATTCAGTTGGGTTATGTTAGGTTAGATTTTTTGGAATAAGCTAGATTCGATTAGGTTCGGTTAGGTTGGGTTAGGTTAGTATAGTTTTGTTTATATTGGGTTAGCATTACGTAGATTTGGTGTAACCCCCATAGACTGTTTCCTACCACAATTAGATCATCATCAAAAATTACCTGCATGTAGCATATTATCTTAGAAGAGCAAATCTTGGGATTGATTTCGCAATAATAATTCGACTTAATATACTGTACTCCCCCACCATTAAAATGTTTAGTTTAGAGGCAAATTTAATTATGTAATAATAACCACTATCGCACATATGTAGGTATATATGTCATAGTTATTAGCAATTTAAATTTTTGAAATGAAAAAAATCTAATGAATTTTTCACATCGTTTTCAATTAAAATTTTCCAAAAATTTCCATTCAAATGTCAACTAGGAAAAACAGGATTATTTGCATTTTTCTCAAAGAGTGTGTAATTGAAAATGTCGCTCGCCCATTTATACAACCACACATACTAGCATATATGTATTGCATACATTTGTATGTACATGCATTTGTTTAGAAATGCATTCATCATTGATAGAGTTGGCCGCTTTCAGCCACCAATCAATGGAGTAGTAACATTTAATAGGAATTGCAAATTGAATTAGTGGTTGTCAATTGCGCTGGTTTTAATAGATTTCGCTTTTGATAAATGGCTAATGCGCATGGGTGTTGTTGCCATTTGTTTTTTGCTGTTATTTTTGTAGTTTTTTCTTTTTTGTTTTGTTTTTGCTGCCATTAATTTGTGACTAGTTTTATAAAACTAATTGCATTGATAATTATTTAGTTTTTTTTTCTTTTTAATTTTTCTTTTTAACAAGCGTTAATTTAATGATGAATAATATGGCTTGTTGACGCCATTTATTGATTTATCGGTAAGTTTTACGGTGTAAATAAGTTATTTAGTTCAAACAAAAACTCAACCATAATTCAGTAGTTTTAATGAATTAAAAAAGCGTCAATTTAATTCAATAAATAAAATTGTAGTTCTCTTAATTTGATGGCCTTTTTTAAAGCTTGTACTCTTTGTTGTTTGTTAACTAATTAATTAACCTTTAAATTGGTGCATGGTTTTTGAAAAAATCATGTTTTTAACTCATTAGCAATCGAAACAAATTTGCAAGCAAGAAAAAATTTAAAATGAAATAAAAACTTTTCTATAAAGGCGCCAAAAGCACCGTAGAAACTTTAATTGCATAATCAAAAATGCTAATGAAGCAGACGACCAGTTGTCAGTGTGAAATATACAATATATAGCAACAAGACTTAACTAGATGTGTTTTTTCTATCGGAAGGGAACTGAGAGAATTAAGATCGAAACATCATTATTTTATTTTTTTAATTGCATTAGACGCTAAGTAAAACTTGCTTTCACACGTGAAGTTCTTTTTGGTTTATTAATGTAAATTTGCTTAGTGGAAATATTTATGAATGCATGCATATGAAAATAAATTAGTAAGCCACAATTAATTGTTTGGTATAATATTTTTAATTATATTTTTAATTATTTATAATGAGCATAATAAAGAACGATCCCTTTCGAGGTTCCCTGTTTTTTTAAAGAAAAAAACACAAAAAATTCGCGAGAACATTCTTTGACATTTATTTTTTGGAGATTATCTCTTTAAAATGTTAGCCGCGGCTACGGCTCAGATGGTTCATCCGTTGAGTCTAACTTCGAGATTTTCGACTGGTAACTGGCGGATGATTGTGCGCATAGACTTAAGACTTTACACATCCCCGCAGGAAAAAGTCTAACCGTGTGATATCACACGATCTTGGTGGTCGATCGACCGGCCCAAAGTGTGAAATTATCTGTTTACCGCAGTGTTCTCTCAATTAATCCATTGATTGTTGCGATGTGTGAGAAGTGGCATCATTTTTTAAGAAATATGGATCAATGTTCCATCAATCCGATGTTTTTTCTGGATGAAATGCCAGCTCTTAAATCTCTTCAAGTTTCTCTTCGTCCCAAATTCGACAATTTCGCTTGTTTACATACCCATTGAGCTAGGAATGAGTCTTATCGCTGAACGAAATTTGTCTCGAAAACGTCGGATCGTCTTTAAACTTTTCAAGAGCCAAAAGAGCGAAGCACTATTGCTTGGGAAGGTCGAGCGGCTTCAGTTCTTGCACAAGTTGTATTTTGTACGCTATCAATTTAAAATCGTGGCGTAAAATGCGCCAAGTCGTTCCATACGTCAGTCGGTCAGGCCGAGTTGCTGCGAACGGTGCCCAATCAAGACACTGCCCGGTCTTCGTGCGTGCTGGACGTTGACCATAAGTTGAAGCGCACGAAACACATTATTCACAAAACGTGAATTTTCGTAATAAAATTGAACGATTTGTTAAGGTTGTTCTTTCCATGATGAAATTCCAAACAATCCTGAACAAAAGTAACATGACAGCTTGACACGACTCACGCGCGATTTGTCAAAAAATAGCTTTTGAAGAATGTACATATTCAGTGGAAAATTGATAATAATCTTTTCATATGAAAAAAATATAAATGAAAAAACCTTTCACATTTCAAAATATTCGTTTTCAGGAATATTGGTATTTAAAAGAAATCTCATTTCATTCCATATAAAAAAATAGTAGTTTTCACTTTTTCACAGCCACTACCATTCTTACTGTCCATTTAATTGAAAACATGTTTTCGTAGAAAAAGTTGTTTCCGCGTTAAAACTTGTACTTTCGCAAATGTCATACGAAAAAAACACATCGAAAACCTGTTTTTCCCGAAAACTCATTCCAAATGGTGCCCGTATTAATTTGTTCGTTACTTTTGTCAAAGTGGAAGGCATATTTTCCTTGAAACAGCGATTTAATTGAATCATCTCTTTGGATTTTGGCTTTTTCACAAACCATAAATTCACCTGTAAGAGAAGATAGATGGGAAGCTTAAATTCTTAAATACATGCATTTAAAACTTTCAGAATATATATGTATGTAGTGTCCTAAATTCTGAACATACAAGTTGCCTAATCCTTTTTTCTGATGTTATTTTAAAATTTAAGCAATTGCTGCTAGTGAATTCTGGATCAATCTTTTAATGCCAACCCATTTATTTTTTTTTTTCGTCCGAATACCCTTAAGCCCATAACCCACAAAAATCGTTTTCAAACTGCTTTCGTGTCGGTCCGTACAAGCTATAAGATGCGCAAGTAGTTCTGTTCTTGACGGTAATCCGAAGCATTTTAAAATATTTTTATAAAAAAGTTTTCAGAAAATTAAAAAAAATTTAGAGAGATGGTCGCAATGTATTTATTTAAAAAATATATAATAAAAATAATAAATAAGTGAAAAAACTTTTTCAGAGAATATATGAATGGCTTGCTTATTATTTCCGCTTTCGCCTGTCCACTCTACTTACCCGCTATTAATTAAACTCACAATTCTGAATATTATCGGTTATTTACCTACATATGGACTCATTTCCGCCAAAAAAAAAAAAACAAAATCATATATTTATAATTTTTCCCACTTTTAAAAGAACTTTTATATCCTCTTAATTCAATTTACGTTTTGCGCGCACTGCAAATTAACCACAGAAACCACTGCTGCAACAAACACACATATACCTATATCTACACATTAAACAAACATATGGTACATAACTATATAAATTTCATTTGGTCACTTATGTACTATGTGCATGCTCAGTGATGACCCTTTTTTCTGCCAAACATACCACCAACAGCGCATTTTGCCTTAATCAAATTTCACATAAAATGCATTCATTTATCATATGCTCATATCTCTTATTGCACATCTTCCTGAAGAAACGCGTACAAAATAAAAGCAGAAATCAAGTATATTTGCCACGCGATTGACAGACTTGCGGCCACAATGTCAATAACTTCAAAGATGAAGATGAAATGTGCATTTGGACAAGCGAAAAATGAAAACGAAAAAATTAAAGGAATTCATAGAATTTTCGTTTGAAAGCATTTTAATTAATAATAAATATTTAAAGATCTCTGCTCGAACATAAAGGAGGAGTCTGTGGGATGATTGTATTGTATTTTTTTTTTAAATAATTTACTATAAGCCTGTTTATCTTTTCAATACTTTTGAGAATTTTTTCTTAGTTATGTTTAAGTATTCTTTTTTCACCAATTTCTGTTCGAATTGGTCAGACTCAGACTTTATTAAGACTTACATATATAAAATTATTGCTTCATTGATTCATATGTATAAATATTATTACTGTATGTCTTTGGGCTCATTATTGATTTTACATTTTGAAAATGTATTACTTTTAAATATTTTCATAATACTTTTCACCATTCATCTCATTTACGTGCGCATTTCATGATAATATTGACAGAACTGCAGCAATAAAGAACCGCACGGTGGTTTAAAATGGAATTTTAATGAGCAAAAAATATTTAAAATATATTTTAAGGGAGGGAAAAATGGTGTGGTTTTTTATAGAAGCTCTTAGAAAACTAAATTTCAATAATTAGTAAATAGTAATGACCTAATAAACAATAAATAAATATAAATAATTAAAAAATAAAAAATAAAAAATTATGACTAATAAATACAAAAACATAGACAATAAATAATGAATAATATAAATAATAATAATTATTGTTTATTGGTTATATTAATAACATATAAATAACAAAATATTTCCAATCAACAAATTAACAAATAATCTATATATTATATATAAAAGACTTTGTGCTGAATGACTGACGGATCAACCCAGAGCTTAAACCACTAGTCGTAGAGGCCTGAAACTTGGTAGGTGTGTTCTGTGTTCCGATAAGAAAAGGTTTTCCGGGAAGTGGAACTGGGAAAGATTTAACAAAAACATCGAATTTATTTTTAAGTCATTGATGCACAGATAACTCTTTACCTGAATTGATATATGGAACACTTCTTCTGCCGACTCCAATACATGTTTGATGGCCAGGAAGGATTTGTTGTGTGTTTGATGGGATTGGCAAGAAATCATCCTACGACCGACCAAACTTTTACTTCGGAACTGTACTGTAAACAATCGCCCAGATGCGGCCATCTGTGGCCAATTTGTAGAAGGGGAATTGTGTTTCATCAGGACAACGCCTGACTCGGCAGAAGCTCCGAGAGCTTGGTTGGAAGATTCGTACGCATCCTTCTTATAGGCCGCACCTCACAGCAAGTGATTACCACATGTTCCTATCTATAGGGGATGATTTGGCTGATGAAAAAGTGGCCTCAAGATTAACCTGTGAAAATCGATTGACTTGATTTTAGCCAAGAAAATAATGGATTGTTTTTTGGCCAGGTCTAATATTATAACTGCAAAGAGTCATAAGTCTTTATAAATTCAGTTTTATAAATATTAATTAACATATTATATAATAACAAAATTTTTTGTTGCTTCGTTGTTATCCTCCTTCAAGTATGCCTTTTTTATTATGTCGAATTAATGCTGCAAATAATTTAAAAAGACATTTTTAAATTTAAAATTATATTTTAAGAACCACTGTTAATGAGTCCACCTGCACCATGCAGGAAAAAACATAATGTAAAAATATGTTTGTATATACATTTTTAAATGATGAATTTTTGAAATAAAATCGGCGAATATGCTGCGCTGCCAAGAAATTAACGTTAATGCAGTGGAAATATGCAAGAGATTACAATGAAATGAGCATATCGAAGAGGCAAGCTGTCTATATGGATTTACGTATATACATATGTACATACTCGTACATAAATACACATTCACTGAAATGTATGTAAGCATTTCATATTTTTATGAGCAAGAAACAATCACTGGTAAGTCATGTCGAAAGACCAAGAAGTGTAAATATAAACCACAAAGAGTCATGTTAAAACAACTTAAGCTTATTGGCTGTCAATATTTATGTTAAGATATTAAATTTAAATATATATTTTTCTCCTTTATTTCAGTTTTACTGCAGCACGACTAAGTACAACTGGGTAAAAATATATTTCGAGCTTTAAAACTGTCCAAATGCCACAGAAATTTTTAGTGAAAATTTTTTTTTTTAAATATTTCTAACATAGTAAATGTGTAAATAGATAACCAAGCGTATTATTTATTTGCATATTTATGCATGTAATTGCAGTGGCAAAGTAATTTTAGCAAGTAAAACGATCATTAGTGCAACAAAATTGCCACATTTTCACTTTTTACTAAAAAAAAAAAATAAAATTTAAAAAACTGTAGCATATTTTAAATTTATGCTAGCGTTATGTAGTAGTAGACACCTGCATTATTTGCATCCATATTTTATGTTATTTTTCACCTTCATTTTACGAAAACTTGTTCAACTAAATAGCACTGACCCAATTGTCATTAATAAGTAAACAGTTAAATAGCGGCATTTTCAGAAGTGTGGCATTTACGATTTTGACATTTAAAAATTGCATAAATAACAAAATATGCCACGATTGTGTTGTGACATTTCAAGAAAATATTTATTGCATACAATAGTTGTATATTTATTTGCATTGGTGGCACCTTCCAAAGTGATAAATTATTTATAATTAGGTATTGTTTATATTAAAATATTCAACTCTAAATGATTGATTATAAAGAAAATACCATTATAATAAAAATGTAATAAAGGAAATGTTTCATAAATGACTTTGAATATTTTAGTTTAATTTTACTCTATTCTATTAAAAAAAATATAAAATTATTACTTTTCTAGATCACCTTTCCTTATCCATTTTGCGGTTGCGAAATAAACGTAAATAAAAAGCATTTAAAATAATTTTTTTTTTTTCATGAAATTCCATGTGAAATACTATATACATACATATATATGTAATTTTAATCACCATTCTTGTAGTTGGTTTTAACAATTTTAACGGTTGTGCGTTTGTCAAGCGATACATTTTTATAAATGCCTAACTTTTAATTAAACAAAACATGTTGACCAGATGTCAAAATACAGCCCGAAGCTTTGAACCCACGAAATGTATAACCCTATACTACATGGTATACTTAATAGCGGCTTGCTCTCGAAATCACTTAGCAAATTATTTGTAAAATTAATTATTTACACATTGTCTTTACGCATTTATTATTCATTGCCTACCGCCAAAGCATTAATAATGTATGAAATGGGCGATTTCCATCAAGCAAACAAATGTATTATGGTAATCCAAGTGATTAAATGTGTACCGTACATACGAATACATACTGCCTACTCGCCATATTAAATCACATCATTAACATTATTTTATCATTAAACAATTAATCTTGGAACGAGATAAGTTGGATTAAAGTGTCCTTTTTTATAGGTTTTTATGTTATTTATTTAATTATAATTTATAAACTATTATGTTTGAACAAGAAAGAAAAGTTTTCCACATATTAGCCTAGGCAAATGGCAACCTTATTCCACATATTAAGCAAAACCAATTACCGAATCTCCGGCACACTTCCCGAAACAAAAGCTATATCTGTACTAAATTTCATGAAAATCGAAATACGATTTGTTCGCACAGATCGATCCCAGATCCACTTTTCCGAAGAAAAAGTATTAGATCCAAAGCCACCTCTGTACCAAATTTTATGTAAATTAACAATAAATAATAAATTTTAAATTTAGATCGGTATTAGGTTCACTTCTTCTTCTTTTTCATTGGCGTGGGCACCGCTCGTTCCTTCTCTTCACTGTTGTGGGTAAGTTGAAAATACCAAGAGAAACGTCGTTCTCCACCTAATTCCTCCAGTGGAGTGGAGGTCTTCCTAATACTCCGTTTATACCGGCGGGTCCTGCATAGAATATTTTCAAAACTGGAGTGGTTTCATTCGAACGGACGACATGACCTAGCCATCACAATCCCAATGTCTTCATTCGTTAAACTATATCAATGTCATCGTGAATCATAGAGTTCATCCCCCCATCATCTGCGGTATTCCCCGTAGCAAGTGCACTGCCTGGAAGAAAAAGTGCTTCCAATGTCAATTTAGGCAAAAAGCTACCAAATTCCAATAATATTCGATTTTTTCGAAGAGTTAGGCTCCAGGTCCCCTTTATGGAAAATCTTTTCTTATCGGATGTCTACGTCATACGCAGAAGACACCCTCCAAGCTTCAGTTCACTACGTGTCAAATGAGTTAACGAGAAAAAATATTATAGACCGAATTTCCATCAGCCAACCGTTGCTACATCATAACAAAATCGACCCATTTCTGAAGTGAATAGTGACTGGTGATGGATCACTTACAATAACGTCAAACGAGAACGGTAGTGGTCGAAGGGTAATGATCCGGCACAAATGGTCTCCAAGCCAGCATTGACGACCAGGAAAGGTTTTCTTTTGGTATGCCAAACTCTTAATTCGGACCTCTACTGTTGGAAATTGAACCGTCTGAAGTAATTGCACAGAAATGCCCCGTTTTAGCCAATAGGAGGTGGATCGTATTTCATCAGGACAACGGAAAACCACACAAACTCGATAGTGACTCGCCAGAACCTAACCTCTGAAAGCTTAATTGGGAAATTCTTATACATCCCTCTTATATGTAGCTCTTATAGTTCGGAACTCTCACCAAGTGATTACCAACTGTTGCGATCTATGACGAGCGATTTGCCTGATGATGCATTGGCCGCAAGGGAAGGATGATGCATTGGCCGCAAGGGAAGCCTGTAAAAATTGGTTGTACCAATTTCTTGCCAATAAGAACAAGGGTTCTATGATTACTTTTTACTAGACCCAAAATGATATAATAGGTATAATGATTATAACGGCAAATGTATATGCTATTTATTTCTTATTTTATTTTTTTCAGCTTAACAATTCCAATTAAAAATTTTAATTTTAACTTTATTTTGTGAATTAATTTTTTTGATTTAGTACTTATTTTTTACTTATATTTCTATACACTGAAACCAATAAAACAAATTTTATTTGGCAGTAAATTGAAATGGAAACTCCCAAAATTAACACAAAAACTTGTTAGAAAATTCTAGTATTTATTTGTATCGCCTACAAGCTGAGTTTAGGCAATGTTGTTAACAAAACTCCCACAGAATGCCGACAGCAAAGTGCAACTGAGTTCTACTCGATACCAGCAATATTTGCTTCAACCGCTGTGGGCGTGATTTTTTTGGTTTTAAATTTTTTTTTAACAAAAATTTTAATGAAATCTCATATGTTCTCGAGTTGACAGAAAATTTGTATTTATATACACACATATAGTAAGAATGCACAAGTGTATGTATGAATACCCACAGAGAATTAATAGTTCGTTGCATGCCACTTTAGCTTTTCACACAAACCATGCGACACACAGGGTATTAGGTATTGCGTTGAAGCTTTTGATTTTGCAACAATGCAACATTTTGCGGCGGCATGTGTGACAGCTGATGTCGTAAACCCACGCGTGCGCCAATGTCGTTGTCGATTTTACGCTTAATGTCGTTGCTATTGTTTTCGGTTTTGCTTTTTTTTATTTTTATTTTATTTTTTATTTTTATTTATTATTTTTTTTTTTTTGCTGTTGGTAGTAATCGATTTTGAATTTCCTATAAATAACCAACCCAATTCGCATTGAATGTTTCGACTTGACTTTGCTAGCAACTTAACTGCCAACAGCGGGTGTGCCGGTGTGTCATTGTGCGGCCGCCACACTGTGGCCTGTTGCATGCAGCGCCGTGGCTGTGGCACTGCGTCATGAATTGTTGCGTTGCACTTGCATTGTTCTGTGCCCGAAAATTCAACTCAATTATCGCGGCCAGCTTGCTGTCGAAATTGAAATTAAAACTGTTAGAAAAGCTAAAAATGTTAAATTTAGAAAAAACAAAATAAAATAAAAAAAATATTTTCAAACAAAGGTGTGCAATCAGTTCTTGGTTTGGTTTCTTTGTGATTGTCTGGCGTGAAGTTTATGAGGTTAAAGCGTCAAAAGGCGATTCTTTAGTATTGCATATACGGGCACCTAAGTATAATTGATGTCAATTTAAGTTCATTCACAAGTTTTTTATTGTTCAAGAAATTGACTTAATAAGTCATGAAAAGCTTACCAAAAAATAAGTTTATTGAAAGTTAAAGAAAAATAAAAATAATAATTGAATTTACGTTTCTCGGGTAGAAGTAGGAATTTAGTCGACAACAATATCTAAATCTTGATTGCACCAGTGTTACTGGGGGCCCTCGAGGCAGCTCGAGCTCCTCATTCGCAATGGGTGTTGGTTTGGCTCCGAGAACACATGAAGGGAGTTCGAGAAGCCTTTAACGGACTCTTGCTAAATGTATTTTAAAGCCTGTTGGTAAGCCGACCTATCCAGCGGTTTTTGTATGTAAAGCGGCCATTGGCTAGTCCACGGATGGACTATAAAATTGCTTTTAGAAGCACACTAGATGAATAGAGATCAGCGATCTTAAGCTGTTTACGAGTATAAGAGTATTGGATTGCGACTATAGATTTGAGCAGCTATTCGACGGCATCCGTGATTGTAGTAAATTCTGCTTGAAAGACGATGTTGACTTCTGATAAGAGTGCCGGTGAGTGGATCCACTACCGACAATTATGAAGATGGCTATGTTTTTCTGGTGCTAAATATTTATATTTTCCATATTTTCCATTCTTGTATAGAAGGGATTGTCAAAGCAGGAGGTGGAAGTGGTATATGGGAGGTAATATTTAAGTATGTCGAGTTGAGCTCGGTCTAATTGCTTTTAACTGCCTTGAACTTTACTGAACAGTTCTAGGTTAAGAAAGTTTAAGAGAGTTTCGAAGGCTTTTCATGTAGTCGAAGGTTGAGGTCCTATTATGAGTATTCTTTAAGAGCCAAATTGCCATTAGAGTTCTACGATGCAATTAAGCCATCTCAAAAGAGGTAACTCTCACGAAAGCCTTTTCGAAGTTGACCCTGACTTTATCCGGCCAAGGGAAAACTAATCCCGTTTAGGTCAACAGGTAAACTTAGTGAAAGTGGATGAATATAGCAACCTTGAAGCAGAGTTGTTTCAAATCCTCCTCATTAGAGCTGGTGTTAAATCAAACCATAATCCGTACCTTTCAGGTTTTAAGATCCATTGAGAGCGGAGTGGTAACATTACGTTACCCCACGCCGTCAGTTATATTTATCCGGCCAATGACTATCTTACTTACTTACTTAACTGGCGTAGACACCGCTTACGCGATAATAGCCGAATTTAAAACATTGCGCCATTCATTCATTTTTCTCATTGTTTGGCGTCAATTGGAGATACCAAGTAGAGCCAGGTCTCTCTCTACCTAGTCTTTCCAAAAGAGTGGAAGTCCTCCTTTTCCTCTGCTTCCACCGGCGGGTACTGCAGCGAAAACTTTCAAAGCTGGAGTATTCTTACCCATCCGGACTACATGACATAGTCAGCTACGCTGGCTATGTCACTGTTACCGTATATCTCATACAGCTCATCATTCCATCGGATGCGGTATTCGCCGTTACCAACTCGTCGAGGACCGCAAATCTTACGCAATACCTTTCTCTCGAAAACTCCCAATGCCGACTCATCAGATGTTGTCATCGTCCATGCCTCCGCACCATAAAGCAGGACGGAATGATAAGTAACTTGTTGAGTTTGGTTTTCGTTCGTCGAGAGAGGACTTAACTTTTCAATTGCCTACTCATTCCGAAGTAACACCTGTCAATTACTAATCACTCACGCTAAGTTCCCGAAAGCCCACTTTAGTGAATGCCTTTGTATCTACAATGAAAACTACGACATGCAATAAAATGTAGAAGTCATTGTACATTCTCAGAAGCAGAATTAAAAAACTTAACATCTGTTTATGGCTAGACCACACAGCTGGCTTCACCCGAATGAATTTTGTTCCTGATTTCAGTTGTCATTCGTAGCAAAATTCCAATTTCAGACTCTGTGATATACATAAGAATGGTAAAAGGAACAGATGAAGGCAAAAACAAAATAGAAGGTGGGTTTTACTGCTTTATAGTATCTGCAATAGTAAAAACACTTTGAACACACTCTCGCACAAATACAAAATAACCGTGATCTGAATAACCGGACATAGGGACATCCCAGCCAGCTCTTCGGTGGACCAGCTAGAAGAATAATCATTTTAACCACTACAAACTCTGCACATGATGAGGGCATACTTCCGTCTAAGTATGTTTTGACTTTACCAGAGGTCAAAAGGATGTTAGGCAGATCAAAGGATATACTTATTTCAACCAATTTTTGACTAGTTTTGTCTCAAATGGAGAAGCTTAGTACTAAATAGTACAAAAAATGCGATTGCAATTGTAATTTGAATTTTAATTGCTGTTTTAAGAGTTTCTTTCTGAATATATTCCAAGCAAATCTCTGAACTCTATTTATTTCAAATACAATACTTTTACGGTATAAATGTAAGTAATCTATGAGATGTAGAGCTCTTGGTGGTGCCTCTCATTTCTACTAGCTGGATCTGCTCCTCTGTGCCACTGTACATCACGCAACATCAGCTCCTTGAGTATAATGTCTTAAATACCTCTTTCTCTTCGTAGTACGCTGGTCTTATCTACTCAACTAAACTCGATCTCAGAATGAAAACAAAAGAAATATGAACTAAAAATCTTGAAATAAATGTCTCTGTCTTCAAGTGAGAGTAATGATTTTTCAATACCTGCGATAATACAATAATAAAAAAATAGCAAGTAAATATCGGAAAAAAATTCTAAAATGAAAAAAATCCCACAGAAATATATAATTTTCGGGTTTTGAAGGAGCCTGAATTCCCACCTTCAAATTTTTGGTTATAATAAAAATTTGGATGCCCCATGGAATGTGCTCCACACTCCAATCTCGCCATATGGAAAATATGTTTGAAACGTACACGGTGTGTCCCAAAAATAAGCCAACTTTTTGGATATAAAATAGTAAAATACACATCATATTATCTTTGAAAGTTATTATTTATTCAAAATAGGTTCCATTTGACTCAACACAACGTTTGGAACGATCAACCAGCGCATGCATTGATTTTTTTATGTCATTTATAGAAATGTTCTTCAGTACCTCGGTTACGGCTGCTTCATTTTTTTCAATTTTTTCTTAATTTTTTAAACTTCAATTTCAATTTTTTTTTCAAGTTTGACACAAAATTTTATATTTGCTCTTTGTTCCATTTTTTTTTTTTGGAACCATTAGCACACTTTTGGTTTTATTGAAATGGCTGTCACTTTTACATCTGTCATCCGACTTACATGAAGTCAGGTGCGTTTGAAAGAGAATGAATGTATCTTTTTAATGTTGCAAATTTTCAATATATGGCGCTGTATGTTGTACGATTTAAATATAAAGTTCGGTTATTTTTGGGACACACCGTGTACGTAGTAAAAATTCACATTCTTTTGGCAACTGAAAAAATGTGTCTCCCTGCAAATTAAATATTTAATGACTTAACTTCCGCAAATTTAATTTAACTTGCCTTCCAGAAAGGAAAAGAAGACAGTAAACTGTTAAATTTTTATGACAAAGAAAAAAACTTATAAAATGGTTTACCGAAATAAGATAGTTGTTGTTATGTATAAAAGTTTTGCTTAAAATTGCCAACAAACACTTGCCAACACCAGTGGAAGCAAACTTTATTATCTATGTATTTGTGTGGTTTCGCAAAACTTAAAACTTCAATACAAACCACAAACTTATGGCAATGACTGTGTGGAAAACATACCTACACCATCACCACCACCACCACCACCGCTAACTAACCAACAAAACATGATAAATATTGTAGAAAGAACACTTGTCAGCTGTGTTGCGAGCATTAAAAGCAAAAGTAATTAATTACGAATTTAAAATGTTACAAAAAAATACTTAAGTTGTATGCAACAGGAGTACTAAGAGCAGCAACAACAACAACATAAAATGCTAAAAATATACGAAAACAGAAGAAAAATACTTCGACAGCAACGGTAAGCATGGTTGTACTGGTATGTCTGTCTGCCTGTCACATGACTCATTCATTCATCAGCAGATCAGTCAAGCAAGTGATGATGAAGCAGCAGCGCAGAAGTGCAAAGAAAACAGAAAAAAAAAGAGTTGGGTGAAAAAGTAACGAGGCAATTGAATGGTTGGAGGCCTCTCTACCTATTTGCCTACCTACCTACCTACCTACCTACCAACTTGTGTGGCTGCATTTGCAACAGTTTTAAATATGTATGAATTTTGTAGTGAATTTGTTGATGCAAGCACATTGTGTATTAATGCATGCATACATAGCAAATACATATGTTTAGATGTATATACATATTTATATGCCTCAATGTGTAACTTTTAAACGTCACTCATTCGATGTATAAGCTTTGTGGGCTTCAATGCTGCAAGTATGTTGTAAGCACGTTAAGATAAGTGTCTACAGGTGTACCTACACACCTAGCATATTTCTATGCCTATAGATATACATATGTATGTATTAGGGTATCATTCAATCAACGCTAATTTACCTTAATACTTTTTTAAAATACTTATCTTGCAAAGTAAGGCAACCCACGCTTTTTTGAGCATTTTTTAGAAATTCAACTCAAGTCAACTCAATTTTTGTGGGTTATTGAAAAGATATTTCTACATGCAACACTGCGTGGAATGTTCTCAGCAGATTATATACAATATTTTCAATATCATATTTAATTTGTATTTTTAATTTCTCTAAACCACGACAAACCCTTATGTAGTATATTGCTTTACTTTGTAAGCTTTCATGTTTAAACTTATTTATAACAAAATAATCTGCCTTCACATTCTAACAACAACACAAACAAACATGTCTTGTTTGCATTGCCACAGTTAGCTGACAGTTAGAATTTAATGACTAACGAAAACTTTCAGTGCAACTTGAGTTGAATTTCTAAAATATAAAAAAATATGGTATGCCATATACGTGTATGTATGCACATATCTGACATTAGCAACAATGTATGCACCTTTATTGCAACATATTCTTCTACGAACACACTTTATTTCTTATTTCTTCACTTACAGTGTTTAAAGTTGATCCATACTCTCCATGGAGATTAGTCCAAGTGAATTTTTGTTAAAGTGGGCGAATGTCAAAGTTTTGACATTCTAAGCAAATTACCTTTATTACATAAGTTTGTAGTGTACAGTTTGTGGTGTACCACGGCGTTATGAAGAAGCTGTCGTTTAGCCAACTGATGGACTGAAATTGTACTATTAAATATATTAATGCACTTAGATAATAAAAGAAGCTGGTTACACGTGCATGGACAGTGAAACTTTTAAGCAATCTTAATGCGCCGATTGCACCTAAGTGTGCTCTGCCCAATTCACAAAAAAAACCGATCCGTTTAATATCACATGCATGTAAGGTTCCAACGACCGTATTGTGTGAAAGACTAAGCCCCACCATCAGCAATCTGATTGGACCTTATCAATGTGACTTTAGACCTGGTAAATCAACCACTGACCACATGTTTCCCATGCTCCAAATCTTGGAAAAGAGCTGTGAAAAGAGGGTGGACACACACCCCACCTCTTCGTCGACTTTAAGGCAGCTTTTGACAGCACGAAAAGGAGCTGCCTCTACGCCACTATGTCTGAATTCGAGTTACCCGCAAAACTTATATGGCTGCGTAAACTGACGTTAAACAACACCAAAATTTTTATCCAGATCTGAAAGACCTCTCCGAGCCATTCGATACCAAACGAGGTTTCAGACAAGGTGATTCCTTATCGTGTGACTACTTTACTTTATTGCTGGAGAAAATAATAAGAACTGCAGAGCTAAATAGAGAAGGTACAATCTTTTAACAGAGTGTACAGCTGCTGGCGTACGCCGATGATATTGACATTATTGGCCTCAACAATCGCGCCGTGAGCTCTGCTTTCTCCAGACTGGATAAAGAAGGGAAGGATTAGGGTCTGGTAGGTAACGAGGGCAAGACGAAATATCTACTGTTATCAAACAAATAATAATCGCATTCACGACTAGGCTCCCACATCACTGTTGACAATCATAACTTGGAAGCTGGGGATATTTTCGTCTATCTTAGAAGCATTATTAACACCAATAACGATATTACCCAGGAAATCTAACACAGAACCACTCTTGCCAACAGATGCAACTTTGGACTGAGTAGGCAATTGAAAAAGAGGGCTTTACTATCAACGAAAGAAGACCAAACCCTACAAGTCGCTCATTGCGTAAGATTTATGGTTCTCCACGAGTTGGTTAGCTGTACGGGCTATACGGCGACATAAATATAGTTCAGAGAATAAAGAAACAGGGGATACGCTGGCTAGGTCATGTGGTCCGGATGGATAAGAATAATCCATCCTTTGAAGTTTTCGATGGAGTACCGGCCGGAGGAAGCAGGGGAAAAGGAAGACCTCCGTTGTTAAGATCTATGGGAGGAGGACCTGGCTGTACTTGGTATTTCCAATTAGCGCCAAACAACGAAAGGAAGGAATAAATGGCGCGCTGTTTTTAACTCGGCTATAATCGCATAAGCGGTGTCTACACATTAGCAACTGTAGTAGCCGAGCGTTTCTTCAAAATGTTGGTTTTTATGTTCAAAAAATTTCACTTTGAAGCTAAGATCTCGCTTATAAACAGAAAATTCTCTTAGGAATAAGCAAGTAGTACTAATCACTGAATTGTATTGTATTGTCACTAACTATGTTTTTGTGGTGCAAAGAGAAGAGACTTTAAGTTATCATCGGGGCTCCACTCCCGACCACGATCACCACGTGATAAACTAACCCGGACTAAAGATGGCCAATTCAAAAACCAAATTGATAAAAACTGGTAGTCAAAAAAAAATTTAATCACATATACTGATTTTTAAGTAAAATTTCCTGAAGCCCGTAAAAATTTGAACAGAGAGATAGATGCCAGAGTTCAAATATTCTATTTCTATTTATATGGCAAAGATTCTATTTATACACGCACATCCAGCTTGTTTAAGTGGGATTCCCAGCAAAGGAAATAAATTACCATGACAGCAAGATTCAGTTAAATAATGCGGTTCTGAATAGATTTCCAGTAAATATCGGGAAAATGCTAAATTTCATTATGTATTTGATTTATTCGTGTGAGGTTCGTCTTCTTCTTTAGCTTATTCCCACTCTCTGGCTCTCCAATGACTCCCTAATGGAGAGAAAATCGTTGCTAAACTCTATGTGAAAGAGAAATTCTGCTCACTTCAAATCTTGTCACTCGAAAATATTATCCACTTTCGAGGACTTATCCACTTATACAAAAGATATCTTTAATTTCGAAAAGTTCACCGTTTTACTGACCGTGGTATCACTATGGACATTAAACTGAATTTTTCGCTTCATATTGGTGTGACAGTCAACAAGGCCGTTGACATATTGTCGTTTATAAAATGGTAGTCAACACAAACCAAAGGCCCTCACGTAACTAAAGGTTTGTATATAACATTAGTAAGGCCTATTCTGGAATACGACTCGGTAATTTGGAACCTGATGTATGAAATCTACTCTGATAAGTTGGAATCTATCAGAAAACAATTTCTCCTTTTTGTAATGCGTAAATAGGATAGGATGCGGCCGCCCCTCCGAGTGTAATTCGGCCATGAAATAAAGGCTCCTCGTAAAAAAAACCATCAGCCGTTCGGAGGCGGCTTAGTATAAACTGTAGGTCCTCCATTTGTTGGAAAAACATCACGACCACAAATTGGAGGAGGAGATCGGCCGAAAAATGCTTCAGCGGTTACAAAGCGCCAATTATATATTATATAAATAGGATTAGGACTCTCAATATAATCATCCTCCTATACTAGACGTCGGATACTTATTAACCTCTCCACTCTTAATTCTTAATATTTGAATTAAATTACTTTTAAAAATAAGCTGATGAATTTTTGTTCTGTCGATAAACTTTTTTAGTCCTCGAAACTAAGCAAACTCCTGCTCACCGTGACTCCGTAACAATAAAGGAAATGTTCCGTATGTCATGCGGACTGCGACCCTCAAGCGAATGGGCGGGAGGTGGTTAAATAGTTGGGAATAATAATAATAACGCCACCCACCGTCCACGCAAAAGAGTAGCCCAGATTTTAGGAACAACTTACAACTGCTCAAAAATTAAACACTCATAAATATTTATGCGTCTATGAACACATATTTATATACAAATATAATAAAGAGCTCCCCCACCAGCACTACTAACATTTATCACGACACCCCTATCAGGCGCCATGAATAAAGTAGTAACTACTTGTTGCACGACACCCTCACTCATTAATGTCATGCCATTAATAATTGTTGGTAAATCAAGTTATTATTAATTTATGCTATATAACGATAATATATTTATGCAGTTACTATACATAGATAAGCGTAATAATATAAATAGCGTTTAACGCACACTTTCAAACAAACATACAAACTATTTTTATTATTACCCAAGCTTGAGCATGAACAATAACAGCACGCCAACAGCTTGGCGGAAACGTGATTCAGAGGCCGGCTTTGGTCCTACCTACACTTATTATGGCTTATATTTACTCACAATAATTTATCTACATATGTAGATAAGTAAGTTTGTAATATCACATTAAGCAATCAGTGGTGAGGTGATTAACACCTTTAGCATATTAACGGTAATACAAAAGAGCTCAATACAATGCAACAGGTTATCACACCTATTACTTATACGCAGTCACATACATATGTACATATGTATGCACTTATAAACAAATTGAAGTGGCAATAAATGTGATTTGATTTCTATTGCTTTTTAGCCGGTAATTATAATGCGATAATTCTTCAAAAACGAATAATTTTTCTCAATTGATTTAACATTTAAATTATAATCTCCAGTCTCAAGTGAGACGTTTGAAATATTCAAATTCTGCAAATTCTTCCTTTTCTACATTTTGCACTTCCCAAAGCTGAGCAACTGGATTTCATAATTAGGTAATACGAACCAGTTTTTAAATAATAAAATGTTATACATATTTACCATACATATGCATATGTATACGAGTACGTATTTATTTTTTATTTTTATTAATTTTGTTGTTGTTCATATTTAAGCTCATTAATAAATTTTTAGGGCTCTCAATCCCGAAATTATTTGTGAATCTTGAAATTTCTGTATTTAATGTGAAGGTTAAAAATAATTCTGAGCTTCTGTTCTAACCAAAAAGCTAACAAGGGAACTAATTATAATTGACTAAGAACCTTGAGAAATATTAAAATGGTCATTAATATTGAGTGCATTTTTGTCTATTTGTATATTTAGTTCTGCAGCCCGTATTACGATATGTGACCATTAAGTAATGAGACTGATTCCATAAAACCGTATATTTCAAAATTATTCTACAACTCTGCCTTCCCATTTAAAGTAGTCCCCTTGGGCAGCTATACTACGATTCCAGCGCGTTTTCCATGCTTCGTAACATTACTGGAACGCTTTAACTGGGATGTCCGCGAGTACCCTCGTCACGGCCGCCTGGATGTTCACAATCGACTCAAAATGGGTTCCTGTGACCATCGATTTTGTTCTAGGGAACAAAAAAAAGTCACCGGGTGACATATCGGGCGAATAAGGTGCTTGTTGCAACACGGCGATACCTTTAGAGGCCAAATACTGGGACACGCTGAGGTCGGTGTGGCACGGCGCCTTGTTGTGATGAAGGATCCAGTTACGAGCGATGTCTGGACCCCTCCTCAAACAATATATGCCATCGAAACACCTGGGCACGACTAAGAGCACTATCACCATTCACTTTTACAATTTTAGCATACGTTTCCGAAGCTGTTTCGCCCAATTTGGCGCAAAATTTTATCGCGACGCGTTGCTTTTGATCTCGTTTTTCCATTTTCGTGACGAGCACCACGAACATACGTTTACTCAACACGACACAGCAAGCGAACTAAACAGGCTAGAGCGATGACAAATATATCAATTGGGAAGAGAAGGATGCTGGGAGAAGGGAAAGGGAATTTCAAGGTCGCAGGGTTACCACAATCGCGGCAATATAATCAGTCTCATTACTTTATTGTCACACATCGTATGTTTTTAAATACGCAAATACGTCGCAAGATAAGAAGTTACCTTTTCTGAAACATCGTTTGGTATCGAACAGCTCGGATAGGTCCGTCCTGATCCTGATGGAGCATTTGGTGTTGCTTAACGTCAGTTTACACAGCCATATAAGTTTTGGAAAGATATCAATTTCACACAATACGCTCGACTTTATATGCGATATTGGGGAGCTTATCACACAGTATTTAGCGATTGGGTCTCCAATCGTGGGACATGCTTTTATTGGACTATATTTTGCAAGGAAGCTGATGTATCGTCCAGGGTGGAGCTGAGTTATCAATCTTCTTCATAAATTGAAATTCCTTCCCACTAACCATTTCAAATTAATTACTCCCTACTTTACAGTACTTTTCATATTGATGATCGCCAAATAGATCTAACTAAAAAGTCTTCGCAGACGAAATTAATTTCGTAACTTTCTTCGATTCTATTATATTGTATATGGTGACATGTTGGTTTTCTGAGCCCCACGTTGAAAATGAGCTTCTTCGAAACTTAATGAAAGAAGCGAAATCATATGATCGTATGATCATCAGGCTTCAGTACTTGGACAAACTTCAGATCTTAATGCAAAAACAGCCTGCACAAAGAATTGGGCAAAGGGTTTAATTTCTGTGTCTGGTTGATGTTCGAGCACAGTTAAGGCTCCAGCAGTAATATGCTCCCCTGAATGCACTAGTTGACCACCTCCGAATTTTTTATCATATAAAGAAACGGTTAGATGAACTCCCTATGCAAATCCATTTACAAACCGTCCGAAGGCGAGTTATTTCTTCCGAATTTCTATCGTTCCGCACTCTTAAAAGAGTGGCCTAGAGATTCGCATAAAGGATTTAACCAATAAATTGAATCGGACCATGTTCTTTAAACTTCTTAAAGAGATCCCGAAACTCTTAGCAGAACCCAAAAATTTCTATGACTTTCCCCGCTTCACCTGCGTTGAGAATATCATGAAACGCCACACAACTGAAAACATTCCATGACTTCTCCGCTTTGCATCCATAATGAGACCCTTAAAACCGAAGATCTTTAGCAAACTGGTCATTTAGTTTGAACGAGATTTTCCTCGGAATATAAGTGCACTAATGCTCTATCCCAGAAGAATTACAAGCTTTTTTTGAGTCTATAAAGATCTCGTTTTTAGATACATTTGCCTTCTCTCTCAATTTTGATTCAAAAGCGAAAGTGCACCCCATTTTCTTTTCTCACTCTAATAGTATGATATTCATAAGCAATTTTCCACGGTTAATTCAAAGACTTTCAGGATCATAAAGGGAGAACTCATCCTCTTAAAGCAATGCTTGTGTGTACACACTCGTTGGCATTAACACACCTCTTCGCCTTATCTACACACTTTAATTTCACAGAACTTTCTACTATAAATTGACTCAGCTGGAATTAAAGGCTGATGATGTCGTCACGACAAAAGCAAACAGTGCAAGGATAAAAGGTGCCAAGCGATGTGTGTAGTTTACATTCACATCTTCTACAGTTTCACACGGATACCTTACGCCCAACCAGCAATGGGTGAGCTGCGTTTTCGTACACGCACCAACCAAGACCGATGTCAGCATGGTGTCACGTGCGTGATTGTGGAAATTATGGAGTGAAACCGGTGCAGCGTGCCTTTGGCAGTGCCTACGGACAGCAGAAAAGCATGGAAAATCACCAACGTAATGACAACTGCAAGTGGAAGGTACTGAGAATCGTTTGTCTCTGAATGTTTAAACGAATAGTGTAAGTGTTTTAAGAAGGAGAAGGTGGGGATTCTAGGGTGTGGTGAGGTGAAGGTGGCCATAATATATTAAGCGCAAGTGACATGCAGGCGGCTGCGGTAGACGAGTGGTTAGCATTGCGTACTGCCATTCGAAAGGCCAGGGTTCATATTCTGGTGCTATCAACATCCAAAATTTTCAAATTGGTGTTGCTCCTCGGCAGGGAATGTTAACCCCTCCGAATGTATTTCTGACATTAAATAAAAGTTCCTCATAAAAAACAATCAGCCGTTCGGAGGTGGCTTAGTATAAACTGTAGGTCAGTCCATTTGTTGGAAAAAACATCTCGATGCAAAACCACAAATTGGAGGAAGAGCTCGGTCGAAAATCGCTTCAGTGGTTACAAAGCGCCAATTATATACTCGTACATGGCATGCAAAGAACGGAGACCATATTTCCAAATTGTAGAAGATTTATGGTCCTCTGCTCTTTGGCAACTGCGAATACCTCAGCCGATGGAACGATAAGCCGTATGAGAACGACCTTTCTGCACTTGGTATCTGCAATTGATGCTAATCGCCGAAAAGAACAATTAGAAAAATTAATATTTTAAATCATTGCTTTTATATTTTGGATGTTGGTTTGTCCAGGGATCGGTTTTATGATCTACTATTACGGCTACCGTGGGCGCTGAAAAATTGTCTATCCATTTAACGAAATCTCAGCAGCTCTAGCTTCCTCTCAGTTGAGAGAGATTTGTTTTTACTTGAGTGTGAATTTAAACTTCAAATTTATTACCTAAATTTTTTCTGGTCACCTTAACGACATGCACTCTCAAAGTACATACATATGTACCTATATGCACTGCACTATTTGTTTTCGATTGAATGAATGGATGCTGGCATTGAAATTGTTGAAGCATAAAAGTGACTACTCGGCATTAAACACGCGTAGAAATGTTATACCCACATAAGTGTGTATATGTATGTGCATATGTATTGTTCTCTTTCACCACAAAGCTTTTCACTGCCTTTTGTAGCTTTTTAGCATGTCGCTTTGTGTACCATATATGTGTATGTGAATGTGTGTATGTTACTTTACAATTGTAGTGAATATTTTTTCCTCTTACGGTCTATTATACAGGTGAAACCTGATAAACCACGTCCCGTTATGGTTTGGATTTATGGCGGCGGTTTTTGTAGTGGTGAAGCCACACGCGAGTGGCATGCACCCGTTTTTTTTTTGTTTTTTTATTTTTTATGTGCAAGGACGTGATTTTGGTGACGGTGCAATATCGATTGGGCGCTTTGGGTAGACATGCACTTACACGCACAAAAGCTGAGCAGACAACATTTACATGTGAAATCACTGTACATTGTACATATGTATATGTATTACGTAGGTTTTCTACATCTACAAAATCCACAACTACATTTACCTGGCAATGCTAGTTTAAAGAACCAAATTTTGACATTAAATGGATTAAACACAATTGTGATTGCTTCGGTGGAATGTCCGAGTGCATACAAATTTTTGGCCGTGGCAGTGGCGGCGTCTATGCACTGTTGCTCATGTTGAGCGATGAAGCGAAAGGACTCTTCCATTACATCATTTTACAGACGCCTACCGCAGATTGGTCAGTACTCAACCGCATACTAAATGCGTAAGCGTTCGCTAAGACCACGGGTTATTGTGGTGTTGAGAATAGCATGAGATTTAGGCTCATCTTCGTCAATACAAGGCTGCACAGTTGGTGGCCGTGGAAGTGCAATGTCTGTCGCCTAAGCATCATTTAGTAAATCGTTTTAGTATTTTTGGTCTTTGCATTGAATCTTACTCTACAACACACACACTCTGCTACATAAGAAACTCATGTGTGCGTTTCATAAAGCTTGGGGTAATGAGCTGCCACTGATGTTGAGCGCCGCAGGAACGGAGAGGTGGTAGTTATGGACATGTAACTTTTTAATTTTTAATTTTTTTTTTTTCTTTTTTATACCTTTGAGCCCCTGTGTATTTTGTACCTGGAGAGCCTGCTCTATCTCGTGACAGTATCGACTACAAAGAGAAAGGTCGAGAGCTCCGTAAACCGCGTATTACCGGAGATGTGCGCACTTTGGAAGAATTTTGTGATTTCATTGGCTTCTTTTATCACTTTTCTTAGCTTTCAGCGAGAGTCTTTGATGTCTTCCTGGCAAAACATACCGTGAAAGACTTAAAATACAGAAGTATTTTTCATTGAACTGGCAACCACTTTACTAGAAAGCTTAAATCGTCCAAACTAAAAGGATCTTATAAACAATCTTTCTTTCAAAATATGGTGTTAACTGAAGGCATCTCCACTCTACTTCGAACTGCTTCCACCAGCGGGGACAGCAACGAATACTTTCAGATTAAGAGTTTTCCATCTATCCGGACAGCATGATCTAGCCAGCGAAGGCATAAACTCTACCAAAAAAGCTCTCTCCCAAAAATTCTAAAATCGACTGTGCTTAGATTTTTATGTTTAGTCTGCATCCTCATGCATGCGATGAATGGAAGCTTCTAAGAGCCTCTCCCAAGTTTTTCTCCCCAACCGCCTTCTCATGAAGAAAACCTTTTTGTGCCTCTTGCACCACGGATATCACTGAAGACCCTTATATTTTCGAACTCCACCATTCGCTGTAAGGAGGATCGACTGGGATCCTTAAGAACTTCGTAAACTTGTAAATTTTCAAATGGTGACTAGAGAAAAGAGCTAATTCCTTGCTTTTGATGTTCCAAAAAGGGCTATTACACAAATTAAACTTGGTAGAGATTTTCCGGCCTCGACTAGAATCCAGCAATTGTCGAATCATAAAATAAAAACCTGGCAAACTTCCGTCTTAATAAGACAGTGATCACAGTAGCCGGGTGATTAACAGTGCATACTACCATGAAAAAAGTCATGGCTTCAGTTCAGACCCAACCAATATTCAAAATTATAGAGAATTAACGCAGGGAACGAGGTGGATGTCTGACTGACTTTCTGACATGAAATAAAAGTTTTCCTTATAATTCTTCTGCAGCTGGGAAGCGGCTTTGAATAAACTATGGATTCTTCACTTGTTAGAAAGACACAAGCACACCACAAATCGGAAGAAGAGCTCGGCCGAAAATCGCTTCAGCGGTTACAAATCACCAATTACATAGGTATAATACAGTTTTTATTGCTCGACACATTCTTTAACTCAAGAATCACTTTTTTGTTCCCACTCTCAAGTCCTTTGAAATACTAGTAACAACCAAACATAATTATTTGCTGCATTCTATACGTTTTCTTTCACCTTCTATTCCTTCCAGCTCACTAATTACGCCTTATACTGGCATCCACTTCTACAAATCATTCAACCACGTCTACAACAAGCTCGTCCCACACCACTCTACCTTTATCACTTCGCCTTTGACCCCACAAACCTAATACATGCTTTACACCTCGGCTACGACATTGAATTTAAAGCGAGGCAAACCAATGTCACCACCACAAGCACAAGTGCAGCAGAGGCAGTGCCACACAAGGTGTCGAATTGGTCTAACTCCTCCACGGTGTGCTGGGTGTACGTATAAAGCGTTAAAGCATTGAATACCGCACCATTAAGCGCTTGATTGGCTTGTGCACGACATTCGCTGCGACGGGCAATCCTCATCCGACGTGTGGAGGCGGTAAAATTAATGGCTTGAAAGATACTAAATGGCGGCCATTGAGACGCTTTATAAATTCATCTTCTTCTGTTGCTGCTACACGGCTGCTTCCAAGAGCTACTTTCGTCAACGGTCCTTCTACTGACTAGCAATGTTTAAATATTGGCAACAAACTGGAATCAATGGTATAACCCGTAATGGGCAAGTAGCGCTTGCATCGTGTGTTGGCCGCCAGCGCAAATGATTTTATCGATTTGCATGCACATATTAAGTCTTCGTTGATGTAATGTGAGGTGCTACTGTTTGCTGGTTGTGTTGTTTTTATAGTGCGTGTGAGAGAGCAGTTGTGGGTGCTCGATTCCAATTGAAATTTATGAATTTAAAGTCAGGCGAATGTGAGTGGTAGCATCGCAATTGCTTGCATTGGTAATTAATTATGTATAAATGTGTGTGTGTGTGTGTTTGTACTTGTATGGTTAATGTTTGTAACTCTTGACATTACCTAAGTGTTTAAGTCCTTCATTAAGCAATTAAAATGAATGTCAAAAATAGTTTGTTTTATTTAATTGCCAACTAATGGTCCAATGACTCCTACAGTAATGATGGTAGATGGTAATAAATATGTAAATTGGTACATATATACATCCAATAAATTTATTTACATTAATATTTGTTGCTAATTTTATCATGCAAAGCCCTAGAAAAGAGAACTATAAAGGATACTTCAAATATGTAATTAATTACTCAAAAGAAAGTGAGTTCAATGTGAGGTATAAACTTAAGAGTGAATATATTCGTATATATAAAATAAAGGGTGTTTGTTTTAAACATATAGTTTTCAATAAGAAATCAAGCGCATGTAATTTACTCATATTATAAAGATAAGGACTTGCCATTGTGTTTTAAAAATGATGACCCCGCGGCTGTTTCGAATCAATTCCAGCCGAGAGGCTTAATTTTCCACGACTTTTTACAGAGATTGAGGCCATATCTCAGCAATAATAAGCTGAATATTCTCTACCAAGGCATCAATCGTCTCGGACTTATCTGCATAGACAACCGAATTCACATAACCTCACAAAGCGATTTTAAATCGCACGCTCTTGAGAGCCATGTCACTGGCCCACGACGCGAGAGAATGTGATTACCAAAATGTTTCCTTTAATAAATTGATATTTTCGTTTGGCCGTATGGCATGTAGCGTCGTGTTGTTGGAACCAAGGGTCGTACACGTCAACATTCTCAAATTAAGGCACGAAAAATGCATGTATCATGGCGTTCCCCATTGGCTGTAACATTATGATCGACTTCATTTTTTCAAAAATATGGATAGAGGATTCCCTCCTCTCCCACATAGAGTACACCAACCAATAACTTTTTGAGGATGTAACGACATCTCAACAATGGTTTGTGAGTTATCATGACTCCAATGGCGACAATTTTACTTATTGACATAATCATACAGCTAAAAGTCAGCTTCATAGCTAAAGAAAACTTGTTAATAAAAATCGGTATCGGTGACAATCTCATTTTGGCCCCATTAACCGAACCTGCTTGATTTTCGTTCGGTGTCAATACAAGCCTTCCTTCTTTCCATTGTAAACTCTCAAATCAAGATCCTCCACCAAATCTTTTATAGAGCGGATGGGCTTCAATTGTCGCGCGCAATGGCATATAAACTCATTCGGGTCTTCAGTGATACTCTGCTCTACAGCAATACAAACGTCTTCGGTGCGCAGCGGCTCTGAGGATGCGCATTATTGGCTAGAGCAAACGTGTTGCGAAACCGATCCATGGTTGCTTAAATTACCGACCCTGCTGGGCGATTATGCCGACCAAATATTGGGCACAGCTCACGATATCATGTCAGAAATATACTCAGAAGGCTTGACATTCCCTGCCGATGGGCGACCGCAGTTAGAAAAAAAATTTCTATAATTTTTGGATGTTTGTCGGTCCGGGAAGAATGAATTTTCTTCTTTTTTATTGTCGTGGGCACCGCTTATACGATTATAGCCGAATCAATATAGCGCGCCATTCATCCCTTCTTTTCGCTGTTTGGCGGCAGTTGGAAACATGGCTGCTCTCCATCTGATCCTTCCAACGGAGTGGATGTCTTCCTCTGCTTCCACCAGCGGTTACTGCATAGCATACTTTCAAAGCTGTAGTATTCGTATCCATCCGGACCACAAAACCTAGCCAGCGTAGCCGCTGTCTCTTCATTCGCTGAACTAATTATGTCAATGTCATCAAATCGCTCATACAGCTCATCATTCCATCGGCTGCGGTATTTACCGTTACCTACTCGTAGAGAACCATAAAACGTTCACAAAGCTCTTCTCTCAAAGACTCCCAAGACCGTCTCATCAGTTGTTGACATCGGCTACGCTTCTGCGCCATATAGCAGGATCATACCCGTCCTGCGACGTGAGCGACTTGTAGAGTTTGGTTTTTATTCGTCGAGAAAGGGATTTACTTTTCAATTGCCTACTCAGTCCAAAGTAGCATCTGTTGGCAAGAGTCGTGTAAAAGGTTGCACTTCTCTATTCAACTCTGCAGCTCGTATTATTTTCTCCAGCATTAAATTAAAAAAGTCACAGGATAAAGAGCCACCCTGTCTGAAACCTCGTTTGGAGAGGTTTATCCCACGGTAATTGGCACGGACTGTGGATCGCCTTTTTAGTGCATTGGGCAGAGCACAATCGTCGGATATGCTTTCCTCTGACCATAGCAAAGAAGTTAAAAGTTAAAAATTAAATGCTTATAAGTAAGCCATTGGACGAGAATTATAGTGAATCAGCCCCAAACACGCTTCAGCTCATCATATCAGGAAAGTTTGGTACCAGTAAATACGAAAAAAGTGGTAAATACCTGGTAATACCTACATTGAATTTAAAAAAAAAAAACAGCCAGCTGAGGAACTTTACACCTTGTGAGAAATTCTTACTTCTAACCACTTTCACTCTCACTTAACTACACAAAATATACACACTTATAAATAGACAACCTTACGAAATAGCAATATTCTTATTAAATATTCTTGCTGCGATCACAAATCGCATTCAATTGCTGCATTCACCCAATTATCAAAAAAATTTCAACAATTTATTCACATTAAAAATGCATTACACGTATTAAAATTAATGTAAAACAATAAACAATACTTATACATAAACGATATGAGCAATTAGAATCAGATAAACGACGCTATAGCAATAAAAATAATATAGAATATAAAATATTTGCTTATTTTCTGGGAATGCGCCAAAGCAATTTTCATTTTAAATTATGAATATTTAATTAAATTATATGTTTTTTAATGGTTACAATGAATTTATAGAACAGAAATGAAATATTGTACCTCATATGGGTTAATATGTATTAGTATACATACAATACTATATGTATGGATATTGACTTAAATGGATTAAAATAAGTCAAGTTGGGTTTTTCAAATGAGACTAGTTTATAGAAAACCCGATCGAAATTATCATATTTAACGCAAAATCTGGATTTTAGGTAAAATTCCTATAAGAAGGAAAATAATATTTGAAAAAAAAATATATAATCATTACTTAAAAAATGAGTTAAGTATAATAAAGAAAAATTATTATTATAATTTTAATAATTTATTCCTTTGTAGAATTTGCTTCATTTCTCCAGGAAAAATTATTCCATAAAAATTATAAAAATGTAGACTTCCTTTATATTGTAATAAGATACCAACTTTCTAGCAGTTTAATGAATTCGACAAAAAAACTAACCTTCAATGGTTGTAAATTATCTAGGAAAGTATGCCCGCATTCAAACTTTGAACTGCTTTATCTACCGCCTAGGTTTGAGTACAAGCTCTAGGATATTTACGGGGCTTTGTGGAATTTTACAGATTACATTTTATAATTCGCAAGGAAATCTTTATAGTTAAGGATTTTTTCACAAGAGCGATAATTCCTTTGCGAAAATGAATTTAAAATGAACTCAGCGTTGCTCTCTAAATTAAGAAAAATCTCTCCAACATATAACGTAAGACCTGCTTAGCCGACATGGTTGGAGTATAAATGAGGGCAAATGGGTTTCAACAAGGATATTTTTTTGTCCTGCGGCGAAGGGAGTTGCAACTTTAACGGATGGTATGTAGGCGTGGAAAGGTATACAAGTACATATGCATTTGTGTGGTCAGATTTTCTGAAGGCGGAAGAAAATGAAATATGTATATGTATAAAACTAGTATACATCTTTGTAAGTAATTGGAAATGTGACCTTCCTAAAAAGTGTTTTTCTTTTTTTTATTTTAAAGATTTTGGGGGAAGCAGAGGAGGAGGTAGACCTTCATTCCGTTGTGAAAAAATCATATGGAAAAGGGTCTGGCTGCATTCGATACCGCCAATTAGTGCCGAATGGCGAAAAGATGAAAGGAGTGACGTGCCGTATTGAACTGGGTTATAATCGCCTTTACGAAAATAAAGAAGAAGAATAAGAAAATTAGGCAACATAAAAGCATTTAAGTCGATATGAATTTTCTTTGCTTAGAGACGGGTTGTGGCAGACATTCATTCACCAGGATGAATAAGAGGACTCCTCAACTGATTATCGCTCCCACCACGAATCGGAAACCAAATTTTGTATGACCCTTGAAGTACGTGTTACAATGATCTACTCGTTTCGGTCCTCGTTTCGTCCATAGATATTTTTGGACGGGGGTGATGTCAGCCTATAGTTTAACGAGAATATTATTCGATTGGACAGCGTCACCTTCCCAATTTAAAGGTCCGGTAATTCTAAGTGCTTGCCGTCAAATTGGGATCCTTAAAATGTTTGCAGTGGTCGTCATAAAAGTGTGCTTTCTCATTCGAAGTGTTGTTTTCTTTTTGATTGCAGCCGGTTTCTATGTGGCGGGTCTCAAGCTCTTCGCACAGTGGTTGACATTGAGTACTGCCATTCTGAAGACCAGACTTCGATATCCAAAATTATAGAATACTATTTTCTGACATGAAATAAAATCTACTAAAATACATCAGCTGGTAGGCGGTTTATAAACTGAAGGTCCCACCATTTGTTGGAAAACATCAAGACTCACATCACAAATTGGAGGTGGAGTTCGGCGGAAAATCGGGATATATGTAACTTGGCAAGAGAAAAGCCTTCCCTCGCTGGAGAAGATCTTGTTTGCACTTAGTTTTCGCCATACAAACAAAAAGCCTGGAGATGACAGATAAGGCAAGAAGAACACATCAGTGTATCTTCATCTTCCAGAAACGGTGGAACGGTTTTAGTATTGTATTATAGTATTACTCCAAAGGGGAGCATCAAAATATCTTACAATCGGAAGGATTACGTCCATTTCGTTTCCGAAGATTATTATAATAGAAGATACACATGCATATTATTTATTTTCAAGCAAGGATAATAAGATTTAATTATCCTTAGCAAAGGTTTTATCATAAAATGTGGAGAAAGAAAGAAAAAAAAGTTGAATAATAAAAATATATATGCAAAAAAAAATATTTAGAAACAATAAAAATTTATCTTTTCTTAGGTCCCACCGAGACTTGAACTCGGATCGCTGGATTCAGAGTCCAGAGTGCTGGCCATTACACCATGGAACCAGTTAACGGTATATCTGTTATCAGTAAACTTTACTTGCAACATAAATGTAAATGAATAGATAACAGTGATGGTGCATCGTTGCTGTTAACGGTAAAGGATGCAAGCAAAATAGGGTTGCCAACAATCAATTGAGTGGATAAATTTCAATTTTGTGTAGTTGTCATTTTTGCACAGCTGCAATATTTGAATGCACCAGGGCATTAAAACTACTCTTCCCATATTCCGTCAACCATTATCCTTTATAATAAAACACTTGAATTTCTTTAGTGTTTGTTTAAACAAACTTTTATTGAATGCTTTTGAGTATTTGAATATTTGTAATATTGAATATAAGGAGTATTGAATACTTTAAATATTGAATGCAATTGGTTAACACTATTATATTGAAGCAATAAACACTTTAAAAGTGTGTGTATATATGTATATAGCATAAGAATTCATTTCAATTGGTTATTTATATATGTAAGTATTGAATTTTTATATATTTTTTATTGTTAAATATTTGCGCTTAATTATGCGCTACCGTAAATACTTGAAAATAATTATTTTTAAAGTGCTCTCTCTCTCTCTCTCTCTGCTGAATTTAATTCAAAGCAGTCGAAGTGAGCACAGCCACACCACGCTCATAGAAGCTATGTGGATCCTGACCAGCGGCTACCGCCAAATCAACGGTGAACAAGAGCTCAGTGCGTGTGGAGTTCAAGTAAACCGGCAAAGTGAGTTTGCTAACACGCGACTCAGCCGAAGCTCTGCAAAGAAAGTAAAATAAAGAAATTAATGAAATTGTTACAATAAATATATGAATTTAATACAATATCTTCTACTTACTTCACCCATTTGAGAATGGTCAGTGGCAAGTCCATCATAATTGTGGAAGCCAGGAGCAGCTCGTTATTCTTGCATTGTGCGCCTTGCAATTTCAAGCCGGTCACACCGAAGCTGCTATCCTTTTGATCGGGATTGACGCCCGACTCGGTAATGGTTACTTCCAATGCCAACTCCTCCAACGACCAGCTATTGGCCTGTGCAACACATTGGCGTGTAGCCGTGATGTAAGCTTCAGGGTTCAATAAACCGCCCAGCCAAACAGGGAAAGTCTGTAGACAGCAAAAGAGATCGCATTTAAAAGAAAATAATCTATGAAAAGTATATTAGTCTCACACACCTGCAACTCCTTAGCGCCTGCTTGCGAGACCAACTTCGACACCTTCTGCAATTGCTGTACACGATTGCTGAAATCGGTAATCCATTGGATGACAGTACAGCCAACTGGCACCGTGTAACGTTTCCAACCTTTCGGTATGATGCCACGCACCAACTCGGACAGCATGGAACGATGATGATTGGTCTGCTTCTTTTCACCTTGACAAATCAAGACGACATCTTGCAAATCCGAAATGACCGTTGTCAACAATTTAGCGCCCGAAGTAACTTCACGTTCAAAGTAACGATATAATGGATCTTTGATATTCTCCACAGTACGCTTGAGCACAGGCAAATTTTTGGGTAAAAGCTCAAGCCAAGCTGTAGCCGAATTATGCAAGGTCTTCATCCACGATGGGCGACCATCTTCTTGACGCGTTGCACTCGCATTAGCCGCCTCGGCATGCTCTTCCACACTGTAGGCCAACTCATCGTCATCTTCCAGCTGTTGCATCTTCAACAACTTGCTCACCAAATCTGTGCCACGTGTCGTTAGCAACACCTTCTCCGCATTGTTGGGCAATCCCAGCCATGAAGGCGTCTGGCGGTCCGACAAATTCTCAATCCACTTCAAGAAGTGATCGCGCCGCGTACCATCGGGCATGGTGATATGTCGCTGACCGCCGGCGCCGCCATCAACATTGGCCACAAGCGCGAAATCGCTTTCGAAGCTGCGCGCCGTAAATAATTTCTTCAAGAATGACGTCAGCAAACGCTGATCAAAGTCATTGTCAATTTTACCGCCGTAGATGGATTGCGACAACAGTGTCACCAACGCGTCCCATGGCACCTTCTCCGGCGGCAAATTGGTGCGACCCATTGCGGTCGTGTCGATCCAGGTGTCCAGCGTGTCGCACGCGACGCGCAAATCCGACTCATTGAACTCGTACTTCTTGGCCCAGCCAAGTGGCACGTAGCGCAGACGTTCCTGTACGATGGCATGGAACCATGCCAACAAGAAATAGAGACGTGCACGTTCGCTGGGTGTTTTCATCATGCGCGCCACCGGCACCGTCGAGAATGTACGCAACAAGTTGGCGCGTATGCCTGGCGGCGGTTCGAAAACGAAAATGCGGCCAGCGCGCAACAAGTTGACCGGCACCTTGGGATTGATCTCCATGGTGAGGAATAATCTGAAGCCCGAATGTGGCTGCAGCGAATGTAATTTCTTCTCCAATTGCACCAGCCATTGTGGCGCCAAGTGTACGTTCTTCAGCAGCACCCAGCGACCGCTCTTGCAGGCCATGTTGATGGCGCGCTCAGCCTGATTGAAGCCCTCCGCCGAACCGATGGCAATACTCGAAATTTGTTTATTCAATTCGGCAGCCAAATCGTCCACGCGACCGGAAGCATCAAAACCGGGCACTGAGCACAGCAATGCGGGCGTGTTGCAGTTCAACTGCTTCTCTACCACAGCGGCCAAGTCCAATTCCTTTTCGGCATTCGGCATGAAATCTAGACCCAATACAGCATCGACCACTTTGTGTGCGGCGGCAATAACACGATCTGGTCGGAAGGCTTGGATCAATAGCAATTGATGTATAGAGCTGACAATTGGTGTGAGCGCCTTCGATTCATCCCATAATTGGGGTACACATTGTTCGGGTGAGCTCTGTTGCAGCCAAGCGCCGATTTCTGGCATTGACTTGAGTTTCTCAATTAACTTGCGGAAGATGGGTAAACGTGTTTGCAAACGGTTGACGCTTTCGATTTGTTCAGCAGTTAGACCGTCGACTGGTATTGCGTTGGCGAGTAAGCCCTCGCGACTACGCAAGAAGAAGTTGAATTCGGAATCCAAATTTTGTTCAGAAGTGCCCTTAAGATGTATCTTGCACATGAGCAGAGCAAATGTGAGGCGATCATTATGCAACATGCCGCGCGCTACACGCTCATAGCAGACCTAAAAAGAGAGGTTGACATTTTATACATTTCATATTTCAATTAAGCATTACTTTTGATATTTATTTGGTACGAAACGAGTTCTCACCTGGAACAAATCCTTCGTAACGATACTCAAACGCTCCGAATACTCGGTCTTGCCATCCAGTTTTGTATTATTGTAAAGCACAGTGGAGAATATGTCCAAGAACATCTTCAGCGAGTACTGGTACAAGAAGTGTACCTGGTTCAAGCTATCCATGGTGAAGTAAATGTTACTGCAAGCCACCGACAGTGGCAAATACTGTTGTGAAACCGTCTCAATCTCTGCGATGACCTTATCGGTCTCATCCACCTTCTGGTTGATATCATACGCCTCCTTCTTCAGAGTCTCCAACGTTGTGATTACAGAATCATCATCAAGAATCTTACCCTTAGCATCATTCAAAGCCTGCAGCAGACTCTTTTCGAGTTGGCGCAAACGCAAACGGAATTCTCCTTGTAACTTCAGTAGATCAGAACGCTTCTCATCGATATCGGGACGTTCAGCCTTCAATACTTGATTCAAACATTGCGACTGCAGGGAACTGCGTGTAACAGTGAAGTTGACAAAAGTGACACGTGAGCAAATATCTGGAGGGAATTCCACAGTTGGATCACGTGTAGACAAGAAAATAACGAATGAGGGCGATAAATCGATATCCTGATCACCGAGTGTGATCAACACACGACCGCCAGTGCGACGGAGCTCACGATTGAGTACAGGATTCAAAATCGGATCGTAATTTTCAACATCTTGTACGAGCAGCGGATTACCGAAACGAAGTGCAGATTCCAAATTCTTACGGAATGAATCGTCCAAGAATGAAGTCTTTGTAATCTTCTTGCCAGCATATTCGTTGAGCAAGAAAGTAGTAGCCTGACCCGAAGGATCAATAATAAGTGGATAACGATTGAAACGCTTGAGCATAATAGCATTTTCAGTGCAAAGATCATCGGTTGGTAGGGCGTTCGCCTGCCAACGAAGGCGTTCATCGGGATTAGAAAGATATTCGGTGCGTGCCATGTCAGAGCGATATTGTATATTGGCCGATTGCAAATGCTGACTCCAGGTGGTGAAGAGATTCAAACGATAATGCTGATCGAAGTAGCCACCTGTGGGGAGTAAGGAAATAAAATTGTAAATCAGTTGTAATAGATAAATTTTATGTTTTTTTTTTTCATAAAAAGCCGCTTACCATAGGCAATAAATGCAGCCGATAGCAAGACATCACCAATAATGGTGGACATTTGTGACTTGAACGTCTCACTGGTGCACTCCCAACGCTCTCGTTCGATATTCAAACTCTTCAGCAGCGCAATTGAACGATCAACCTTGGCTTGAACATTCTCCAAATCTGTTTTGATAGCCTGAGCTTGTGAAATGAGCTGTGCATACTCCTCTTTGTAGGCAGCAATACTACGTTCGAGTTGCTCAACCAGTTCCTTGGTCTCATTAGCACTCTGTAGATTCACATCGGCTTGCTCTTCGAGTGAACGCAATTCTTCACGCAGCGGTTCGACGCGTTTCAACATGTCAGCGTATTCAATCTGGAATTTCAAAGAAAAATAAAATAGTTTTTACTAATTTTACAATATTTAAAACCTTTTTACTAATTACCTGTGCAATAGCCCATTTAACCATAGGACCACAAGCCATACTGGCGCGATTAACTTTCTCAAAGTTATAATCCGGATTGCTGAGGTACTTGTTCTTCATCTTTTCACGCACCTCATCGCTGTATATTTTAAAAATTGTTTTAATTTGAAAAAAGAACGATGTTAATTGGAGATTTTAACTAAACTTTCTCTACAAAGCATGTTTACATAGTCAAAAAATCACCAATCAAAGTGTATGTTAAGCAAGCAAAGCATTTTTATACGTACTATTAGCACTATATGTAAATAAATAATTTAAATAAATAAAAGCCAAAACCAAAATGGGGAATTTTTTTGCGCAATTAATAAGGACTTAAGCAGTTGACGTTATGAAAATAATTATAAAACCAACACCGAATTTATTAAATTAAAATTAAATTAAATAAAATATGAAAATAAATATCAAATATACAAGTCAAATTATGTAACACGAACCAAGCGTCAAATGTACTTCGCAACGCTAGGGCAAAAAAACTACGAAAACGCGTGTGATCCAATTGCAGTAGAAGGGGGAAGGACTTTAAAATTAAGTAAAAATTATATAACTACAACAAAAATAAAAAATTTGAAATTCATTAAATAAAATATAATCAAAAAAAAAGAAAAAGATCAGTTGAGTTGGCGCAATTGGTTGATAATAGTTTTTATTATATTTAATTAAAAAAATACTATTATTACTTTATTGTATGTATTTCTACTTTTCATTCCATTTTGTTGTATTTTATTGATATATGTGTATTATTTTTGTATTATTTTATATTATATTTTTCATTTTTTTTATTTATTTTTAATTCAATAAATATTTAATTTTTGATATTTTTTTAACATACTTTTCAATTTTTTTTTTTTTTAATTTTAGTAACTTTTTTAATTAATTTAATGTTATTACTTTTTTATTATGATAATTTTTTTAATTATATTATTCTGTTTTGGAAAATTTTTTTTATACTTTTAGTTTCTTATTTTTTATTTTTGTTATTTTTTTTATTTTCTTATTTTTTAATTTTGTTACTTTTTAAATTTTAAATTTTCTTAACTTTTTAATTTTTATTTAAGTTTTAATAATTTTTTTAATTATATTAAACTTTTTTGTATTTAGCATTTGATTTTTTATTTTTTCAGTTTTTTAATAGTAGTTTTATTATATTTTATTTTATATTTTATTTGTTCCCTTTTTTACGTTTTAATTTATTTAATTTTTCATTTTAGTTTTTGTCAATTAATTATTTATTTATTTTATTTTATTTGTTCATTATTTTTTTAACTTTTTTTATATATTTCTGTTATTATTATATTTTATTTTTTATTGTTTTTTATTTTATTTTTTAATTTTCCTTTATTTTTTAATTTATTCGGCCGCGGTAGCCGACTGTTAAGCATTGCGTACTGCCACTTGGAAGGCCTGAGTTCAAATCCTGGTACGACCAACATCCTAAAGTTGTAGAAAATTAGTTTAAATAAAAAATTAAGTTATATTTTCTAATTGCGATCGCTCCTCGGCAGGGAACGTCCACCCCTCCGAGTGTATTTCTAACATGAAATAAAGACTCCTCATAAAAAAACCATCAGCCGTTCGAAGGCGGCTTAGTATACGTAAACTGTAGGCCCCAAAAACCTCAAATTGGAGGAGGAGCTCGGCCGAAAATCGCTTCAGCGGTTACAATAAATAAATATATTGCATTTTTTATTTTTATTAAATTTTTTAATTTTCATTTATTTTTTATTTCCGTTTTCCTACTTTCAGTTTTTTATTTTATTTTTTGTGTATTGGTTTTTTTTTTTAATTTACTTTTCGCTCATTTTTTGTGTTTTATTTTCTCATTAAATAATTTTTTGTTTTTATTTTATTTTTTTATTTAATTTTTCATTTTGTTTTTTTATTTATACCTTTTAGTTTAGTATATTATATTTTATTTTATTTCATTCTATTGTTTTGTATTTTAGTTTATTTTATTCTGTTCTAATTATTTTCATTTTCTTTTATTTTATTATATTTAATTTTTGAAAAAATTAACTAAATTTCAGTTTATTTCGTTTTTAATTCATTTTTTTATTTCTATACCTTTTTTAATGGTATTTTTTTCTTATTTTAATATTTTTTTCTAATTCAATATTAATATTTTTTTAATATTATTTCTATTTTTTTTAATTTATTTGCTTTTATAACTTAATTTTATTTTATTTTTTTTTTTAATTTTCTGTTTTTAAGTTTTAAAAAGTTTTTGCAACCAACTTAAAATCACCAACCAATTGCACAACTCACTTAAAATAACAAAAAATAAATTTAACAAAAAAAAAAATTAAAAACAACAAAAAGGTGTAAAAACGAAACGTTAACTTATGAAATTATTATTGTTGTCATGCTTACGTTATATTTTCAGTATTGAAGTTAGATACAATTGAATTTATAAAGTTTTCTCTCATTATAACGGCACGAATTGATTTCCAGTCGGTCGCATTCTCACCCAGTAGCAGACAGATTGACTCTAGAGCCAATTTCACCACCGACGGTGGATTGGCCATGGTACGGACTTCAACGAGTTGTTGTTTACGTATCGATTTAACGGCTAAAGTGAATCAAGCGGGGTAGGTGGTGAATGTGTGGTGAGTATAAATAGTAGTAGTAATAGGTTTAAAACAAAAAAAAAAATTATTACAAACTGACTCATTGAATTATTATTGCCTAAAAGTTATTTTAAAAGTAAATTAAGGGACGATTTTTATTTCTTTGCTTCGGTGAACTGAGATTTGATTGTTGTTGTTGTAGTTGCATGTAGTTGGCCATTCCAGCATCCGCCCTTTTTGCGTGCTCAATATACATACCATACATACATATGTAGGTATGTAGTTCTTGTGCTTAATATTAACATGGTATTCACACGATTTTAATGGGAATATATAAGTATTTTGTTATTATCTAACCTAACCACAACCTGCAGACACGGACATTCATATCTACATACATAATTATATGTATATGTACATAATTTAGTATATGTTAATATTAACTTGCTAAGAGTGTTGACCGAACTAAGAAAAATTTATAAAAATTCATTATTTGGTATTACGGGTTTTTGGAAATCTATGAAACTTTCATAAAACTAGTAGACACTCTTAACAAGCCAGTATCAAATGTTTGTTAAATACAATGTAGTAATACGTTAACAAAAACTATGTATTTATGTATGTAGTAAGTATTAATAAGCTTAAATTAAATTAAATATTTTATGAGCTTATATTAGACTTTTAAATTACAGAAAATTACTTATTTATTATTACATTTACAATTATATTAGAAATAAGTAAACACACATAATTAACGGTAAATATTGAAATTAATATGTTTAAGTGCTGAGTAGATGCAACAAAATGTGATGTATGCATTATTTGTTCATACAAAAATGGGACGATGCAAAAATAATAAAATTAAATATTTAAGTGAAAATCAGAAAATAGAATTTAACAAATCCCAGCGCAGTTATTTAAATTATATCTTCTGGAAATATAATATATTTTTATAGCACAATATTGCACCAGAGCTACAAAAAACAAAAAAATATGTACGAGTATGTATGTAAATTTATCACAACAGCCATGTGAAGCCAATTTGGATGGTTTGTATTTCAGGGTGAAATGAGTGAGGTTGTGTGGAAAATGTTAAAATTGGAATAATTTTTGGTTGTTTGTTGTTCTTTTGCTTTGCGTTTTGTTTTAAATGTGTACGTGTGTATAGTTTATATATAAGTATATGCAGGTAGGCGTGTGTGTGAGTGAAAATTTTGAATTTTGTTTGCTTAATATAAATATTTTAAATAAATTAGTTTACAGTTATATATATGTGTATGAATATATAATAAATATTTTTGAATCAGTAAAAAATTATGTGTTTTGCCGTACGTGATATTCTCTGTTTTCAAATTAACAATGGACGGTATAAAACTATCTTTGACAAGTATGCCACGTATCGCCTTCCAATCGGTGGCAGTCTCACTTAGCAGCTCGCATACAGACTCCAATGCCAGCTTAACAACAGCCGGTGGATTGGCCATGGAACGCACCTCAGCCAAGTGTTTCTTTTTAATGGCGCTTACAGCTAAAGTGATATAATAAGGTGTTTGCGAAACAGTGTAGAATAAAATCAAATTAAAAGAAAATGTTAAATGTAAAAAATCTAAATATAAAAATTCACCAGTGTGCAACCATTTCTTATAATATTGCACCAACATACATATATAACGATAAAAATATTTTTGTATTTAAAAATCTCTTCTAGAAAAAAAAACAAACATTTAAATATTAATTTAACCTTAAAAGACTCCTTTAACGACTCGCTTAAAATAAACTTAAAAATTTTAGGCATAATTAAACATAAAAGGAGGCTATAAGCCTCATATAAACTCTATTGCTTACGCCGTTACCTTGTTGCGCATCAATTACAGCCGGTTCCACTTGTGCCAAATCGGCCATGACATATTTACGTTTTTCTTCAATTTTCACCGTCTGATCGGCCAAACGTATTTGTATTTCCTGCGATTGTATCTTCTTCTTCTCAGCCTCCTGTTGATCCTTAAACATCTGTTTCAACTTGGCATTTGCTGCCTCATTCTTCGCCTGTAATTCCTGTTTCTTAACAGCCAAGGATTTTTGCATCTCCTCTACTTGCTCCACAGTTTCGGCAATTTTATTGAGACCAACATTCAAATGCAATTGTTGTTCTTCCAAATCGCTACGTTTCTCATTGTACAATTTGACGAAGTGATGAATAAAGTCCAAATAGTGACGTGGTGTAACGGCCATTGTGCGGCCACCACGTTTTGCGAGACGTGAATTGGCTTGATGGAGTGTTTGGTGCACATAGACACAGCTGTTGATGACTGCATCGCGATGTGTTGGTTGTGCTGGCACTAAGGGGCACACAGAGGGGAAGAAATCGGGCGCCACCCAGCTTTGTTTTTCCAAATCAACGCGTGTGGTGAATTCTTTGCCCACCTGGAAGAGTGCAGAATCGGACCAATCGCCAAACCAGTTGAGTACGCAACGATTGAAGAGTGCCGGCGAGGTTGCAGCGCGATCTTTGAGGCCGTCCGTAGAGGGATTCATGGTGAACACGACATGCAAGTTGCGCATAACTTGTTGAGTAAACCTTTTGGGGAGAAAAATATAAATAAAGTCATTATATATAAAGTACTGGAATAAATATCATAAGCATTACCATTTGTACAACTCATCGCCGGAGTCCAACATCAAGCCCTCGCGCTGTGCACCCTCTTTACATTGTGTCATCAAAGTAGTGTATTCATCGCCCTCAAATAAACCGGGCACTTCACCGTTAGCCAACAGCGTATTCATACGTTCCAAGAAACCGGAGTCCAATACATTCGATTCGTCCAAAATGAATGCAATCTTCTCATCTTTGCAACCCGAACGTCTAAGCACACAACGCAGATCCTCATCAAAGTCTTCGCTGGTATATTTGTTATGCACCTTAATTTGGAAGATGGACAAACCATTCATCCAAGCAACAAAACGTGAAAGCGTAGTTTTGCCTGCGCCGGAAACACCAATCAAGAGCAAATGACCTTGAGGCTGACGGAAAATACGATCGATACGCAAAACATGTTCCAAAACTTCATCGAACAGTACAAGCGGCACATCCAGCTCCTCCTCGTAGAAGACCTTTAGACGTGCACGCACATAGTCGCGCAATTCTTCGCGATTCACTGGCACATAATCCTTAGACAACCAATTACTGTAGAGTATGGGACGTGTCAATGCCTCCTCTTGATTGATACCAGGGAAGTGCTTAAGTGCTACAATATCGATATTCTCATTGGTCCAGCGACGTTCTGATTCATCAACCAGCCTGTCTTGGAACAAGCGCAAAGCTTCATGCGCCCACAAACGCACCAAACCCTCCACTGGTAACGAATCAAGCGGACGTATAGCTTCGCAAATACCGCGCACCCAGCGCGTCATCTCACGGGGTGAATACACGTAGTGTGGTTGCATGTCCTGGGTGAAGCGGTCTTGTGATGCCAAATAGAATTCTACCATAGCGTTAGTCAATGGTTCAGCGTAGCCACGCAGTGATGGCATCATACGCAACATAGCGCGTGAGAAGGTGCCATAGATTTGTTTGAGTGAAGTCTCACCAGGATAATCTACATAAATTATTGGCACGTGACGTAAGAAACGATGTGATAAGGGCTTACGGCCCGGATCTGTGGGGGGATTACAAGCGCCCACGAATTGTATGCGTTCGAGAGAAACCCAAGCTTGATCGCTGGCGCGATAGAAGCCTTTATGTTCGACTAATTGACGTAAGAACGAAATAACACGTTGTGTGCCGTAAGTGTCCATATCTGGCAAATTGATTTCATCGCAGAAGAGTACAAGCCACTTGCCAATCTAGATTTAGTTTTAAATAAATTAGTTATAATTTAAAATATTATATAAAAGAGGTTGAGTTTTGAGTTTACTGTATACCTGCACTGGTGACAGCACAACACCGTTAGGCGTCTTACGATATTCGCAATAATGATCGAAAGTCTTAAGCAATAACTCTGGTGTGGTGGCTGATGAGAAATTTAAACCTACTACCTCCATGTCGGGTAAAGCACGCAATGCTGAGAACAATGTCATGGTCTTACCAGAACCAGGTGGACCGCATAAGACTGTCAAAATATAAAATAAGTTATTCACTTGATAAAATTTTTGAGTATTTCACAACAAACCGAGTGGTTTATGTTCGGCAAGCCAAGTGTACAACAACGATTCGTGACGCACAGTGTCCAAAGTGGGCACAACGATGTCCGGTGATGCGACTTTGTGAGTTTCAACTTCAATAACGGGCACCTTATTCGACCATGGCACCCATTCGCCATTCATGCTGACCTCGTAATCGATTATAGGTGCGCCAGCAGCGCCCGGCAGCGGTATGGTAGTAACACTACGCACAAAGTCACCCAAATCCGTGCGTACTTTGAGCTTAGCATCGCCTGCAAAGGACCATAGCACTGAATAAATAAGTGCTTTGGGTATATACTGCTCAAGTTGATCGGCAGAGCAAGGGAAATCGGGATGTTGTGCATTAAAGTTGAGTATATTTCTGAAAAGCGGAAATCAGTTTAAAAGGGTCTGTTTAGTAACTTTATTTAGCTTTAGAAAGTTCTGCAATATGCTGAACGGTATGGAACACGCCACCACTTACCTAGCAGCTTGATTGAGCATCGAGAAGAGCGAGCTAAGCGCACGCAAACGCGTAAAATCCATAATGTGCTCCTGATCCATGGCATACTCTAAACTGCGCACTACGATACCATCAGCTGAGAAGTACGGCTGTAACAACAATGCGATATCGCGTTGCACTTGCAGTGATGGCGACACCTCTTCCTCCTTATCTTTGTTCGAAGCCGGTTTAGCAACACCAACGAAATCTTCATCACCATCTTCCAATGGTATGCTGCGCAAACGCGATAGATAATTCTCAAATATCATCTCGGTAGACAATACATCTTCAGAGAACCAAACCATACCACAACGCGACACAGTAGCGAGTGTGGCAAACTTCAGATCCTGTACTTCAAACATAATACGCACATTTGGTGGCAACGAAAGACGCTCACCATTTGGCAAGGTAAGCAATTTGTTGTCATCCAATACGGAATTCAAATTCTCTACCCATTCAGGATCGACATCACCATCGAAAATGATCCATTGACGCTTGTTAATTTCACCGCGCACATTATCGATGATTTTACGTAAGACATGTGTGAACAAACCATCGGTCCATTCGCGTGTATTCTGATCCATAACACCATAGAGTGCCTCCTTGGAAATAGCTTTAGGATCAATTACATGTGCAACGCCTTCAGTGCCCTCGAAACGCTCCAAAGCTTTGAGCAACGTACGCCAGGCAGTGGATTTACCGGAGCCCGATGGACCGACCATCATGAGACCGTGATTGAGATTGGAGATTTGGTATAGTTGTAGCACCTTTTTTTTGGGGGGAGAGGGGGGGGAGAAACAGAACATTATTAGGATTTAAGCAGTACTGATAGGAAATGGAAAATAATGAATAGGAGCAAGTTTAAATTTTTGGACTAATCTTTTCGACAAGCAACAATAAGAATACTCAGGCATATCTCATTACAATTATAATTACAATTTCGACTATCTAAACTTGCTTGGTTGTTTTTTTTTTTTGTTTTTATTTTAATTTTAATTTTTTAATATAAGTATGTAAAATTGGGGGTTAAATAAAGAAATTGGAGAGGGTTAAGCGTCTTACTTTTTCCACCCACGTTTCACCGAATCCTTGCGCATTCTGTTTTTAACACGTTATTCATTGTGATTTTCGGTAATTGCGCGTGAAAAGCAAGCATTAATTATATAAATATTAAAGTGCATACATTAGGAAATATGAATTTTTGTCGTAAATAGTTTTGAATCACTAAGTATACACATCAATTTACACAGAATACGATAATACGATAGTACGAATAGCGCAATCACAAATATTCGTGCGAAGGAGGTGCTCCAAAATAAGTTGGTTGCCAAAATAAAATCACAAATAATGTTGGAGATTTGAATAGAAAAACAATTTAAATCACTCCTTCACAGCTTACACACGCTGCACCAACAACACATTATACTAAACACGACAACAACTACTTTAGACTCATACTCAAGCACACTCACCTTCTCCATCCAGGCAGCGCCTTGTTCATCACCTTCACCGCACACCAGATAGTCTTCTTGGCATACTTTACGTATTTCCTCCTTCAAACCCTTCATCTCGGCACGTGTGTAGCCCACGTTCGGGAATACATCGCTCAACAGTGAGAAGAGCAGCGGTATATCCTCAGCGACGAGTTTGGGCACCATTGTCTCACATACCGATTGTATAAGAATCTCCTGCTCCGGCAAGTTTTCAGCCACCGAAGCCTCATCAATATTTTCCTCGCCACGTTGACGCATTGTTTCCTTAATCTTCATAATGCGGTCACGTTTCACATTACCAGCGGATATCAACACCGACTTGAGTGCACGCAAACCGAAATCGTAATGGCTTTGATTGGACAATTGTTCATCGCAAAGTTTGAAGAATGGCACAATCTTGCAGGCCAACTTCTCAGCAGAGCGGAAGCCTTGTGAGAACAACATCACCTCGGCAATGAGTTGACGATCGGGTGTGGTCATAGCCAATGAACGGAAGAGTTTCTTCAAGTTATCGGGCAAGTTGGAACGGCCAGCGTAACCAGGATTCATGGTAATGAAGATGGCCATGTCGGGCGAAACACGCACTTGCTTACCAACCAATTCAACGGTAATACTCTCCTTATTGCTATCCATTTCGTACTTGAGCGCTTCTTGTATAGTTTGAATTTGCTGTGAACAAGCTGAAAGCATACGTTCCTCCAAACGATTGAACTCATCGAAACAACCCCATGCACCAACTTGACAGAGACCAACAAAAATACGACCCATAGCTTGGAAATCGAAGGTCTCGTCACAATTGAAGACCAACACGAAACGTCCAAGTTGATTACCGAGCGCTTTGACGGACTCAGTTTTTCCAGTACCAGCCGGCCCGAAGGGCGAGCCACCGAGACGTGATTCCAAAGCTTGTGTCATGGTCAAGTAACAACGATCAGTGAGTGGTGTCTGTACGAGGCGATCCTGTACGCCTAGATACTCGAAACCGTAGTAGAAACGGGCGTTGGCCATGTGTATGGTGAGTTGTTGAAGAACCTATAAAAAATAGGTATGAATGAGGTTATACACTTTTGAGAGATAAATAATCAAATATCAGCCTAGAGCAGCTTCAAGAGCTTCCGTGATCGCTAACGAACACGAGCAGGCGAGTACCTCATAAAACACGAATTTTGGGTTTAAGAGCAGCAAACTGCGCTAATAGTAAAGTTAGCTTACCTCCGTCTGGCGTGGATCGAAGTAGAAACGCATCTCGCAAAGCCATTGGAAGGATTTGGGACTGGTAACGCCATTGGCAATCAAACGACGTGTAACGGTACGCTTGTGCACGAATTCATTGATCTAAAATATGAATTGACAGTTATGTTAAAATCAAATTAATCATCCAAGAGCCACTTAAAAACCTACCAAATGTTCCAATTTACGTCTGCGCAATGGCGGCTGCTCTTGCAGTACAGAGTCAGCGAGTACATTCAATGTAGATTCTACGGTAGCCAAAACGCGTTGCATTGGCTTGGAATTGTTGGTTTCGGAGGCCTGTTGTAAGGCTGCTTCCACATCCTCAGACCATAGAATTTGTGCAGCGAGTACGACAATTTGAGCTTGATACTTATCGCACCATTCCATATACTTCTGTTGATCAATTTGACCATCACGGAATTGTTTAATGTCTTGCACAGCTTGAGCCAAGAGCGAGGCCAAAGTGAAACGCATTTGTTTCTCAACAAGTGAGAGCCATTCGTTGATTTTCGGATGTTCAACGGTGGAAACTGGATTGATAAATTTAACTTCTTCACCTTCGCGTGATGAAATGCCCAAAATAACAGTGTTATCCTCATTCAACAATATAGCGGCGACACCGGCAAACATTTTCTTGAAGTGTTTTTGTAAGCGAGCGATATTCTTGCTATTACCAATAATCTCCAAGAGATCCTCATCACCCACAAAGTAGAAACGTGGGAAGGATGTGCGCTCACGCTCCAAATACTCGCCCAAAGCTTTCTGGATTTTACCCAAAAGATCGGCAAGTCGCTCCAGTGAACGTTGTACGGCTGGTATATTCAAAACGTCCATAACTTTGGGAGATTTTGTAACCTTTTTCATGAGACCCAAGAACTCTGAGCTGATACTTTGGAAACGTGAAGTCTCCACTGGCAAAAGTGTTTTAATATCAGCGCTACCCGAAAATATGCCCTCCAAGTAAACCCAGCGACGTTGTACATCAATCCACACATCGAATAATGCATTAATGCGATTCAATTTCTCTTCCCAGGTGAGAGCTTCCTCTTCGAAAACTTTATAGTATGGTGAGAGTTTCATAGCTGCCACCGAATTGATGTGCTCCTTAACTTTATTGAAGAGATCATCCCAACCACGTATGATACGGCATTTATTTTGATAGTTGATCAAGTCAAGTTCATAGCTCTGCCAGGATTCGCGCACCTGCTTCAAGAACTCCTCCAACGCCATCTCACCTTGTGCAACTAGTATGATGTCCTTTACGACGTTTTCATTCTTTTGCAAATTTACATCCCAAACTTGACCGAGTGTCAAATCGGAAATCACCCAGTTAACACGTAATTGCTTAGTAAGTTGTTTCCAGTGACGTTCTTTGAGTGCATCCGACTTCAGTTCAACGATCAACATGTTCACCTTGATATAGCTCTGTATAAGTTTCTTCACATACTCATATGACTCGTACATGCGCAAACGTGCTGGCAACTCCTTCAGCTGTGTCATCATTGCCTCGAGTTGTTGACGCAATTTGCGTGGTTGTACGGACAACCAAGGCTTTTCTCTGTAACCCAAAGGAAATTAAAAGTTTTTTCTATGCATAAAGAACAGAACAGAAAAACACCCACCTAGTCTCATCAATCTGTGTCCAAACCTTAGAAAGTTCACTCCAAACGCCACGCAAATCTTGCAACTCTTCCAAAGCGACATTCATACGCTCCGAGCTGTTATTGGGTATAGCAGACTCCTGCAATTCGAGCGCCTCCTTGGCCTTGGCCACGTTATCACGCTCCTCCTTCAAACGTGAATACTTGGTCTCAAACAACTGCAGTTGTTGCAACGCATCATCGGGTCGTATTTTGCCACCAGTTGGCTTATTCTTCTCCCAATCGTTCAAGAAGTCAATAGTACGCGTCTCCACGGCCTTATCTTCGGCCACAATTTTAGCTTGTAAGCTAGCCACTTGAGTTTGTATGGCTGTGTCTTTACGTTTAATGATCTCATTGAAGGCAGACCATTCACCCTCGATGTTATCGACATGCAACCAATTGTTGGGGAATTGGAAACGTTGACGTTCGAGTATGCGTTGCGCTTCACGGAATACCTCGACTTGTTTGTCCCATGCGATCATGTCTTTCTTCAGTGATTGCACGTAAGTAATGAAGCTGACGGCATCAGATGTGCTGGCGGCCTCTGTTGTTTCGGAAAAACAATAGAATTAAAAGGGAAATCTAATCTTGAGAATATATTGGAAGGCAGGGCATGCGTAAGCGAACTGCTCAAATCTTATCTAGATAAGTTCCTTGGACCACCCAAATGGGGGGAGAAGGAACTGGATTATCGCCATGAGGTCAGAGATGATGAATCGAAATGTCAAGAAAATTTAAAAAGACAACAGTGATACAGATGTAATAGGGACAGAGAGAGAAAGGCATTTCGGAGTGAAATTGTGAGATATTTCGAGGATATGGAAAGGAAGCAGACGGAATTAAAAGGATGAGAAAAAGCGTCAGAGAACTGTGTAACAACGTCATAGCAACAGGAAATAATGAAATAGGTATCAATATAAAAGAGATATAATACATTTATCGGAGATTTATAGAGTATAGCGAGGTTGATCGAATAGAAATATGTGGAGAGTTATCGACATAAAAGCGTAAAATATGAATTTAATAAGGGATTTTTACTAAATTTTATTCAGTGTGAAAGCTTCAGTTAGCGCTACTTTAAATATGTCTAGGGTATTCTTTCAACCATTCCCAATGTTAGCAATAGCATCCGGTTATGGGTTGCTCGCCTCAAAAGCGACCTACTATACTTACCAATGCTTTGCATCTCCAAATCAGTACGCGATTTCGACACCTTCGAATGGAATGTAGTCATTTCGTTGCCAAGCAAAGTACCGAATTTGCCCAATGCTTCCTTATGCCAAGAATCATACTTCAAAGTGACCTTGGCCTGTACTTTAGCATAATCAATTACGATTGGTCCATAAGCGCGTCGGGTATCGGATGTATCGAAAGTTGTGCGTGATTTTTTAATATCATTTAAACATTTAATCCACAAATTAACATCTTCACCCAAACGACCATATAAAGTGTCGGCTTGCAAATCCCAAAGGCTTTGGTAACGCAACCATTCCTCCACATAATTACGTACTTCACTAATTTTATTCTCAATCGAGCCATATGCGTTTTCCAAAATCAAGGCATCTGGCAATTTAGTCAACAAATTGCGATAAGTGGGTGGCGCAAACTTGTCCAAACCAACTTGATAGCGTGTGCTTTGTAAACGCACCTGCGAGGTGACTATAGCCTGCCAAGCGAAAAGTTGTTGCATTATTTGGAAGCGTGCCTCCTCAATAGATGGATACAAATACATTTGCTGATTGGTAATGCGAATCTCATGTATAGCATTTTGAATCTGTGGTTCACCGCCCAACTTATGTGTAGGCTGTGCTGGGGCATCAGTGTCCATGGAGAGATCCTTTTCTTTCTTGCCACCAGTCAAGGCCTCAGTCCAGGCTTGTATGCCTGCTTGTAGACGCATAGCTAATTTCTTCTCAACCTCCTCATCGAGACGTGTAACCCAAACGTTTAGGTTCGAATATTGTTTGAGTGATAAAGCATCGACAGCGTGTTGAATTTTCGATAAGATTTCAGTGAAAGTGGCAGCGCTGTAGGGACAAGTCTCCAGTGAACGCACATCCACGTCCAATTGTTCTTCGACTACGAGCAAATCCTCGACCTGGAGAGTGAGGTAAGAAATATATTTCAGTATGTTTTCTAGACAAAAATAACACGCTAACTTACCTTTTCCTGGAATTGTGTGACACAGTCAGATAGACGTAGAACATAAGGATCAAGCTTATAGGATTCCCAGACCAAGCCAATGCCCTCGGAAATCAAATTCAACACTTCCTTGCGCAAGCCAGCAACGAGAGGCACAATACTAGCGCGATCTTCGATCTAATAAGTAGAGGGTAAAGGTTACAAGTGTGCATTTGAGTATAAAAATGCTAACAAAATTTGCTCTTCTGATGTACAAAGCATGCGTTTGCATTAACAATGTTATGTGAATAATATTTTTGAGACTCTTAACGAGCATGTTAATTGTACAATAATAAAATATACTAAGTGCAAATGATTATAGTAACATGTAAAACTATTTTTTTTTTTTTGAGAGACATTGATTAACATTAACACTACCTTGAATACTGAATTTTGTGCTAAACTCCTATTATTTAGCTGCATGTAAGAGAGGGAGGTATTCGATATTGTTTGTTGAGAGAGAGTATAAATTCATTGCGCGTTTAGTGGTATATTTTTAATAATATTATTATGTGTGTGAGTGTTAAAAAGTGATATTTGAGCGAAAGAAGCAATATTTAGAATTTAAATTTAAATAACTAAATTGAATGTATCGAATGTAAACGAGCCTTAATTCTAAATTAAACATTAAGCGGAAACATAAATTTAATTTGTTTTATTTAAACTAAGAGTTCAAAATATCAATGCAGTAGAAATTAGCACAAAGAATTGCTAACACATTTAGAAAATGAATAAATAAATTATTTCAATATGATGGTATGTAGAGGTGAGTTTACAAGCTGCACGCAATTAATTGTGCATGCGTGTGTAGTTGTCATGTAAGCAATGTTATAGGTGTACAAAACAATTATATATTTATAATTAAATAAGTATTTTATGCTAGTATTTTGTGTGGTAGTTTTACTGCTGCTATGAAAGTATGAGTGTAAAAAATGTGCTATGTGAATTTCTTTATAAATGTATACCTTTTCTAAGGTGCGTTCGTATGTGCGCACGCTTTCAATCAATGAAATTGCATATGGATAAATCTGATTAGCCTGATGAGCTTTGTTGACAATCGTAAGTGGTACCCTGAAAGTTATAGAAAAGTTGAAAGTAAATTCCCCGAGATTATTGTAACCCCAAACACTCACCTAAAGCCCAAATTCTTAATATTACGCACTTCCTTCGAGAGTGTAATGATTTCGGGCAAAAAGTTGACACGCAACTTCAAAACATTACTGCGCCCAGTACGCGAACGTGCCGACTCAATTGTGAAAATACGTCCGGAATTACCGAAATTACGTTCTTGCACTTTACGTGCCCACTCCTGGAATACTTCGGAGATGGAGAGCTTAGCACGAAAGCTGTCGCCATCAGCTTTGAGTTTCTGACCCTCCAAATGTGTTTCCCAGCCTTTGCCCAACACATCTTCAACGCGTTTCAAGTACATGGTCAATTGATTATCAATTTGACGCGCCCAAATGATGGAACCGGCGACTGGTGGCAAATCACGTACAGTTGAGAGACGATAACTTTTGCTTTGTGGATATTGTACCTGATCAGAGGAGAAAATACATAAATTTATTATTTCGAAAATGAAGTTAATTAAACGCACCTTGAATTTTTCATGCAAAGCATCAATATCATCCTTCACACGTTGTATAAGTTGAGTCTGATACTCGCGTATAGCGCCACGTATGTGTGGACGCACAAAGAGCGCATTAAAGCGCGAGAAAATGCGAAACATTTCATTGGCATTCTTTGCAGTGCCAAGTTGATCCCGCAAATGTGCAGTTATGCGTGCTTCAACGCGATCTACAAATGGATGAATTAAACAAAACTTTCAATACTTGACATTTCTACGTTTAAACTCACCAATTTTCTCTTCATAACGCTTAACAGCGGCATCCCAAGCTTCCGAACCCTCCTTGGTTATATCCAAACAGTCTACTTCTTTGACATTCTCGTAAGCTAAGTTCACCTCCTCGATGGCATTAGCATCGGCTGCTTCCAAGCTGTACGGTTGCTTGGTTTCTGCAGCGTTAGTATCGTTATTTTGCGCTTGCTTAGTTGGACGCAGAACACGCAATATAACAGTACGCAATTGTTCGTGCTGACGACGGAACTTGCGCATATGTTCCATGCGCGTTTGCAGCTTCTTATGTGCTGGCGATACACGCCAAACCATTTTCAAATGTTCATCACGCTTCTTCTTGACAATGTCACGCAGTAAACCTTGAAGCTTGTCATATTCATCATCCCAACAGCTGAATATTTCAAAGCATTGATTCATAACACGCTCAAATTCATCAAAAGGTATATGCATGAGACGACGTGTGCCCAGCACTTTCAACAGTTGTTGTGATAAGTCACGTGAAATGGCCTCAATCAGTTTGAGACAACGCTGTATTGGATACTTGGTATTACGCACTTTACGCAAATGCGAGAATATCTGCTGCACAGCAGGGCGTATCTTCTCTAACTCGGTAGCAGAGAGTAGATCATTAATTGGAAAGTCTTTCATGAGTGGATTGTAATCGGCAACCATAGCCAAGGCTTGTTTGAGACCGGTATCAGTATCAAAGGAAACCGTGGCATGGAAACGTTTGCCGTGTTTGAGTATGTCCAGTGTGAGTGCAACTTCTGGTGATTCACGTTTTTCCTGAATGCGATAAAGAGCGCGCTCCAAATTCAACCAGAAAGAGATTTCCTAATTGTACAAATCCAAAAATTATTAACGTATAAAATTATGTTAACAAACATTGTACTTTACCTGCAGAGCTGTGCCCGACGATGGATCACGATCCAATTTGGTAACTTTCTTGATCTCTTTAATCCAACGATTAACACCATTCTGCAGTTGATTGAGGAACGATGAATCCTCCACTTTATCACCAAAGTCTGCCACTTTTGCTTTACGATTTTCATCAGCACATTTTCGTATGACGGCGTTCACCGAAGTATGTGCGGTCAATGTTATTTCTGGTATATCAATGTTTTGTTGAAGATGCAGCAGTCCCATCTCCAATTCGGCCAACTTCTTTTCAACAGATGGCGCCATTTTATCACCATCACGATCGGCACGTCCGGATTCCTTGACGTAAGACTTGAAGTAGGGCGCTAAAGATTTTGAAATAAACGCATGCAATGTCTCGTAGGGTGAGCCATCTGAGAAATTAATCAAACGCAACTGTGAGTGTATTGATTTGTCTGCTTCAATCACAGCACCGCGTTTTATACAGGCCAAGGAAGCCATGCGGCTGTTTGTGAAGTGGACATCATTGCTTATTTGATAGTTGACGAACTCTTTCTCCTCTTCTCCTTCAGCGGGTTGCTCATTTTCATCTTCTAAACGAAAACCAAATCTTTTTAAACTACAATATTTACATTCATAGGGGAGACAGATTATTATAAATAAATTTTAATACTAATAAATAATATTAAATTTCATAAAAAGGCTGTGTGCCAATCGGTATCCATTTTCCTATGGTGAGATGAGTTGGGAAAAGTTTACTATGGTGTGAAAATATCTTACAATTTGCTGTGCCAAAATCCTCTAATTTATGGAGTCGATCATGTATTCAAACAAAAATGCTGACGCTTGTACTCACCACGAAAAATGTCAGAATTTCATTGTCGGCTGTGAACGTTTAATAATTTCAACCGATTGACACATAGCTAAGCAAAATTCCAGTTTCATTGATATAGTTAAATTGTAATTAAATAATTTATATTCACATATATCGAATTTGATAAGTAGTAAGTTTTAATATGTATATGCATGGGAGTTTGTATTTACACACTGTGCAATTGTAAACAAAAACACAAAGCAGCTGATCGAAATTGACCTTCAGATGTTGTGGGTTATAAACATATCTCAGCTGTTTTTTATTTACTTTCAAAATACCAATACATTCAAACAAAAGCCGGTTAGGAAAAGATGACGGTAGTAGATTTAACGAGCTGCTAAATAGTAATAGACCGACCAATGTAGATGACTCATGCCAATATGACATCATGAGCAGATGCCAAGTATCTAACTAGAATATTGATTTTCATATTGATTTTACCAATTGGATTTTGCAAAATTTTCACCAGGAAATGTGAATACTTACAAACGTATAAAACATAAATTTCTTTGCTGAAACATGCACTTTAAACAAAAAAAAAGAACCTAAAAATTTTATTTGATGTGCACATACAACCAAAGGTACCACGGACGCCATTTTGTGCTATGGGCGTTGGTAGCCAATAGCCCCAAATGCGAAATAGGTGCCGTTAAACTTTACAATTACCTTTTAAGCAATTCCGTTGAATGTACAATGCTTGCACTTGCGGATCCGAAAGAAACTTTTTTATGCGTTCCTGATTATCAGGATCCTCTAGAGCAAGATTTAATGCCGGTGGCACCACATCCTCTTCGGGCAGTAAGATGGTCACTGCTTTACGTATATAATTGGCAAATGCACCATATTCGACGATGGTTACATTTACTACCGCCTCCACCGATGTATCGGCGTTCTCCAGCGAATCACCCATGATTTTATCGCCGGATTTTTCACTAAATATGATTTTGTATATTTATTTAAAATAAATTTGCAAGAGCTGATTTGATTACGTCCACAATTTGCAGGCGAAAAAATACCAGTGGTGAAAAAAAGTGTTGCCAACGCCTGCATATGTCTTCTGGGTCAAAAAAGGGAAAACTTGTTAATGAAATTTATGAATTAAAACTTGTGTAAGCACCTTTTCTTTAAACATATAAATTCAAATTTGTTCATAATAAAGTAATAAAACTATACTACCAATTTCAAAACTTCATAGAAGCACAAAAAGTTCGTATTGTTTACATCCTCTTTTCCCTTAAATAAAAGTAAAGCAGCACTAGCATGAATCATCGTGCTTTCGAAGTTAGGGCGGCATGTTTTTGGAATGTAAGTGAGATTTAGAAAATAATACAATTGTAATATTTAGAAAATTTTCATATAAGAATGTTTGTTTTGTGTGAAATTTATTCGAAATGTATACATTGCAAGCCTCACTGTGAAGAAACATTAATGTCGTTCTGAGTGGAACCGATATTTTTTTAATCTATTCTCTTGCTAAGTATCTTAGTATGGTTTTCTTAATTTAACTTTTTTTAATATTAAATGCTGTAAGCCAAAAGGTAATGCAAATTGTAGCGAAAAGAGCGCGTTTTGGAGCTTGATTTGGTTATACCTGTTTTGAAGAGGTCAAAGATACCCCGCTGTGAACAATCATGTTAAGAGATGTTGCGTTTGTATAATTCAAGTGATTTTCGGACTAGTTCCTCTTTCAATTTGTGATTTGCGTGTTACTGTTTCACCAACAGTAGGAGCGGCTTGCAATTTTTTCTAAGCCGTCTCCAGGAGGTTGATGTATTTTACGAGGAGATGTTTATCCTATATAAGAAATACACTTCGAGGACTTGACATTCCCTCTTAATTAAGCAATTATTAAATTTATTAGAAAAGTTAAGCAGCTTAGAGTGAGCAAATAGTACAGCATGTTTCCTGGACATCCCGTTAGTCGACCTCGGCGGCTTAGATTAATTAACCTGTCCCTAAGCGGGGTAAATGTAGCAGCTACAACAACAAATTGAACATACATAAATACGTTGGGCAGTACGCCTGCTCAATTTAATAATTTTTGTTTTACTTTGTCTTTACAGTGTACCGGGACGTTCTATTACAATATCAGGAATCAGCTGAAATAACAGCTGATATCGTTGCACGTTCATGCGAAAACAGAGTCCAACATTTTATCATATGCTGCATTTTTTTTTCCATTTCAACTGGAAATTATAAATTAAAAACCAAAAATGCAGCTTTTACTGCGTTCAGGATTGTTACAGCAGTTCAAGTATTTCCATGCTAAACGTTTCATAACACAAAGCGCGACCGGCATACAGGTAAAATACCAACGACAACTTCGTCATATTAAAATCTAATATGCACTATATTATTCAGGTTTCAGAGCTAACAAATGATGTAAAACATCAAATCGAGTCCCATTGGCGACCGAAAGTATCAGAAGGAGAGTTCGATCCCAAAAGAGGCGATAAATTTTATGTGCTATCCATGTTCCCGTATCCTTCTGGTACATTGCATATGGGTCATGTACGAGTTTATGCAATAAGCGATACCGTAGCACGCTTTCATCGTATGTGTGGTAAAAATGTATTTCAACCTATTGGTTGGGATGCCTTTGGTTTGCCTGCCGAAAATGCAGCGATACAACGCGGTGTAGAGCCTGCTGAGTGGACCGATTCAAATATTGCGCAAATGAAGCAGCAGCTCCAAGCTCTAAGCTGTTCATTTGATTGGAAACATGAAATATCAACTTGCTCACCAGAATATTATAAATGGACGCAGAAGTTATTCATGATGCTTTACAATAGAGGACTAGCTTACCAAAATGAGGTTAATTAAAGTTTAATTTTGTTAAAGTATACAGTTTTAATATTTTGATTTTAATTAGATAATTATGTAACTTCTTGTAGGCTTTGGTAAATTGGGATCCCGTAGATAACACTGTCCTGGCGGATGAACAAGTGGATGCCAATGGCTGCTCGTGGCGCTCTGGTGCAAAAGTGCAGAAAAAGTTGTTAAAACAATGGTTCATACGCACAACTTCCTATGCTAAAGCGCTATTAGATGGTCTTGAGGATCCTATACTGCAAGATTGGCGTGACATCATCAACTTACAACGTCACTGGATTGGCGATTGCGATGGTTATGCATTTCAACTACTCACCTCAGCGACAAATTACTTACGCATTTGGACAAAGTTTCCGGAACATTTAAAGGATCCAAATTCATTTATTGTTATTAAACAAAATCATTACTTATCCAAATTGAGTAATGCTTCTCGTCTAACCGTTGAAAATCCTTTTGCTGGCACTGTTATACCAGTCATCTTTAGCGATCAAGCTGATTTTGCCGAGCACTGTGATGTATATTTGGCTGCACCTAGCTTCCGGGAACAAGATAGGGAACTGCAAGAAGAGTTTGGACTGGCATTTTTCGCACACACAAATGCGTCCAGCCCATTAGACTCTAAAAGTGCACGGGAAGAAGTTTTGGAAGCCGCCGAACGCTTAAAAATTGGTGGCTATCGCGTATCTTCCAAATTACAGGATTGGCTAATATCGCGTCAGCGTTACTGGGGTACACCCATACCTATTATACACTGTAAAAAATGTGGTTCAGTGCCTGTGCCTGAAGAACAGTTGCCTGTTATGCTTCCTGCAAAGCATCTGATTGATACAGAACGCGAAGAGGCACTACGTTGCTCTTGTCCCAATTGCGGTGATTTAGATGCAAAGCGTGAAACCGATACTATGGATACATTTGTTGATAGCTCCTGGTATTACTTACGTTTTCTAGATCCGAGCTACGCCAAGGATATGGTAAACAAGGATGTCGTAGACAAATGCATGCCAGTTGATTTATACATAGGCGGTAAAGAGCATGCAGTCTTGCATCTATACTATGCACGTTTTATTAATCACTTTCTGCACAGTTGCGGATTATCACCCACAACTGAACCCTTCTCACGTCTACTGGTACAAGGCATGGTTATGGGACGTTCATTTAGGATTAAGGGTTCAGGACGCTACGTCAAGGAAGACGAGGTGCTTATAACTGACATAAATGAAATGAAAAATTCAATTCTAATTTTTTTACAGGTAGAGATTGTGAATGCCAAAAAGAATCAAGCGCGTTTGAAGGAAACTAATGAGCCAGTGGTTATGACTTGGGAAAAAATGTCTAAATCCAAATTCAATGGTGTAGATCCGACCGAAATGTTTAGAGAATATGGCACCGACACTACACGCCTCATTACGTTGGCCGATGTGGCGCCAACTTCGCACAGAAATTGGTCCAGTGCCAGTAAATATACAATATAAGATTTACTACTTTTTGTAAAATATTTATATCACTTTGACTTTCGCAGCCTTCCCTGGCATACTCAATTGGCAAAAGCGTCTTTGGTTAACTTTGAGTGATTTTCATGCAGCACGCACTGCTGTTAATGATGCCGAATTAGATAATGTTGATACCACAAGTGAAGCATTTCAAGCGGAAGACGATAAATTATTTGATGCGCGTAATTTCTATGTGAAGGGTGCTACATTTAACTATCGCCATTCACATCAATTGAGCGTGGCCATCTCCAAAATGCAGGGTCTAACAAATTCGCTGCGGGTAAGGCAATGAAATTTTATTTAAAAATTATTATTATTTTTTATTTATTTATCTCTTAAATATTAAATAGCGCACGCCCAAACATATTATTCGCCATAGTCCACAATATGAACGCGCTTTGGCTAGTCAAATTATAATGCTTGCACCCATGGCGCCGCATTTCGCTTCTGAGTTATGGTCAAAATTCGTTGCTGTACCGAATCGCTTGAACGCCTCAACGCCCGAACTGCAATGGGAACACGATGTGTTGGCACAACGTTGGCCAGACATCGATACAGACTACAAGCTGGACTTATCAATTAAAGTAACTATTTTTTTATACAAGCATTTTTATAAAAAAATATATATATATATTAATTCTGTGCTCTCTAAACTTCCTCAGGTGAATGGCTTTGAAAATTGTGCCCTAAAAATAGCACGTAAGAATTTAGATAAGATCACACATAATGATGCAATGGATATTGCATTCAATACCGCATCGGTCACCTCATATCTCACAGATAAAAAAATACGTACGACAAACTTTGTGCTCTATCCGGGCATTGAGGCTATTCTAAATATTTATGTCGATAAAATTAAGCAATCAACAACGCAAACATCAAATTCTAATGAAGAAGTTTTTAACAAATAAGTTTTTATCAAAACTTTGAATAGTTTATTTGTGTAGTTGTAAATAGTTGTAAAAAAACTAAGTGTTAATATTTACTTAAGCAATTATAATTATATGACATAAACATAAATAAATAGATATATTTATTTAGCGGTTTTTGTAATGTGTTTTAAGATTGTTGGCGCATTTTAAAATTAAAAATATTATACATACATATGTATATTTCCGGTGAAGTTGCATACTTAAAGTATATTTGCATATGCTGAAATGAAAATAATGGTTGACGTATATGTTGTTGTACTCTTACTATTTTAAGTTGATTTATTCTGTAATTTATTTTAATAAATGAGTTTCTCATTTATTACATTAAAAAATATTTTAATTTTATTTCGCAATTACTTTGTTTGTTATTCATTCCTAAACTCGCTAATTTATAAAAATAATTAATTTCGATTAAATTTTTTTCATATCCATATTGGGATCTAAATATTTCTATTAAATTGTTGTTGTTTCTCTTTTACTGCTTAATGCATAGACAATGAAGATTTCTTCTCTCTGTCCTTTGCAAGTTGGGGCAGAGCTTACTGAGGCTATGAGCGTAATGAAATGAAAGAAAATAATGAAGGTGACAAAAAGTTTGCCGTACGCCATAATTGGTAATCCCAAAATGAATGCTCATGTTTACCCTCAGTCGATGAGGCGAATTCATACAAAAACAAACAAAAAAAAAAAGAACTTGTGCTCTACAACAAGACCTTTTTTGTAATCTAAGTTGAATGCTCTGTCAATGGTTATCAAGAGTTCGTCGGGATTATCTCAACAGACACCTGCTTGAAGCCTCATCGCCACCCGGGAGCATTACATAGGAGGTACTTGAGTAATACGATTCCATACAGCAATTTAGACAAGAACCTGCGGGCTAGGGGTTCCAGAATTTTGCCGCGGTAAGGCATGCCTGCCGTATGTGACGACTAAAATTCGAAAGTTCTCGCGACAGTCGGGTCTTTATACTGGAAAGATCCGCATTTTTATCCGGCCAAGGAGTGTCACTCCCGCAACATTCCCCAAAACTACTTTGAGGAAAATTTTTGCGCCTACAACAACAACGGTGTACCGACAGGCTTTAAGCGCCATTCACCGGGAGTCCGTCAACACCTTCGTGACCTATCTTACAGTGAACGGCGTTCTCGGAATCCAAGCATTGCAAATCAAGTGATGAATCCAACATATGTCTTGCATGCAATGAGACCCTGCACGATCAACCATTTCTTCGCATACCCCCTAAAACCAACTCATCTAACACCACTTTCCCTCTGGTGCGAACCCATCGAAACAGCTCGTTTCCTTCCCCTTAAATGGATTCGTTGACTTAGATTAGTCTCGCCTACTCCCAGACAGGATTAATAAGCTATTACAATAACAAGAGTTTCATGTTAATCTGTATTTTTTTGTTTGTTTATGAGAAGGGTTCTTTATATAGGGTAGTTCGAGCAGCTGAACTAGGATTTATTTCTTCCAGTAGGGGTGTAAATATTCAAATGAGACACCTAAACAGCAGTGGATAGAGCAGCAATAACCATACTTTATCAATAACGGTGAGGTTGTGAGTAACGATAGAGAGTTCAGATGATGTTGGAGCGGCTACCAGTGGGCGGATAGATGTTAGTTCTCGAGTGGAAATAATCAGCGAAAGAATTTAGACGAAAGGGAAGTTGCGGACACCGATGTGTTCAGGCTGATCCCTGTTGAGTGGATATTACAGTTGTGGCTTATGATTGCTCTTACTGTTATTTAACTGGAGCCTATAAACATCTTTAAAAACTCTCCCTAGAAGACGGTTACTCTTGTTCTTCCTAATTTCCGCAGGCACCGTTTACGTGCTTATACTCGGACAGTAATTATTTTTCAGTCCTATGTTCAAGTGACCATCCCAGTATTTGGTCACCTCTAAAAGATAGGTGCTGGGACAAGATATATCTCAGACATAAAATAAAAAGATACTCATAAAATTCCATCAGCACTTCAAAGGCGGCTTAGAATAAACTATGCGTGCCTTCATTTGTTTGAAAAAATACTAAGGGCGCACCAAAAATTGGAGGAGGAGTTCGGCCGAACATCTCTTTAGCGTTTACAAAGTGTCAATTATGAGACATAGTTTCCATAGCAGTTGGGTCTTTATATTGGACCGTCCCGAATTTTTAATCCGACCAAAGACACTTTAAAGGTTCACTGAAGTCTCATCGCAGCGTCTGTTTACAAGAGGTGAGGGTACGATTGGTCAAAAACAGAAACTCCTTTGTATATAATGACACACCACGTAAAATTCAGCTCTGTATACCGCGGTTCTGTTAAACCAAGATTGAGTTTCGGCTCCGACTTCAAAGTCGGTGTATATCTAAATCCTCATGGTGTGGAACTTGTCTCCTGGAACTCCTCCCCTGAAACATCTTGTGAGCGCACTAACAACAACAACAAACAAAACAAACAATGTAGTGTAATAATTTTCATATATTTTCATATAAATTGACCTACAAACTTTTTATATTTCTACATATTCCATCAACTAAGAGTGCTTTTGTATATGTGTATGTATGTATATCGGTGTGCGCAGTATCCTTTTTACATTATTATGTATGTACGTACGTATATGTTTAGTCTATAAACTAAATTCGCTTTCAATTGATCTCTCTCATGTTTGTGTGTATGTGTGTATGTATGTGTATAGGTGTGTACTACAGCATGTCAGTGGAAAATGAACAATAACGACGCCACCGCCATAGATCCTTCAGCCACAGGCGGCTCTTCAGAAATACACACACACACACATACAAGCGCACACACACACACACACAGCACAGAAGGTGCCCACAAGGCTACAAGCTGCATATCGATCTGCTGCCCATTCAAACAAGCGCCACACATGCCATTTGGCATTGTCACTTCATGATTTCCTCCATTACGCTGTGCAAATATTCATCGAGATGCGAGTAATCAAGCAGCGCGTTGCGTACAATGTCCAAAAGCATACTCGGCCACAACGTATCCAGCATATGCACTTTCTCCACAGCATCCACGGTGTTCCCTAGCATGGTGGCAAAATGCAGGCGACCGCGTTCGCGCATACCAAGCGTATTTAGGTTGGCATTGGCGTTAGTGTGGGTGTGAGTATGGGTGTTGGTGTTGGTGTGGGTGTTGTTGCCGCTGACGCCTACACTTGACTCGCTCACGGCATACGGCATTGCTTGCTGATGGTGTCCACTAATACCACTGTCATTGTTGCTGTTGCTGCTGTTGTTGCTGTTGTTATTGCTATTAGTGTTGGCGGCGTTGTTCGGTTTTTTCCACTGCAACGCCTCTTTGCCAACAACCAAGCGCAAGGATTTATTTTCTGGCTTCATTAGCCACTCTTTGGGCGACATTTTACTAGCCGTACATGTTTCGTCCAGCCGCAGTCGTGCCAGCAGCGGCTGTAACATTGACGCCGGCATTGCCCACAACACCAAATCGGAAAGACCCTCATAGAGTGCATTCGACGCCTCGATGTCCGCCTCCGTGACCGCAACACCATTGATCAGCTTAAGCCCCCAATGCGACAGTCGATAAATGGCATATTCACGCCACAAATCCTTTGTGGTGATTGTATTTCCCTCCGGATCGATGGTCAGCATAGAGATGCCTTGCAGCTCGGCTAATGCATTCAACTGACCAATAAACTCAATATTCGTTTCGCGAAAAACGAAATTTTCCGCATTGGGAAAGCGCGCCTTAACGCGCGCCAAAACGGTGGCGGCGATATTATTGAAATTGATGTAGCTGAAATTGAGCGTGTGCACATCCTGCGCTTTCGTTGCATTCCACTGTTTGTCGATGTAACGCAAAGCACCTTGACCGTATACGTTCAGGTAGCGACCGCAAATCTCGATGAGATAGTCGCCGCCCTGTTCACGCTCCCGCTCGCGTTCACGGCTGTCACGACCTTCTGCTTTGTTTGTCGCTGTGGCGCCGCGTCCGCTCTGCGACGCATTGCTGTTATTTAGGTTGATTGGCGTCGGCGCCACTATGCACGTGACAGTTGGTTGTGCCGATGCCTGGCCACTACATGATATCGTGCTGGTGTTGGCCGCCTTACTGTTTCCGCTGTTTGCTGTGCGCCTGCCGCCGCACGACTCATTTCCGTTATTAGCTGCTGCGGTTGGTAAGCAGTTATTTGTACCCGCACAAGCAGAACTGGCGCCCACGATTGTCTGTGACCTCGTTAGACGGCGACATGTAGTGCGTGTTGTTGTGCCTACAAAACCCACCGCGCCTATGCTGCTGCCGCCGCCGCCGCCATTTGCTTGTTGTGGCGGTTGTAGGGCAGCTATGGAGCTCGTGTGTTCTTTAAAGCCCAAACTTAGTAAGCTCGCATGGCTGGTAATTTGCGTTGTGGCTGTGCTTAAAACAGTAGTGTTCGATAAGGTTGTTATTGTTGTTGTTGCACCAGCGTACAGTTTTTGTTGCGGCAGCATTGTTTTGCTAGCATTAGAAGTGCGGTTGAGCTGATTTCCATGCATGAGCATTGATGAGTTACTGTCCAACGATGGACTGATGGACTCACCCACTCTCGTTTGGTGGCCGACTCCATTTGTCCCGTCCGTCGCTTGCGTATGCACTTCCGTTGGTAAATTGATTACCTCGGCTGTGTCGCTTGCAGTTTTTGGATTGGCATCATTTGTTGTTTGCTTTGCGGTAATTCCTTCCGCCAGTGTTGTGAGCTCTGCGTTGTCGGCCACTTGTTCGGCATTTATATTAGCCATTTGTTCGAGTCTCCCCGCTCCTAGGCTATTGACTTTGTTAGCGGCCAGCTCAGCTTCAGCCTGCGTGGTCTCAATTGTTTGCTGCTTCAAATCGTTTGCCTTTTGCGTAGCATCAATTTTCCTCTTCACAATTGCATTACCACTCCTGCATTCTTTGTTGTCGCCATGTCCACCGCGCTCTCGTCCTCGTCGCTGTTGCTGGTGCTGTTGTCCAGCTGTCTTCTGATATTTATGTATGCGTGTGGTGCGTTGTTGTGTCGTTGTTAACTCGGTGGAGTCCTCGTTGTCCGAGCTGAAGCAACTGGACGAGGAATGAACATTGGGACCCAAACTCGAACCTGATGAGCCAGAAAGACGCGCGCTGTTGTTGTTGCTGGTGGACAATTCAACATTGTTGTTTTTGCCCTCGCCGTGCTTGACATCATTGCTCACATTATGCGGTGGTTGCACATTATGTGCCTTTGTCGTTGGCTTCGATGTCGTTGGTGGTGGAAGTGGTTGTGGCCCTTCATCAGACGTATTAGGTTTGGTTGCCGCTGCCTGCCCTGATTTAGTTGGCTGCGACTTTGTTTGTGCCTGTGATTGTGTCTGCGGCTCTTCACTTTGTTGTTGTTCCCCTTCCCTTTGTTGTATGGGCGGCAATTTAATGAACTCTTGTAGCTCAGCTCCAAACCCAACGGTTACAAGCCTCTCACCAGCCGCACCCATCTCTTCGCCAGCATCACCCACCGCCTCGTTTGATTCATTTATGCGTGCCAGTTCACTGGTTTTCGCAATACGTGGGGTTGTGGCGTGTGCTTGTAGCAACTGTTGTTGTTGTTGTTGTGATTTGTGTGTCTGCTTTCGCTGCAACGCACTCGTCTGTTGTAAAGTCTGCTGTGACCTAAGCAACTCCCAGTTGGTGCGCGCATTTGAGATTACCTCCTCACGTTTGATGCTCTGATAGGCGTCGGGTGTGAGGTTTGCATAATGCGTGTCTGAAATCTCCTTATTACGTCGCCAAGACATTGCGGCCGTACGCACCTGCTCGGTAATTGGCATTTGACTGAGCGTCTGTAGGCGTGGCAGGTAGCTTACGAGGAAGGAGACACAGTCGCCTGCCAGCGAGACGGGATTATTCTCAATGGTCACCTCAAGCAGGTTGGTCGCCTTAGCTATGGAAGCCATATCGTCGACGCGATGCAACTCATTATGACAGAGCCACAGTCGCTCTAGCGCGATGAGGTGTTCAAAGCCATTGATGCGCTTGATTTTGTTTCGCTTCAAATTGAGCTCACGCAGTTGTGTCAAACCGTTAAAATCATTAGCACCTATATGACGCAGTGAATTACCCGCCAAATTAAGCGACTTGAGCTCTTGCAGGCAATTCAGTTTGTTGGCGATGCTGGCGATCTTATTGCCATGCAAATCGAGTACGCGCAAAGTCTGCTTTAGTGAGGCGAGCCCAGTGATGTCGGTGAGTCGGTTTTTGCCCAGCAAGAGCACAGAGAGTGCGGGCAGGCCATCCAAATTACCTATTCGTTCGATTTGATTATCATAGAGATCGAGGAAGACTAAATTTTGGAAGATCGTGCCGTACGAAGCGACGAGTTGTCTATTCTTCACAGTCAGCTGTTGCAGAGGATCATCTTCGTCGAACTCGCTGCCGGCGAATGTGGTGCCATTTGTGTTTGCACATGACGGCGCCAAGCTGGATGAAGTGGTTGACTCGGTAGTGTTGGTAAGCGCGCCGCTAACGCTAGTACTCGAATCGAAACTTTGCAAACGGACATCAGCCGCGGTAGCGCCGAGCTTGACACGCGCCAGCTGCGTTTTCAGCATATTTTGTTGTATGCTCTGCAAATGACGTGGTATATTTGTGACAAAGCTCTTGGAACGTTTGAGCGCAAAGCGACAAGGTGTGGGCTGACGCGTCATTGGCAACAGGGGGCCGTTGTAGTGGAGATTTTTCAAACCATTAACGCCACTGCCACCAGCGGTTAGACGTTGCTGCAGCAATTGCTGGTAAATTTGATGAGGCGCAGCATGTGGCAGTTGTTGTTGTAGCTGTTGCTGTAACTGTCCCAGCGGCGTAGGTGGCGGTGGCGGTGGTGTTAGCGTATTACCGTTCAACTGCCGCGCGTTCGTTGTGCCCAAAGCAAGTGAAAGCCGGACACCAGCGCCGGAAGTATTTGGCGCCAAGCCACTGGCGCGTCCATTGGTAGCCCGTTCATTTTGACGACGTAACAGTTTTGGCGAATATACGCTATTATTCATTGTAAGCGAGTTCTGTTGCTCACCGCCAACATGTTCAACTGGCATATCCGGTGCATGACAGCAATCCGCTTGTGCTGTGTCGCCACTACCCGATGGCGGGGGTGGTGATGGTGTTGGCACCGGCGCTAATTGCGGCTCATCTTTCGGTATGTGAAAAATATTGATGAGATTGTGCTGCAGCGAGAGTAGACGCAATTGCGTTTCATGCTCGAATATCGGTAGTGCGCTGAGGCCGCGTCGATCATAATTAATGCGATCTGGTTGGCTTTCGCGCTCTTGTGCGGCGCGTGTGATGCGACAAATTCCATTTGGTTGCACTGTAACAATAGCTGCACTACCTCCACCATTTGCACTACTACTACCACTACCAGCACTACCTCCGCCGCCACTCGTACACGCTCCCGCTGTGGCGTTGGGTTCGCTATTCAACAACATATTCGGTGACAGATTTCGATGCGCCGTTGTTGGGCGATTAGAGGCAGAAGAAGAGGTGGACTTCGAACGTTGACGCGTTACTATGGCACGCACTGGATTGCGACGCAGACGCGCGGCAATAGCCGCACGTGTGCTAGCGGCATTTGCTTTGGCGAGTTTACTATCGATAGCTGCACCCAAGAGAGGTGAGTTGAGTGCGTTCGCTGTATTTGTATGCGTTGCTACTTTGCGTTTGCTGCTGCTGCCACCGCCGCCACTACAGTTCGTTTGCGTTGGGCCCGTGGTGTGGCTCAGAGTAGTGTATGAGCGACCGAAGGTGCGTCGTAGTCGTGTGGTGAGACTAGGTATAAATGGCTCGATTTTTAGCAGTGACGTTTGAGGTATATGGGTTTGTGCAGCTGATTGTGGTAGTTGACTTGGTTGTTGCTGAGATGCAGTGGCAGTGGTGGCGTTGGAGGCAGCAATCGGTGTGTGCGCATTTGGTAGTTTTGTGGTGGCAGCGTGCGTTGTTGATTTGGCAGTTTTATGTGTTTCTCCAGCACCATTTGTGGCTGTGCTGGGCGCAGCAGTAATGATAGCACGACACACACCACCACTGCCACCTCCGCCGCTCTCGCCACCGGCGCTGCTAGGACTCTTTATGTGCTCCTGTCGCGTCAGTACGGCGTGCCGACTGCGCAGCTTCGATATAGACATGACGCTCTGTTTTTTCGCCTATCGATACACCTTTGCGTTGAGCGGTGATTTGCCTTGCCACTGCCAGAAACCGCCCCCGCCGCAACTGTATATTTACCAAAGTTCAGCCAACTCTTCATTGCGCTACAGAAGAAATCTTAATACCATAGTTCACCTGTGCGTGCTCTGACCAAATATTGTACTTGGAACTGCAATTGATTTGCCTGCTGGTGTTGTTTGTGGTGGCTGTTGCTGCCGCTCCTGCTCCTGCTCCTGCTCCTGCAAACTTTTATAGCACATTCACTTGCTCACTCTGAACTTGCGTTATTGCGCAACTTTGCTGACTGCCTTCCAAATAGTAATAACTCTCCGCTTTGCGCTTTGGCAAACTTTCTGCAATAAAAATTTCCTGCAAAAACATTCAATTGGAATTTCGCATTTGCACAACGGTAACCCACCCACCTTTGACGTAGTAGCACCTACGCTTCTCGAAATGCACACGCTTCAGTCTCTCGTCTCGTCTTCACAATCTCCTTTTCACTCGTTCGTTCACTGCTTGTTTGTTAGCTTGTTGGTCGCAAGTTTTAATTTAGCATCCGCTATCATCTTCTTATTCCTATTTCTCTGCTTTTATTTGCCTTTGTCGTCAAATTTAAAATTTACTTCGCGAATACCTGTTATTCGAGCTCTGACTCGTCTTACGCATTCGCTTCGCAATTGTCTTTCCGGCGTGCGTGCGTGCGTTCTCCACTGTTACCCGACGCGTCGTCTTTATCAATGCGTTTGCAAGTATTTTCTGACTTTCCTTCTTCAAATGCTCGCTCACTCGCTTGTATGGCTCGGAGCTCATGACATGTTGTGTTTTATTAGTTTGTTTATTGGGGTTATGTGCGGTTGCTATAGCCAATCTAAACCAAATTCGATACGTGGCCAAAAACAAAAATCAAACAGACGAAAACAGTCTTTTCCATCATTTCCATACAGTGTTGCTGCACGTTGCCTGCCCCACATTAGCCTGTTCTACCTGCTTCGAAGTCAATCTGACAAATCCGTACAATTTCGTATTCATAGTCACGACAGTTTTCATCAATTTCCTAACTGTTTTCATATGCATTCCGCTTTTTCGGGTTATTACTTAATGTTGAACGTTGAATTGCTCTTGTTGTTGCTGTGTCTCGAGGTACGCTCGATGTGCTATTTGCCTAGATACATATGTATATGGAAGTAGCGGTGTGCAAGGATGGGGTGCGTGGAGGGTGTGGAATGATATTCGCATTTCGACTTGTTTGTAAATACCGCAACAAGCTAAAAGTTAGCTATGTGAAGGTGGTCTGTTGTTTGTGAGGGAGTGTGTACCCATACGAAAGCATATATGTATACATAAGGATATTGAACATACTCGTATGTACTTGAAGCGAAAGGAATTTTCGAAAAACTAGTTCTCGAACAACTTATGGAGAACTAGACCTGCACTGGATTTCCAGCTAAACACAGATGACTCCGAATCGAATAACACCCAAAGAAATTCACTACTGATTAAATTAACATATACATATGTAAAGCCTAGTGGATATAGTAGCTCCGTAAGTAGGAAAAGCTTAGGGGCCTAACAACTAATTTGTGAATATATCCACTTGATTGTAGTATTAATAGCTCATAGGAATAAAGGCTGACATCACCGCCGTCGAAGAGATACTATGGACGAGACAAAGCCGGAAGAAGGTGTGCCCTTTATGAAATTTCCTACAGCGGCCATATATAGGAGCGCAAATTTGGTGTTGGATTCGTGGTGGGAGAGAGATTCCGCCGTCGAGTGCTGAGATTCACGCCGGGGGATGAACGTCCCACCACTATCCGGATCAAATAAAATTTTTTAACACCATGCCCCGATGGTAGAGAAGGATGATTTGTTCGAGAATGCCTTTTACGAACGCCTCGGTCACACATGACAGCACTGGCGACTTGAATGGCTGGGTGGGAAAATAGGGCATCTTCGGCACAACTGTCGGGTTGAGGTTGATCAACTATTCCGGGACCCTGAATATGGTTGTCTGTAGTACTAGATTTCAGCACAAGATTTTCATCAAGCTACTTGGCTGTTCCTTGATCGAAAAACTACAAAGCAGATCGATAATGTTTTTATAGACATGACTCCTTAGTTCTTGACGTGCGTACACTTCAAGGACCTAACATCGACCCAGACCACTCTCTTTTAGCAGCAAGGATATGCAGCCGCCTCTGTGCAGCAAAAAACACCCTTCAGACAAACGCAAGGAGGAGGAGCTCGATGTCGAAAAGCTGCAATCACAACCGACAGCCGAATGATTTTCTACTCGACTTGCACTCCTGCTCTATGAGAGCACTGATCAGTAACTCGGTATATGGGACAAAATTGCAAGCTACCTACGTAGAGGAAGACCAGGTAGAGAAGGACCTGGCTGTACTTGGTTATCCAATTGGTGCTAAACTGCGAAAAGAAGGAATGAATGGCGCAATGTTTTTAACTCAGTTATAATCGCGTAAGCAGTGTCTACGCAAGTAAAGAAGAAGCTCAACAGTTTAAAATAGGTCCGATATAACTAGTTTTGTCTACAAATCTCAGTTTGGAGCTCAGTTTTTCAAGTGAGAAAGTCAGCGTCAATTAAGGACGGCATTTGAAAACTGATGAGAGACTCCGTCTCAGGTGACCTAAAATCCTATGTGAACCTAAATAATTTGAGCTTCAACGAAATCTGCGAATATCTTAAGCCAGACCAACTATAAAACACCAAAGAACTGTGACCGAATTTAAGCGGTAAAACAATACAAAACTGAGAAAAGTCTATGAGCTACCGGCATAGTAACTCAAACTAGTGATGACGCATGACAAAATAATAGCGTAACCGTTCTTGACGTTTCTTGACTCGCACTAATTTGTAAATATCACATTCCACATTGAAGATTAGTTTCTTTCGTCTCATCTGTTATTTTGTCTTTACCCTCTCGTCTTGTGTACTGGAGTCCTTTTGATTACCTGAATCAATGTTATTTGACATGTAAAGTTTCGATTTAGACCTGGCAATCATGTGCTAGATATTCATCAATTTGTGGGGTAGAGGTATTATCTGTGCAGGCTGGGTAAAGTTGAATCAGCTTAGTACGGAGCATGCACAGAAGATGACCAAACGCTGGATTACTACTTTTGTGAGTCCTTCAGTCGATTGAGACGTCATATCTTTCACGATGCTCCCAGCTCCAACCTTACGTAGGGGGGCACACATTGTGGTAGAAATTAAATCAGATGAGTGGGATGAACGTCATAAATAGAAGTGGCGGTAAGGTCCTCAAACAAAACCACTTTCAAATAACCACCAACCAACCAACCATACCCAATGGACGAAGACTAGTTTCCCCTCTCTCAGTCAAATGAGCAGACGACGGAACGATTACTTAAACGAGTAAAGAATTATGTCGGTAAGGGTTATGAAACCCAGAATTTCAAATTTGAAGGATTTCGATACAGCTTATGCTGTTGGTTACTTAAGATGTGGTGGTCTATGTATTATATATGTTTATCACCTCAGCGGTGACGAATTAATCTTTCTTTAGAAGAAGGAAATATATATATAATATTTATAATTGTCGCTTTGTAACCGCTGTAGCGGTTCTCGGCAGAGGGCTTAACATTCCCTGGTGAGGATGGATGTTGGCTGAACCAGGATTCGAAGCCTGGCCTTCCGAATGGCAGTACGCAATGCTAACCACTCAGAAGTAGGAAATACTTTAACATAAATAAATAGTTAGTATTTGAAAGCTTTAGTTTACTGTTGTAATTTTAAGGCTGGGTACTTATAGGTTCCGTATAAAAATTGCGTGTGCGAACGATAACATATCTACGCGTGTGTCTTTCAAATAGAAAGCATGTAAATATATGTACATATATTCGTATATGAGTTCATATGTGCCATAATATCAACAAAGTCTATTACTAAGACAATAAAATAAATAATTTGAATATAATGATATATGTAGTCGTAACATACATATTATGTAGATATGTACATACATATACCTATATACTCAGAAATGTACCTGTATGAATATTTAAAGAAAAACATTTCCGTTCATTGACACGTGTAAAAAAGTTGAGGGCAGGTGAAGGAGTTTTTAATGGACGCTTGAGTGACACGTGCATTGTCATTTATATTTGTGTAGTAGAAAGAAATGTTAGTCATTTTATTACAACAAGTGTAATAATGAAATCCCTATACATGCCTAAGTAGCATATATACATACGTATATATTATTCAGCGATTTTAGTTAAATAAATATTTTTATTAAATCAATCGTTCCCTAAGCTGTGATTCTGGAGTTCAGCATTTATTGTTATTAGAATGCATATATTTTCGTATCCTAAAATTTAATTATATCGGTCTAGTCAAAAGTAATCTATTAATTTGGCGATATACCTATGACGATGATACAAGTGCGTTTAGATTACGCTGGGTGGCGTTCGAAAGTTGATATTTTCTACTAAAAATTGTAGTGGAAGAAGTGTTGATCACTTAATTCAGCAGTGTTTGAACGCGTGTCAGAGATAGACACCATCAACGAGAAAATACGCTATATTTTGCAATTTTTCTTCGCGAAAACGCAAGTCAGTTAACTGACAATGTGAATAGTGCTTATGGTCCTGATACCGTAATAGTCGATCATTTTGGTTTTGTCGATTTCGTTCAGGTAAACTTGATGTAAAGGTGCTCAATGGTTTTCCATAAATTGTAAAAAAAGTCACAAAAACAGTTTGGAACCACTTAAAAAGGATGAATATATAAAAAAGCTTCAAGCCAGGATTGAGGGGCAGTAGGGGTTTGTTGTGTGTTTGGTGGGATTATGAAGATATCATCCACTATGAGCTACTCCCATACGGCCAAACTCCCAATTTGCATCTGTACTGTGAGCAGTAGCCCAGAAGCATCCAGCTTACACCAACAGGTGGGGAATTGTGCTTCATAAGGATAACGCCAGAGCACACACATCGATAAAGACTGGTCAGAAGCTCCGAGAGCTTAGTTGGGAGGTTCATATGCATTCACTTTAAAGTCCGTACCTCGCGCCAAGTGATTACCATCTGCTTCTGTCTATGGCTAGTGATTTGGCTGGTGAAGAACTGGCTTCAATAGGGACATGAAAAAATCATACTGATATTAACTTCAAAATGGCAAAAAGTTATCGAGCAAAACAAAACATAAATTGGATAATTTTAACTATGGCAAATAAAGCCTTCAATTTAATGCAAAAATAATAAATTACTTACATCTTGATGTTTTCCAACAAATGGAGGGACCTACAGCTTAGTATAAGCCGAATCCGAAATTTCATATATCGGCCATCCATCCACAGTTCTCTTCGTCATTAGTGCATTGAATAAATTTGATAGTATAAAAACGCCGTTCTTATCACACTTACCAAATCTTCATAAAATTTACTACATACGAGTATGTATGTATATGAATGTAGGTATGCAAATAAATTCATTAGAAGATTGCGCAAGTACATATTTTATATACAAACATACATACAAATTAAAATTTTTATGCACGAAATTAAATAAAATACCTTACCACCTTTGGTCATTTATGCCTATGTACTCGTATATATGCAAATATGTATGTATGTTTACTATAGAAATGAACTTTGCTAGAATGTATATACATACACGTATGTGGGCACTTTAATATTATATATTTTTTTATACAAATTTGTTAGTGATGGTGCATGCATCAAATATGGGTCAGGGCCATTTGTAGAAAAAATGCAGTATGCAATTTGGAGGATGATGATGATGAGCATTTAAAGCTGATAGCACTTGAGGCCATTAACAAATGAGACACTTGGCACAGATTTGCATTATAAATGAAGTGTGTAGATTGTTGATAGTAATGTTGTATGCTGGATGTAGAAAGGTGGATATGTAGATAATTGTAGTTAAATATGTTTGTTATGTAACTGTGAATATGGTACAGGTAAAATAATTTGTGTATTTAAATTAATTTATCATTTTAGGTTTTTTTGTTTTAAATGCGGCAAAATGGATTTGCAATGTTAGAGCGACACTGGAATGAGTGTATGACTCTGTTGATTATACATATAATTGGGGATTTATATCTGCTGAAGCGATTTCCGCAGAAATCCTCCTCCATTTTTTGGTATGCCTCCTGATATTTTCCAACAAACAGTCTATTCTGTGTAGTCTCGGAATGGCCGATGGATTTATATGAGCAGCTCGGCGCGCCAGACCTTCCCTGCCGAGGGGTGACCACAATTAGGAAAATTAATTTCCAATAATTTATGGCCTTCAGAGTGGCCACTCGGCTATCGGGGCCGTCTAGATGGAGATTAAGTTACAATACCAGATAAATGGCATAACTTATGAGGATTCGGTCGCAAAAAATTGGTTGTTAATGTTGATGCTGTTTCCAAGAGGGACGAAAATCCATCCAATACGCGTTCATTATAATTAGCTTCAATTTCAACTACGTATAATCTCCACTACTGATTATGTCAATTTATCCTTCTGCCTAACTCCACCTAAAAACTGATTGCTACCTTCAACAATGCAAACAAACTTGCCACTAACACCCCCTGTAACTATGAGATATAGACAATTTTTATTGCAACTACTACCTGTGATTAGTAAGAGACTACGAAGGTAATACCTTAGCAACAATAATAAGAACAACCAATAAAAAAATTCACCAGTATTTTACAGACAATATACAAGTATGTCCAAATGTACTTGGAGATGCATGACAACAACGGTAATACGAGCGTGTACCTATGTATGTAAATTTAACCATACATACATCAAACTAGAGGTGAAGGTGAAACAAAAGCCGGCTTGTTGCATGCAACAACTTAAAAGGAGCAATTTATTTACACAATCCAATGGTATACCAGACAGTTTACGGTCGAGGATTTGCGTACGTACAATTTATAAGCTAACGCTACGATTCATATGTACCTACTAACAAAATCGTTCTTCGAGGCGAATATACTCGTACTTAAAGTATCGGTGCTATAGCATACTTTGGTTAGTTTGATGGGTGATGGGTGCGGTGGTGTGGGCGGCTTGAGCGGACTGTTGTTTGCTTCCGCATTTGAAACGTTAATAAAATTGGTTGCAAATATGGAGTGGAGAAAAATGGAAGAGTTGAGCGAAGGGATTGAGGGAGTCTCACTCTCCCTCTCCCTCTCTGGCGTGTGTATGTGTGTGCGTTCAACTCTACTGTGGTGTAGAATTACCAGTTAGTATGAGCTGCCTTCACCACATACAAGTTGCAATACTTTTGTTTGCCAACGAGTACAAACTTTTATCCTTAGACCGTCTACACTACAATGTGCACTTACGGGTATGGCTACTAGTTTTTAAGCTGTTGGTCCTAGCGAAGTTTAGTTGTTGTTGTTTACTACCTGCAGTAATTGGAATGGGATATATGTATATATATACATATGTATGTATGTATGTAAAAAAATTTCTAAGCAACAAGAAATCTACTACTTAAAACACACACATATCTGCAAGCACCACATACACACTCACACACTCCCACACCCACACACAGGCTGTGCATTTTGTAACATTTGCAACATTTGTCGTTGTGAGTTGAGCGAGTTTCTTTTCACAACTACAAATGGCCAGTCAACTGGTCATCCATGCTCGATGGTCATTTCCGTAAGTGCCTAAGTACTTTTGTAGTGTTTTCTAGTTTTAGTTTTGCTCTTTTCTACGTAGCATTCCAACATTTATACATACATACCTACATATGTATACGAGTATATGGTATATGTATGTATATGAACAACCAATTGTATTGTATTAATATTGTCTTAATGCTTTTTTGTCGTAGGAAAATCATTCATCTCAATTACGAAAATTGTTGAGTGTCGATTGGGATAGTTCACCAATAGTTGCACTAATACTTATGCATTGTAAAGTATGATTCGTGCACATGTAAATAATCCTTGTTTGCTTACCCTGTGGACAAAGTAACTAGTTCAACACTGTCTTGCAACTGGTATACCATAAATTATATACATATATAGAAAAAAAAGATTAGGCTTTTTATGGCGTTTCTATCAGAAATATACCAGTTTTATACTAGTCCAAAAAAAAAACCAAAATATAATAATTATTAAATTTTGAACCAATATAATGTATCATTTGTTTAAAGAGGGTTTGCGTAATAAAAATTTAACAAATTTGATAACAGAATATTAGTGAGAGCAGCAACTGCAGCTACAGCGAAGCAGAAGTCGCAGCTAAGAATGGCAAAATAATAACTAACAGCGAAATCGAGTTGCTGGATAGAAAGAAGACAACTCTTAATTCACCAATTCGACCGTCTGAAGGTAGCAATCGACCCGAAGCTCCCAACAGGATGGGAATTGTGTTTCATCAGGACAATGCCAGACCACACACACATCGATATGACTCGCCAGAAGCTCTGAGAGCTTGGTTGGGAGATTCATATGCATACATCTTATAGTTCGGGCCTCGCCCCAAGTTCCTGTCTATGTAGAATGTTTTGTCTGGTGAAGGACTTGCGTCAAGAGATGGCTGCAAAAATTGATTGTCCCAATTTGTTGCCAATTGTGGCAATGGTTTCCATGAGAAATGCATAACGACATTACCTTCTAAATGGCAATAAGTGATGGGGAAAAATAATGGATATTAAACATTAATCGGATAATTTTAATATTGGTAAATAAACCCTTCAAATTAGTGCAAAATAGAGTTCTAAATATATGCAACTTCAAAGAAAAGATTGAAATAGCAACAGAAAAATCATCCAAACCCTTTGGCTAACACCTTGGCCTCCGCAATAAGTCGACCCCGACAATCCAACATTTCTGGTAATGGGCTTTACATATATTGCTGAGTTTTTTCTTTATACTATTATAAGAATTTACAAAAATTAAAGTGGCTTCCTTAAAAATATGTACACAAAATTTCATATAAAACTGCTTCTTCCACTTCACTGGCGTAGACACCGCTTACGTTATTATATCCGAGTTAACAACATTGTGCTATTCATTTCTACTTCTTGCTGTTTTGCGCCAATTGGAAATACCAAACACAGCCAGATCCTACCTTAACTGGTCTTTTCCAACGGCGTGTACTGCAGCGAAAACTTTCAAAGCTAGAGTAATCATATCCATCCTCTTGATTCGCTGAACTGAATGTCAATGTCGCCGTATATCTTGTATAGCTTTATTCGCCATTCCCAACTCGTAGAGGACCATAAATCTTACACAAAATCTTACTCTCGAAAACTCCTAATGCCGACTCATCAGATATTGTTATCGTCTATGCCTCAGCACCATATAGCAGAATGGGAACGTTGATCGACTTGTGGGGTTTGGTCTTCCTTCGTCCAATGTAGCACCTTTTGGCAATAGTGATTCTAGATTTACAGGCTGACAAAGTTGTGAATGTCAATAGTGACGTGGGAGTAATTTTCAGTTGTTTGATAATTGGTAACAGTTTGACATTTTTCGGACTAGTGCGCTTGCAGTCAGGAAATTCCAGTTGTAAACTGGTATTTTTTTTATTTATGTTTGTGTATTTATTTCAAGACAGTACATTTGTTCGAATATTTGCATAGACTACACTCCTACACTGTCTGAATATAATGTACATACCCACATTTATATGTTGGAATTTCGAGTGATTTGGTAGTTGAATTCTTACAAATTAATCCATTGTGATAGGCAAATTTCACAAAAATTGAGAAAACACTTGATTTGTTTGATTTTTTTTGTGTGTGAGAAATTTACAAAAATCATTTGGTTGAACATTTTACGGAAGAACCATTTCAGAATATTAAATAATATGTGTATGCACTACTGCAAAGCTTGTACTGGTATATTTTCTAATTTAAGTAACTGGGCAAATTTGGGAAATCAAATTTGTCAGCAGAAACAATAACTTATAGTGCGCAATAATTTGTGCTTCAATTTAATGTGAGGGAAGAATATATTGCAATTTCTTGAATACTTAAATCTTCAGATCGAAATTCGAGAAACTTCCGTTTCAAGACTGAACTGTTGGACCTTGTAAAAATAACATGACTTAGTCAGCTGGATATTAAATCGTTGAACTATATTCCTGTAGCGACTGCACTAGCGTTCCAATATGAGCAGCGCCTTGGTGAGGAACCTGCTCAGACTAATGAATTTTTTCTGATAATGCTCACTCCTGGAAAGATAATGTGAGCTCCTCCGAGTGTACACTTAGCATGAAATAAAAATCTCATCATCGGAGTCAGTTTAGAACAAACTATAGGTCAGCTAAAAATCACTTCAGTTACAAAGAATCAATTTTATATAATTTATGCTCCTTTTTACTATATATCTCATAGAGCTGATGATGCCACAATCGCTGCACACGTTAGGAAATTCTTGGTTGTTTGGTTGAAAGATGTGATGACTCGATCGACTGAAGACCGGATACGCGCAAAGGTCGTGATCTAGCGTTTTGTCATCTTCTGTACATGCTATACTCTTAACCTGTTAGCAGTACACGTAGCCTCATAATAGTTTAGTAGTACAGGTCCCTCGAAACTATCTGTATGACTATGCTATGGGTGCGAGACGCTAGAAGGACGGTTAAGGAAAAACGAAAGTAACGACACTTTTAGAAGAATAAAAAGCGTCCACAAGCAACAAACAAGAATACTTACCAGTTGCTCCGTCGGATGTGTGCTCCGACTTTGATACTGCTTCGGTGGTGTTGGAGCCCGAATCCATAGAAGGAAGTGTTTCCTTACCTTTTTCTGTGCCTCAATGGGGCTTACTTCTTCCAAACTTATTACTTATTTTCACGTTAATAGATTTCGGACGGTTAGGGATTAGATTTCTGATCAGCAAAAATCCAAAATTATAGAAAATTGATTTCAAAAAAATAATTTTTCTATTTGTGTTTCTGATATGAAAAATAAGCTCTTCATAAAAGTCCATCAGAAGTTCTGTGGCGGCTCGAAATAAATTGTAAGTTGTCCCTCCAAAACGCGTACCAAAAATTGGAGGAGGAGCGCAGGCGGAAATCGCTTAAACGATATGAAGCTCCAATTATATACAAATTGAGACAGAGTTGTTTCATTTCTGTGATCAAGAAGGCGTCTTTACAATAAACGAAGTAATGGTAGCCGAGGTTAGTATTGCGTACTGCCATTCGGTAGACCCGGGTTCAAATCCTCGTACGACCAACGTCCCAAAATTATAGAAAATTAATTTAAGTAAAAAATGTCAACCCCTCCGAGTGTATTTCTTACATTAGAGCACACTGAATATGAATTTACAGAATTAAAGTCTCAAGTCTATGCTTTTCAGATAGTCAAAAGATTCATTATAATAAAATGACCTTACAACATGAATATAAAATTGGGATTCATTGCTTTAGGTTATTTTTAAGAACATACTTCCTTAATTTATATGTAGGTATATCTGTCTTAAGCAGAAGAGTGAATCAATTGATAAGACATTTAAAATTAATAAATCAAAGAGAGGTTAAAGTCTGTTAATAAGTTTAAATTTGTCAATATTTTTATTCATGAATCAGCTGAAAAAATACTGAACCAAGCTTAATACACAGTGATAACAATTTAATGACCTTAAGAAAAATAATAAACAACACTTTCTACAGTTAATTTTGATTACAATAATATGAAACTTATCATTTGCGCTTCCTGAATGAAGTTTCTTTACTTTCCCGGGTATATGATATTGTAAATGTAAAACAAAAAGGAAGCATATAAAATATGAGTGCACTTGTCGCCAGCGGACCTTGAGTAAGCTGTATTTTTTCAATTAATATTTTGCTATAATACCTACATACATATACCATATATATTTCTCATAAACGCAGTCACGCATGTCACCTGGTCACTTAGGATTTTTCACACCATTTGACATGCGTGTATACTCATACACCTTGCAAGCTACTGAGTGGTTAGTTTCGGTATATAATCTAACTGCGGTATCAAATGACTGTATGTCGGTTATGATAGCTATGATATGTTTAAGCAGAATAAATAGCAAGCTTTAAGTGCGACTCTGCTCATAGTTTTGCGGTTTATATGTGTTCTCACAGATTATTTATTTTTCGTGGTTTATTGATTATTATTTTAAGTTGCACATATACTTACATATTATATATGGAGTATGTATATCAATGTTAACAAAATGCCAATGCCGCATTTCAAAGCCGGTGATACCAGTATCTGGTGATAATTTTTTTACACTTAGAAAATTTTATACTCAAATATAAATTTTTTGCTTTAATTGTAGTTCGCACTGTTGGAAGATGAGTAGCGCCTAAAATTATGCTCAACCTGTTGCGTGTCGATTTATGGCATAATAGTTTTCAATAGGTTTATACATTGTATTTGGTAAGAGTCGTAAGAAGGGTTAGAAGTATTTAATCCTGATAATATTACATCAAAGAGGTGGTACGATAAGAAATGTCGAACTGCAGCAGAGAGAATGGACCACAACAGAAGCTGGCAGCTGAAAAAGAAAGCACGACGCATTTGCAGACCTAAAAAAAACAGGCCGAAATGCTTGAGAAGCTGTCCGATAAGGGTAAGGCTCATAAATTCTATAAAAGGATAAAGTGACCCTCAGAAGGTTTCACCACCGGATACTCACCGGCATACTAATGTAGGAACCAAGATGGTAATCTAGTGACCATCAGTAGCATAGTAATGAGCTTATGCTGCGGCGTAGCACAGCCAGAATTGGGAAGGACATCTTCGAACCGTTCGATACCAAACGGGATTTCAATCAGGGTGGTTCTTTCCTATGCTATTTCTTCAATTCAATGCTGGAGAAAAAAATACGAGCTACATAGCTAAATAGACAAAGCGCAATGTTTTACAATTGCTGGCTAAAGCCGATGACATTGATATCATAGGCCACAACAATCGCGCCGTGAATTCTGCTTTCTCAAGACTGGATAAGGAAGCAAAGCGTATGGGTCTAGCTCTGAAATCCAACGCAGAACCACATTTGCCAACAGGTGCTATGTTGAACTGAGTAGGCAATTGGAAAGAAAAGACCTCTCTCAACGAACAAATACCAAACTTTACAAGGCCTTTATCATTCTCGTCCTGCTATACGAGTATTTTGCAGAAGCGTAAGCGATAATGACATTCGATGAGTCGGCCTTGGGAGTCTTCGTGAGAAAAGTGTTGCGATCGATTGATGGTCTTTTACGCATTGGCAATGGCGTATACCGGAGACGATGGAACGATGAGCTATACGGATTATACGATGACATTGACATAGTTTAGTGATTGTAGAGACAGCCCCAATACTCATAGTCATTCATCCGAATGGATGAAAGCACGCTAACTTTGTAAGTATTCAATGTATTAACCGCCGGTGGAAGCAGAGGAAGAGGAAGGCATCCACTCCGTTGGAAGTATCAGATGGAGAGAGATTTGGTAATTCCAACTTGCGCCAAGTAGCGAAGAGAAGGCACATAATCGCTTAAGCCGTGTCTACGCGAACGAAGAAGAAGAAAATCCTAGCACATTTTTCCCAGTGTATTGAGAAAAAGAATTGTTTATCTTTTCGCATAGTCTTTATTCAATAGCAAATTAATCTCATTACATTGTAATGCAATACAATGGCACAAATATATATATATATATACATGCGAGTATATCACAACTTCATTGACATTCTTAACAGTACACTGTCTGTAGATATGCAACTTGGCTCCAGCATAAGATATTTAATATGAAGATACTTTTATACTCATGCATATATGTATACATATACTATAAAGAATTCTTTTATTTAATTAAACATATGATATGATACTCATAAGAAGGCTGTACCAAATGTTATTACGTTTATAATATACATATGTATGTATGTATACTTGTTGCTGATATACAATATTGCATACACAATACATATGTACATAACATATATCTTTAATAATGTAGACATAAAAAATATGAGAATAGCTTAAGTATTACAATTACAACTGACGTACTCACAACTACAATACATACGTTAGGGGTATTCACAGCGAGCATGCTTAAGTGAATTTGTCATAATTACTGAAATATTTTTATTATATATTTTACATTTATTTAATCTACTTCGTTTATGTTATATAAAAAATAAATACATAAAATTTAAATCAAAGAACTTATTGTGAATACCCTTACTAACTAAATTAATTTCTAAATTCAAACGCTTCGCTACACAGCTCGTGCGTCGTTGTATTATTCACTGTTGTTCTGCTCTTTAGTTCACAATTGTCTTTAGTCTCATTTAAATTACCGTTAATTTTACTCTTCCCCACCTTTTGCTTGCCATTGAGTATTTGTGCTACATCTGCATCATCGATGGTGCCCTTGAAGATTAGTGGATATGGCCATTCATGACATATTGTGGGGCCACTGTAATTTCGCAGCGCGCTAATGAGCGCATCCAAACGTTGTACTTCCATTAACTCTTCATTAAAGTCTCTCACTTCGTCGATTAATTGATTAACATTGGATTCAAGAACCTGTGGAAGAGAGTAGAAAAAATTTAAGAGATGGAGGTTTTTTACAGTGCTAAGAATAGTTGGTCTAACATCCTTTAATAAGGGACTATATGAGCGTCAAGTTAAGCTGCCTACGTATGGCTGATGGTTTTTTTCGAGAAGATTTTATAGCAAATCAATTACGAGTATAAACTCCGATGGATTGACAATACATATCTGCTATGGGATGATCGAATTTAGAAAAGAACTATTTCTTTTATTTTGGACAAAGCTTCCACCCTAGAATATGGTATAACATGCCATTTAAATCTGAGTATTTCAAATACAAAGTTATCCATTTGAGAGGTTTTTCATGAAATTCCTATTTTATTATATAGTTTCAACCTTGGCTTTGTGTATGAAACACTACATCATTCAAATGACCGCCTCGAGAATTTATGCAAACTTCGATCCTTTTGGCACATTTTGGGCGGTATCTCAGCCATAACTGGACGAAGGTTGGTTTCCAAGTGCTCAAGAGTCAAAGATTTATTTCCATAATCATGATTTTTCGTGCAACTAACGGTGTCAAATCACACGATCTCTGTGGCCAATTGATATCGCCAAGACGAGAGATCACGCGGCTGGGGAGACTTCTCTCTCATATTCGCTCATGTTGTGTGGCATGTGTCATTATATTGTTGAATCCTCATATTGCTGTGTTCTTCAATTGAAGACACCGAAAAAGTCGGTTATCATATAACCATAACGCTTCAAACCCACAGTGATAGTCTCGCCGTTGTCGTTTTCAAAGAAGTATGCTGCAACTACTCATCGCACGTACCTTCCGTCCAGAACATAACACCATAATAGAATATACAAACACGAGTATTTTCTGTGGGACAACCGTTAGTAACGGTATGGGCGAGCATTTGCATGGCGCTCTCATAAGATAGGTTGCTATGGACGGAAGGTACGTGCGATGGGTAGTTGCAGCAGTAAGCTCAAACCACACGTCCGTACCAAAGAGCGTACCGGGCAGTAAGTTTTTTTCGGCTGTACTGGCTTTTCTTCTATTATTTGAAGACAATTTTGCTTATTTACATACCTATTCTCCGATTGAGAAATGTGCCTCGTTGCTGTAGAAAATTTTGTTCAAAAACTCGCCGTCCACTGCTTATTGTTGAAGCACGAAATTGACGTAGGCACGGCCAGCTGGCTTCAGTTGTTGTACGAGATGGACTTTATATGGACGAAGGTGTAAGTCCAAGTGCAAAATATGCTACAAAATTATTGTCTGACTTTTAACTAAAACAAAACATGTTTGGTTTGACATTTATGTTTGACAGATGTAAAATCGTGTTCTGTACTTTTGAAATCACGAAATGGATAACCCTATATAAAATGATACATTGCTCAAAAATTTGAAAAACTTGTTGTTGTTGTTGTTCTTAACCCCGCTTAGGACAGGCTTTATCAATCTAAGTCGCCGAGGTCATCTAAAGGGAGGTCCAGGAAACGTGCTGTTTCGACGGGATTGGACCAAAATGAGAGGGGGTTGGATGAGTGGGTTTAAAGGGGTGAAGAGGTGGTTAGTGTTGTGCAGAGACTCTCCACATGCAGGGCATACGTTGGGTATGCTGCGGTCGACTCTGGATAAGTAGGAGTTTAACCTGCTACAATATCCAGACCTAAGTTGTGCCAAGGTCACGCGGGTTTCTCGAGGCAGCTCGAGCTCGTTGTCTGCAATAGGTGGTGATTTAACTCCGAGCACGCCATTCACGGGAAGGGAGTCGTTGAAGGTGTTGATTAACTCCTGGTGAATTGCGGTCGTATGCGGAGTGAAAGAGTGCAGGCTATCGAACCTTCACATCTAAGCCTGTACTCCTTCGTCCAGTTGGTGAAGAGGGTAGTCGAGGATTTGGTCGGTTGTATTTTTAACGGTCTTGCAGTGAAGGAGTGAGAAAGATCGGCGAGGTAGCAATTCACTTTCAAACATAGGTCATCAATATCCTGGCCAGATGCCAATATCGTGCAATCATCGGATACGAGGTTAGGGAAACTCTTTCTGGTGGTGGAGGGAGTTTCGATATGTAAAAATTAAACAGTAGTGGGGAGAGGATACCACCCTGCGGAACCGCCTGTTTAATTTTCCTTAATTTCAATATTTCACCTCGGAATATAACCAATGATTATCGACCACTCAGGTAGCCCATGACCCACCTCTGCAACCTCGGCGCTAATGAGGATTCCTCAATGTCCGTGAGCAGCACTCAACTCTCAATACAGCCGGTTCTACGCACCGGAGTTGACCCGGATTTTATCCGGCCAAGAGCTGACACCATTTCGGCGATCTAACCCCGTTTAGGTCAACAGGTAAAAACTGTTTTGTCTTTCACTACAGCGTCGTATGTAGGGTAGGGTATGGAGAAAAACTTCGGAAAACTTTTTGACCAAAAATCTATTACTGATGTGAGGGACTAGTTTTCACGGTCTTCCACACTTCTCAACAAGAATTCCTCATCTTCTTCTTTTTCTAATACTACTGCTTCTTCGTCTTCTCTAATCGCTTTATTTCTTTGATTCGCATTCCACAAATATTACTCGCTTCGTCACACTCATTGTCAATAGTCTGGTTTCCACGATACCTTCAACTATTTTCTTCTATTTGTTATAAATCTATCTGTGTACACATACATACGAGTATGTATGTTTGTTTGTTTATATGTACTTAGCCAGAGATTGAGGTTAAATAATGCACCTAGCAAACAAACACTACAAAAGTGTTAGGTGCGTCAGTTAAAGGTGTTTATTTGTATACCATATATACATACATACATCCCCACGTGGTGATTGCTTGTGTTACATGAGCAGTGTGTGAGTAGTTGAGGGTAAAGGGGTTTTGTTTGCATTTCACTGTAAAACTGTGAATTTGGTTTTGTTGACAATACACATTGCTTCAAAGCATACATACTTATGGTATGTACATACAAAAATGCTGAAACTAAGTGAGGGTTTCTACACAATATTGACATTGAGTAAATGTTCTAATTGTTGAATACACAAATGACACGAGACAATTGGAAAATTACGAGTGGAAACCCGGTAAGGAAATTTTAATTTCTCAATAATTATTGAAATATTTTTTTTTTGTGATTTTAATTATGTGACAAAATGATAAGGTGGTCATAGTTTTTTGTTATCAAAAACTGATAAGACTAGTTCAAAAATGCAAAATGTTAACCGAAAAATAGCAATTCAATGGAAAGAATAAATTGAAAGTTGGTTCATATAAATATATTAACTTCAATGCATAAGACAATATATTCAGAAGCAATAGAAATCGATATGCCTAATGAGCTAAAATCACCGCAAGTGCTCACCATCGGCAGGGAACCACTGCATTCCGTGGTAAAGACTTTATTCTGGAAGAAAATTAACTTTCTACACTTTATGTGTCAAGAAGGTGTTCCATTTCAGAACTCCAAATATAATCATTTATATTATTTCGACCCACAGACTGCTTTCACCATCGCTTATGGAGTTCTTATGCAATACAATTAGTCAAGAACAATTAAGAGCGAACAGAGCGTAGAATATTTTAATTTTGAAGAAATAGTGAACCTTGCAAAAAACGAAGTTTTGGTTTCGAAACCTTGCGTTCAACTCCAAATCACTCTATAGATCACAGGGAGGTTATAACGGATAAACTTGTGAAGTTGGGAAGTCCGGTGATTTAGATTGGTGTATTACATTCCACGTCCTTCTATTCTCCGCAGCAGGGGTTTCATGTTATAAAAAAAACTAACGAAAATGAAACAAGGCGAAAAAAATATAATGGCATGGGATTGTTCTTAATTCTCTGAACAACACAAGACTTATATAAAAAAACAGCATACAAAAATAAATTATTAATTCATTAAAATTTTGGAATAGCAGCGATTGAATGCATATGAAATCTAAGTATTTTTTCAAGCGGTGTTTCTTACATTTTTTGAGCAAACTATTTATATCTTCAATAGCGCTTTTTCCAATCTCCGAAACTCGTCTCAAATTCGGTCTCTGGGGTAGCCTTTAGTTCTTTCAGCGAAACGCTGTAACATCACAGGCCTTTAACACGTTCCCACCGGCGCTGCAATTCATGTTTCGCGCCCATAGGCGGTTGCGCTGAAAGCTTTTTGTTCTATCAGACGGCGCCGAACTAAATGTTTCAACTAAAGATTATCGCACGGGAAAACGGTCTAATAAAACATAAATAATAATGTTTATGTTATATCATTGAAATATTTACTTATGTTTTTGTTATTAGTACCAATGAATTAGTTATGTTTGGAGATGCACACTGATTGGTAGTACAATCATATGCGAGCCACCGGTGGTACGCGCCGCCCGATGAGACAATTCTGTGTGAGCCACCGGTGGTACGCGCCGCCCGATCAGGCAGACATGTGCGAGCCACTGGTGGTACACGCCGGCGTGGACGTGTTAAGGTTCACTTTATTTTTGAAAATAGGAAAAATTCGCACGTGACCATGTATGCCGAATGCGGATTCGATTCTGAGGTATCATTACAGCATTGTTTTTGGCCAAAATTTCACGAACAAGCAACGAAGTGTGAGCAAGTGTATTATCGTGATGCAAAGTCATCAACTGTTTTTCAGCCGAGCTCATACAAAACGTCTAACCTAAGTGGCTGCGACAGACAAATTAAAAAATAAAAACAGCTCAAAGTTTTATTAGACTTCTGGGACAAGTATACCAAAAATGTGCCATTTGCCTGACGATTCTAGAGCAATTCTGTATCAAAGGAATTGAAACTATAACTATTCTATAATAAAACTGTACTTAATTTTTTTTTGATTTTTATGAAAGCATATTCGAGTATTAAGCTAAATTTTCTAATTGTGGTCGCCCCTCGGCAGGGAATGTCAACACTTCCGAGTGCATTTCTGCCATGAAATAAAGCTCCTCGTAAAAAAACCATCAGCCGTTCGGAGGCTGCTTCGTATAAACTGTAGGTCCCTCTATTTGTTAGAAAAAACATCAAGACGCAAAACCACAAATTGGAGGAGGGGCTCGGCTGAAAATCGTTCTGTGGAGGAAATGTGCTTCAGGTTTCTATAGAAATTATGTTACATTGAATTTAGAAGATTGGGGATTGATGTACGGGAATATTTGTATAAAAACTGGTATAATTTTGTAACTGATCTCATTTTTTGACAGATCCATGTGTTTCCCATATTAAGTTATAAAATATCAGCCCGATTTTTTGATAGCCGAATGCCGTCGGCAAACAATGTTAACCCCTTCGAAAATATTTCTGACATGAAATAAAAGCCCCTCATAATATACCATTAGCTATTCGGAGGGGTTTAAAATGAACAGCAAGACACATACACCAATTTGGAGAAGGAACTCGGCCGAAACCCGCATCGGAATAGTAGCGTAGACACATGCAGGAAGCTCAGGAAAAAATAAATTAGTGAGATGCTAGAATACCTACTTTGCTTCTGTTCGGCCTAATCTAGAACTTGTCCTAGATTTTTAGGAGCATCGCAGTTCATAGGATCAGATGAAGTATTCGATATCCAAGGCCTTTGAAATTTCGTAAAATGCATTGACGTCCTACAGATGACTACTTCAGCTCGGACTAAACTATACCTCCATCTGGCAGGTCTGTGTAGGGCATGACAGCCAGCCAGTATAATCTAATTTAAACTATTACATGGGATCTAATGTGTATGGTATCAAAAATACTCCAATAATTTGAAGGCTATTCTGCGATTAATCAGCAATAAATCGATTTTTCGACACACGAAAAGAAATAAACGTTAACATTATTCATTTCAATTTATAAATAATATTGAACAAATTATAGAAATACCAGGCAAATGAGTTATTACTGTGATAACATTGAAAGTATATAAAATTTTATATCGCTGATGAAACTTGGAAATACACTAACTGATACAATTGTGGTACACCCTTCTTTTAATTTTCAGAAAGAGTTGTAACTTAAAAGTCTATAAGTGTGTAAAATAAAAATGTATTTTGGCAATATAAAATCCTTTTAATATACATACATAAATGCCCGAAATCTATTAAAACTAAATCTAGAAATTTGAACTTCTTCAAATAAAACTTAAAAAATGTCAGTTAGCGTGTTTTTGGATTTCATCAACGATATTAACTCTTTCAATTCGATTTAAGTACATATAAAATATCAATATATATCGTAATATATTTGTGCAAATTACCAAAAATTCAATATGCAAATTTATTACACATTTCAGCATTTGACGTACGCGATTGCGTAGCTTTTCGATTGTCAGCAGATGCCGCTGCTTGACATTAATTGACATTTCGGTTGTCATATTTTTCGCTTATATTTTGACACAGCGTCTAGCTGACTAAATAATTGACAAAGCGATTGTATGAAGACTTCCACACATTTGCATGCATGTACATATGTATGCATAATAAATGGTAATTCACTTCTACAATATTTATATGTCTATGTATGTATTTATGTATACAATAGTATACGTAGTAGTAATAGGGGGTTTATTATTGTTATTATTTTGTTGTTGCTGTTGTTGATACACTTAAATGTAATAATTTACATATATGCACATTTAGTAGTTTGTTTATACATACAATATTTACATATATATTGTAGTAAAACTGTTTCTAGTTGCATTGTAGCCGTATGCAGACGTTAGAAAACACTTTTATTTATGGAAAATGTAGAATTTCGTTGTTGATTTTCGATTATACGTAGATATGTGCATATGTGCACATGTGTTGACTTTTTGTATGAGCATTAGTGTACGTTTGCATTTATGCGGAATTTGTTAGATTTATTTCATTTGGCTTTCTCATTATCTATTATTGTTATTTGCTACTTCGTGTCACGCGCATACACAATTCTGACAGTTTTTAATATTTTTTTTTATTTCTCTATGTTTTTCATATACTTTTAGATACGCGTTAATGACCTGCGTTGCATGCCACTTGCAAATAGACGACACAATACAATATGTGATTTGCTAAACGCACAAAGAACCGAAACACACACACTCACACATGCGTACACACATAAAAGTATGTACGAACGAATAGTGAAATGCATACATATGTATGTTAGAAATCACTTTCAACTTTTTTTATTCGTCTAAAATTGTACATTAGATATCAACTGGTAGATAACAGCAGCAGGAGCACATTTCACCAACAGGTACACCCGACGCGGTCATTAGTGTCAACATGATTGCATGACAAGTCACACACACACTCGTGTACACATAAGCACAAATAAAAGCACAAGCACAAGCACAGCCAGCTATGCGCAGAATTAATAGAAAAATTTGCTCACGCCGCAAATATCTCGGCTGTCTGCTTGTGACCGTTTCAGCTGTTTTTGCGACGTCCCCTTTGATGGCAAGTCATATGTGTTGAATCTAAGCCACATGAGCAGCGCAAAACCACCTTTACGCTTGATGAGCTTTGCAAAAAATTGGCAAAAAGAAGCCACCCTCACGCCGCGCAAATCGAAAGGTCGTTAGGCTAGCGCAAAAGGAAAAAAACCGCAATCCTTTTGGACGCGCGTTTAAAATAAAAATCACTAAGCTGACGTATTTTTTTTTTTACGTAGCTTTGCTGTGTTTCGTGTTTTTTTCGCCGTCGTCAAGCGTTACTTTTAGCGGTCTAGCTATCCATCGGAAAGTATGGTGAGCGACTGATGAGCGTTTGTACAACAAAGTTGTATTCTTCGGTGCTCGACTTTGCATACATACATATATGTACGTATGTAATTTGTTTATATATTTTTTAATTTTCTATTTGTTTTGCTTGGGGTTTTATTCTTTCTTCCATTCGCTTTGTGTACTCATTTCACCTAAGAATTACAAAGTGACTCGCTCAGTGAAGAGCGTTGTTGCTCAATTGTTCTAATGTGTTTCATAAGGAAGAGGTAAGCAATTCGCTGGAGCTTTCGTTTGCATTAGGCGTAAAAAATGATTTTATAAATAAATTAGCTGATGTTCATGGTTACTATTTTCATTAATAGTATTTTAGGTACCAAATTTAATTACACTTCGTATCAAAAAAATCAATCAAATATTGTAGTTACGGCTACAGTCAGATCTACACAAGGGAACGATACGCAATTTTAATCCGCAAGGAACTGTCACTTCCACAAAATGCTCTTTGGATAATATTTTTGCGGTTACAACAATAACAACTCGTCTTTGTTTCTGCTGATTTGTTGATCCTTTATTTAACCAGCCCATGTTTCGTATAAAAATATTTATTTTATGTTTTTTTTTGCTAGAAAATTAAGAAATCCACTCAACGATTCGAAAATTTACTATACCCAATGGAATGTTTTAGTTATGTCTACGAGAGTCTTATCTATATCTAGTTTCGGCAGTAGATACACGTTCTCTACATCTGTGGAAACTCTGCCACTGGCCACAGTTTCAGCGAATCAGTAAGGAACTCTCAGCGTTCAGAAATTTCATCGCGTTCATAAAAAATAGTTCTTTTTATTCCAACCCAGTGTTAAAGAATCAGAGGTTTAGCTAAAAAATTGTGTGGATATAAATTAGTAAATTAAAAATGTTTTTTTTTTTTTATTTTCCATTTCTATTTTTTCTTAAGTAAAGAAAAATTAAATACGAACAACCAAAAGTTGTCGCACTTTCACGCAATTAATTTCATTTCTTGTTTTTCAAACTCGCTTAAACTGACAGTTGGGACACTGATTATCAAATTTTATACAATTAAGGTAACCGTTAAACGATATGGACGTGAATTGCGTCCAATTTCGTTCCTCTCTATATACAAGAGTAGAGTTTAGTAGGCAGTTTTGGTGTAAATTTATATTGAAATATGTTTAAGGCTTATAAAAATTTTTGTTTTCTACCAAAAAATTTAAGAAAAATCGACTAAAGAGCATTATGCTAATGGACATAAACAAAATGGTAACTCATGCCGAGCTTTCGTTAACAAGCTCAACTAACTCCTTAAACCCTTTCCTATTTTTACTTGACATTTCGGCCACTCTCAAAGGGATTCGCTGCATAACCATCGCGGTAAGTTGGTTTCCTTTAAATCTCTATTTTTAAATATATAATATTTTCAATTTAATTTTGTGTTTATTTATTTATTTCTTATAGCGAATATCACCCGACAGGTTTACTCTGAGATATTCAATATGTGAGAGAATATAATATGTTCCCCATATGAAAACCAATTAAATTTTCTAAAAGTATATAAAAAAAGCTTCGTAAAATAATTAGGCAACTCTTCCTAAATTTTTAAAGACGTCTAAAAAAAATTTCTCTCAGGCTTGGTTTGATTTTCTTTAAAAGAGGGTTCTTGTATCACTCTCTTGTCTCGTGAAGATCACCATTCATTCATTATAAATATTTTAAAACAAATTATTGTACGTTGATATTGTTCTTACTCTACCATATACCTACACGTATATGTAGTATGTAGGTATATGCAAATCTCATTTCTCTTGGCTATGGCCACAACGCCACTCAGCACATTATCGCAGAGCAAGCGTTTTCTTCGCTGCGCTTAAGTTGACCAATTGATTGAGTAATCTTGTTGATTGACAATTACATACATACGAGTATTTTGAATTAAATTTACTCATTTCTTTTACGACGAGCTGAGATTTTTGGATGGGCTTTTGTGAGCGTTTTCTCAGTGAACATTCTTATTGTGCTCAATTTTGATAAAGAATTAAATTACTATTTTTTTTATTTTAATAAAATATTGCTCTTTTGACGTATTGTACATGCGGTTTTTATTGTTGTTTTTGTTTACTGCATATCATTTTTGTGTCTCATCTGTTCATTTGTATGTGGCAATTTAATCCATCAGTTGCTGAAATTACATTTGTACCGATAAAATTCTCATGAAGATTCAAATGTATATAAATTTATATATAGTAATTTACAGAGATGTATTTATATATACAATTAAGTATAAATATTTATTTACTGTTCCCTGCACTTTTTGCTAACATAAATATTTTGCTTCTACATAAAGTTGTCATATGATATCTTTGAGAAGATTATGCGTATAGTTTACAAACACTGACGTATATATATATGTACATATATGTATATTACGACAGTTGCTCTTTATATTTTGGGATTAGGGAACGAAAACAACTCGCATTATTGTTTTTAACAATATTCTCAAATAGTCGAAGCACAAAACATGCATTCGAACGCATCAACCGCCTCTTCGGTTGTCGAAAAACGTTGACCTCTCAGTATTTTTTACGTATGAGAATAAAGAGAAGTCATTCAGTGCCAAGTCGGGACTACATATACGGTAGATGGCTTAACAAATCTATGATTTGAGTGTTTAACAGTACAGTTGCTTCTTTCGATGTGTGATAGCTCGCATTGTCGTGGTGAAGAGTGCCCCATTTTCGGCTGTTGGATTACTGATATCTTGAAATACTTGTGTCCCACTCTGAATTTACTGTTCTGCTTGAAAGTGTTTCGTGCACTAAAAACTTTTATTGGATTTGACTCATCTTTTAACACCGAAACAGACGACTGGTGTTTACTTTGGAATTTATGCACCTAAAACTACGATTCATTATCTGTCATAATGCCTTAGACGAGTTTCGAAGCATCCCTACTGTATTTTTTTATCATTTCTCTCGAACGACTCTTTTTTTGAGCGATTGACAAAACGTCCGTAAATTTTCTTCACAGACAAATGCCAATGCAATATTTTTCCATGCTGGTTCCACTAATACCTAAAATTAACTCAATAGGATCACCTGGTGATCTGACAATATCAGCTTGCATGGTTTACGGAACAACAACTGATTTTGGACGACCTTCACAAACTTCTTCTTGGTCTGATCTATATTCTCGATTGAATTCACGATACGATCCCTAAACATAGGTCCTTGATGAAGTTTCATCGCCGAAAAATTTAGTTAAGTTCATCGATACATTGCAGCTTAGTTAATCCAGGTCGAAAGTTGTAAAAAATAATCGCGTGAAATCGTCGAAATGAATAATTTACTGTAAACACCACAAATAGCGCTCGTATATCAAAAAGTGAGTTGTCCATTGCCGGATTGCAACACTAAGGTTGCCAAATACCGAAACATAAAAGGCAGCCCTCGTAATTCATAACAACACACAACATATTATTCTGTGTAATTTATGTTAATTTTCCATGTATGTTACTGTAAAGAAATGTTGCAACTTACATATATGGTACATATATGCAAATAATTTTAATCTGATTTTCAAACAAGTGTCACTTCTACCATTTTTCTTTGTTGTACCTATAACAAAAATATTCAATTCATACAAACAAAGCAGGCCTTTTAGCTCACTATAAAATTAACAAACATTAATAGTATGTATGGCTGCAAAAAACAATTTTAATTGAAATATTTTCATTCGCAACACAGGTCAAGGTGTTGGTATTTCTTTTGTTAAGCTGATATTAAACAAAATTAATATAAAATTTAATATTTTTACGCTTATGTAAACATTTATTTTGTAGTATAATACTTATTGTTCTTTTGTTTACAAACCAATGACTTTTTGCATGCACTGTTATCCAATTGGTTATAAAGGCCGTATTTATTTTTCACTTTGCATGATTTTGTTCATCTTATTAGCGTTAATAACTCGCTCATGTGGTACTTAATTAGTAGAATGCTGTGAATGATTTTTAGATAATTATTGAAATCTTAATTAGCAGTTTTTACTTCTCTCACATCACTGGCAAAAAAAAAAAAAATTGGAAAATTATGCACAAAATTATTTATTTGATTACAAAGCTCACAAAGCTGGAAATAGATTTGAAATCAGTAATGTTTAAGCTCTTGTTTCTTAATACCCCAAGTTCACTGACCTTGAGTGTTTTACATCAGCACCCATCATTTTTCTAGAAACTATCCCCGGACGTGGTTTTATACGACCCTCGCTAAGGAAAAACTTTGTAAGGGATAAAAAACTTCGATCACTCATAAGCGGATTTCAATAGACATCTTCTTTTTACATACTCAAACATTAGTCTGCAAAAATAACAGAACTGTTTTGGTAATCCTTAGGTTTTTGGTTTTGGAATGAAAGTCATTTCCAAAAATATCACGCTTTATTTATAATATTCTATATCTAACATTCATTTGCACTTTTCTCCCTGTGACTGTCTTGGTACGTAGCCTTGAAGGTCTCTCTGAAGCATCTAAAAGGAACTTATCAAAAAGCAAAAAGTATGGGAACTTGGTAAGCCAGGATTGGTTTAAATGAGTTGTGCGGCATCACCGACACGAAAGTCGGAAATAAATTCCTGCTTTTGAGCTTAGCTCCAAAGAACTCTTACCCTACAATTTAGTTCGGCATCGCTTGAGAAAACAATTTCGAACTTTTATTATATTCAAATTCAGGAAAAAAGCTATCATGATCAGAACTTCAAGCCGCCTTCAGTGAGGTTTGGGCACTGGTATTTCGGACGAATATAGGATTTCCGTTTCCCGTGGGAGTAGTGAATGCAATCGTCTTGTATGGCTCTACGATTTTGTACTCAGCGTTGGATTTAGTTATAATCCTACGCCCGTTACGTTAAATCCACAGTGCAGTTTTCTGCACGGTATCAGAGAAAGCAGCCTTAATTATTTCTGGAATATTTAAGGAACAAGAAAAAGCGAAACTTAAACTAGAAGAACGAAGCTGTAGTGTTTTAATTTAACATTTTTTTATGCAAAATCATTGAAATACTTAAGGAATTTTCACAAAAAAAGAATTGAAAATTGGAAAAATTTCAAACCAACATTTGAGCAGTTAAGCCATGTACGAGAATGAAGCTGCTCGCATCGGGGTACTTAGGACGATTGAACAAAGATGACGACGGACGATTTTGGCTTAGACTATCGAGATTTTAGCTCAAACGGCCTCCTGGCAAAATACTCAAAGGTATTACCAGGGGATACCGTACGGTGGCAGGTAGTTTTACTGGGTTGAGGCCCCACACTGACGGCGCTAAAGCTTTCGACGCTCTCCTCAAAAAGTTCGGTGAATGAAATGTTTTGTGAATTTTTGTTTTGGTTAATGCCTTGCGTATAGATTTCAGGCATTTTTCTTATACTTTTTTTTAACATCACAGAACTGTCGGATTTCTATGCCATCTAGCGCCTAAAAGTCTACCAGATTTTTAGTTCATCTCTTCAGAAAAATTTAATAAAATTTCTTCAGTATTTTAAATAAAATTTTACCAGACAGTAATTCTATGAGAATAGGCAGATTATGAGCTCATTTCTGCGAGCACCATTGATCTACTTTGAACAGAAACGTGAAGATGTTAATGCATGCCAAGCAATTTACTTGCAATTTCACGCCCAGAAAATACTTGAAATTCTCAACTGGTTGCCAAAAAAATTTTAGAGCTCTTAGTCCCTGGCTTTTCACTTATACAAAAAAAAATATAGTAATTTTAGAGCTTCTAGTCTCTGACATTTCACTTACTTAAAATATAAATATAAATATACTAATATATACATATGCACATTTGTTTGTTCATAAATGGCTTTAATTTCCTAACGAGCTGTTGGCATGAAAGAAAAAAACGACACATAAAAAACTTTTTAATGAAATAATGCGAAATTTTATTATTTTCATTTCAGTATTTTTTTTTGTTCATAGAGCTTTTTACATTATTGCGTATTTTCGCATATGTTGTTGTTGTATTTTCCTATTTCTACAATTTTCACGCATATTCATAGTACGAAAAGTTCACATTTGTCTGTGATTTTTGCCATTTAAAAGAGCATACACACGCATACGGTTGCTGATATGTATGTACATACGTATGTTTGTATGTGTAGGTATATATATATATATGTGTGTTTACATAGTAAATCGTAACGAATGAAAAGTTCATTTGTAAACACCGCGATAGTACAAATTATTCTCGGGCACAATGGCATTCCAGTGGCGCAACATAATTGGGCGCCAACGTACTGCTGACACTCTGCCGGCGTCCAAAAGGCGTAAAAGTTTGTCGAAACTTTATATAAATTTTGTTGAAAAAAATTAAAATTTTAAATTGGCACAAGGCATGACAGTTGTCGTAGTAGGGATAGAAGAGAGCGTGAGATAGAGAGGGAGAGAGAGAGAGAAGAAAAAAAATGCGTTTAAGATTATGCACTGAAGTAAAAAAGGAATTCTTTAGAAATACAACATAAACATAATCGTATGTGTATGTGATAAATAAGAAAAAGATACGTGAAAAAATTTATGTTGATTAAAAGTTTGCATAAGTGATTGGAAAAAGGAAATAATTAAGCTTTTGTAGGAAGGAAGGTAAATATTTGCAAATTAAAACCAAAAATTCGATTTTTTCATTAAGGAGTGGAAGTGCTTTTAGTGCTGAGTGTTATGAAAATAAATTTATATACGAGTAGCTTAAAAATACTAACAGGAATTCTAGAGTAATTAAAAAATTAAGAAAAAAAAAGTTCGCTAGCTGTAATCTTTTGAACCCAACCAACAAAAGAACATCAAGTTAGCTAGCAAATTTCATGGAACACAACAACATAAATAAGCAAGTTGAACTGACTTAACGCCAAGTGCCTCCAAAAAACGTGTTTCCTTTTAAACAAAGTTTATTTACTTAAGAAAAATATGTGTGAATCAAATTTTTTGTAGATAAATAGACGTTTAAAAATATTAATTGAACAATTTTCTTTTTGTTAAATGGCGGCCCTTAAAATTGATGTTGAAACATATCTCTTTTGTTGGTGAATGACACGATTACTGTAAAATGAATCATCTGGATGCAAAAATCAAAATGCTTTCTTATTCTGTATCACATTGGCTATGGCCGGAACTAAATTTAAACATTTTCACCAAAAAAAAAAAAATAAAATAAATAGCTGTGTTTAGTTTATGTTGATAAGTTCAAAAGGTTCTAAATAAGAGTCTTATCCAGTTGAAGAAACGTGGTTTCGAGAAGAAGGCAATTAAAGTATTTGTTTGGCCGGATTTCCCCGCATGGAGCGTCCCGCTCTCTTCTCTTCTATACTTACTTCTTGGTCTTGCGGACCTTCGAAACTAATTCTATGTTATTTCTAAGAGTATTTTCTAGCAATACCAGGATAAAAATTCTGATTTTTTTAAATTTTTTAGAGGAACCTGGCCTTAAATAATAAACAATTATATTAGTTGAGTGGCCTAGTGAAAAGGCGGCGCTTACGAGAATGGTATTCATTTATCGGAGAGTACTTATGGAAATTCAAGACAAATGAACAAATAATCAGAGATTTCTTTTAAACTTCGAAATAGAGAAGTACGATTCTTACAAAAATGCCAAATTCAAGAAAATCTTTTATGTTGTACAACTTAGGTTAGTTTAGTAGAGAAGAAAGGCTGTTAAAGATACCGAACTCAATCAATTAAACTTATGTTTTTTCTATAAAATCTTTCAATTTTCATTCTCAAGTATACCAATCCATCAAAAATAGAAACTTTTTATATGAAGGTATGTCTGTTTGTGGTCTTATGCGAATTTTTTTAAGACTTGAGTACTCATTAGAGTCGGTTATCTACTAATTTTAGTTGAGTTCTGTTGAGGAGCATGAGATCAAAGGCGAAATGTCTGCTGTCATCAAACAAACAGTCATTGTCTAGGTTTTGTGGTCCGAATGGATTAGAATACTCCAGTTGTACTCACCGACTCGATTGCAAAGACACCAGGTGGAGAAAAATCTTACTACATAGGATATTTCCAATCAAACACTCAGAGATATGAAGCAAACCAGAGAAGTAAACCTGTTTCGTGGGGAGGGCAGAGTTTGCGAACGAACTAATGGCTGCAGAATCGAGAAAACTCTGTGCAAAGCTTATGATGCTAAACTTAAAAAATGTTTAATAGCGATGAAAAGACCAGATGGCCAGGCTGCTGGTACGACGGTTAACGGGGCATTGCCTTCTAGCGTCGCATGCTTTTAATATAGGTAAAAATGAAAAAGTACAGTAATGTTCTTCAAACTAGAGACACTATTTAGAGTGTAGCAGTGTAGCTTGTTCGTAAGTAGTATCTGACAGTACTATGGACGTAATAACATCTAAGTGAGATCCGCTGGCAAGTTGGTAACCATATCGAAATTAGAACTAAATATTATAATATTTCAAGACCTCGCTTTTTCTTTTCTTTAAACACATTTCAATATAATAAAATAACATATGTTATTTTAAATTTCCGAATACATAGGTGGCAACCCTCCTCAAGCCAAAATTATGTTTTATTCCAAATATGATTTTGATTAATTACTTTTAATATATTTTCTTTAAAAGTATTAACCAAAATTTTAAAAAAATATGATAGCTCTATCCCCTGCTAAATAGGTACACTAAACTTTTTTTGTTTTAAAATTGCTCGTGTTTATTAAGTGTTTGCATAAAACATAATATTCGAATTTGTTCTGTTGTAGTATGTGACTTAATTTAGCAGTGAAAACATCAAAAAAATAAAGAGAACTAACAACATCTACGAATAATAGACAAAAACAATCATCAATCGACTAAAATAATTCAAATTAATTGTAATTAAATAATCACAAATACAATTTCTTTAGTGACTACAAAAACTTTGCGTCTTTTTTGGCCTCTAAAACTAGCATTTTAAAAATTATACTTCTACAATTAAAGTGCACGAAATATATATTCACTTAAAAAATGGGAATGTGTAAAACTTTTCAACATTTTTTTTTGACTTTACTAGTCATCCTTGTGCTCTGGCACCTCCCAATGCAACTCGTCCTGGTGGTGTTCGTGCTTTTGCAATTTACGCATGCCTGTGTATTTGAGTACAACACCTGAAAGTGTAATAAATCCAAAATTTATTTAAATATTTTCAGTTTTTATCTCCAACAATTTCTTGCATTACCCGTTAAAATGCCGCCAACAATAGCCACTAACAAGGTAACTGCAATGCCGCAAAGTTGATAGCCAGCTTGAGCAGAGGCTGTACGTTCATAGCCCTGAGAGCAGAGAAAATAATAAAATAAATTAATAAATAATTGTTTTTTATTTGAAAAATTATGTGGTTTTGTATAAATTTTATATTAAAATAATAGTTTAAAATTTCTAAAAAATGCTATTATTTATTTTATCTCACTCACGCCAAGTATAATTGTTGAATTGCTATTTTCTGGTGCGCCACCCATCGCTGGAAAGATTTGCTCCAATTCAGATTTGTATTTTTCTTTGGTGACAAAATTGGCGAAAATTGCTGAGGCAATAGCTGAAATGAGCGCCGGCATGCCGTGTAAATTGTGTACGCCACAGGTGTCGTGTATGCCCAGTACGTCGGTGATACGGGGCTGTAAGGATAGAAAAAAAGAAAAATTATAAAAACAAATTTAAGTTCAAGGAATTAGTTCTAATACGGACATGAATGAAATTGAGCATAATGTTAATGTATATATTTTTATACTAATATTTAATACTACGTGCATTTTTTTGAGCAATATTTGAGGGAATAAATAATCTGTAAACACATCAATATTAGCTAACTCTACCGGTCAAGCGGCCTACTTCAAGCTTACTCGCGAGAATAGAGAATGTTCAATACAAACATTGCAAGCTTTTAAGAACAGCTCATCTATGCTTCGGAGCGCCCCCATGCGGAGGAATTCCATTTGTTTAGAAATTAGAAGAATATACATTTAAAGTCTTTCTACGATAAATGGTAGGCTTGGTTCCTTAGATGGAAAGCTTAGTTGGCTGATGTGCTTGTTAAAGTAAAGGCCAACAGTATTGCTATTCAAGAGATTTTAGTGATAAGAAGTAGGACACTCTAACAATGTACTGAAACTCACTTCGATTTGTGAAAGTCTAGCTGAAATTCGTATTAAACAAGCTACTTAAACTTCTTACTAATTGCCGGAATAGCCGAGTGGTTAGTATTGCGTATGCTATTCTGAAGACCAGGGCTCGAGTTCTGGTTCGACCAAAATCTGACGAGCTCGAATGAAAGTCCCGAGTCACTATTCTCTAAGGCTCTTTAGCTGATCGTTTTAATTTGGTTGCACCTGTTCTCTGAGAGGACTCACTAGTTATTCCTTCCTGGTAGCTGTGGTAGTGAGAAATTGTATAGCAATAGATGGAAGTACAATGCAGTTGTAGTCATGTGTAGAGGGAATTCTGTTTTCAAAAGTGACTCCAAACTCATATATGGTAATATAGTGATTTACAGAGAGTAGACAATAGATGCCAGTGCTTTCTATCTAGTCATTTTTAAACTTTATTATCTGCTTTAATTTTAATTATTTTTTTTAATGCCAAAATTTCAACAACAAGTTCCATTGGAGAGATAAAAACTAATTTTTTTTTAGCTTTTTCATTACGATCAAAAAAAATTTTTTTTTAATTAACAAAAAATAAAACTTCTAGCTCATTATCTGTCAATCAACTCGTAAATTATGTTCATATTTTCAAATGCCACTTAATTAGCTAAATCATTGCAATTAATTCCGAATAATTTAAAATTTATGCTAAAATTTAATGAAAGGGAAAAAAGAGTGCCACTCAACAACTCAATTGCCTCAAACACTTCAAAGAGCACACTCGAGTACTTTAGAATAATAAATAAAAATGTGTATAATGCAGGAAAAAAAAGTGGGAATGAAAATAAAAACAAGGAAAAAATTGCATACAAAATTGTTTAAAAACTACTTGTGGCACTCAAAGCGCTGCGGTCACTGGGCCAGTACATGAGAGAGGGACAAGAAACAAAAAGAGCGAGGGTCGGGCGATGGCTGCATATAAATTAAATTTATTCATATTGTCTGCGCACCCTTCCCGCATTCGATGTGAGTGCAGTAATTTAATATTGAAATTTGTTAGGAATGGCAACCCTCACCTTTAACGGTACACAAACACAAACAAACCAGCGAGCGAACTTTGTTGCAATCAACGTCATTACAACTAAATTGAAAATTAAGCACTTTACGTAGATATGTATGGTATACTATGAGTCCACTGCACTGTCAACAGAGTGTTGGCAAAAACACTAATGTCCTTTGTTGTTGTTGCTGTTGTTGATGGTAAAATTTGTTTGTGTGCATTAATGCATACCCATAACAGCATAATAACCCTCACCCTCTTCTACTTTGGCATGCAAATTGTGGTTTCAACAGTTGCCTCACTGCGTTTGTCTGTCGCTGGTGTTGCCTATTTTGATGGCCTTTAATGGCTCAATAATATGCTTTGCCGCTTGTCATCATACATTGTGTGTATGTATGTATGTGCTAGTTGTGTGTGAGTGTGTGGGTAGTTTCGCTTGCGCAAACCTAAGTACTCTTCAGTGAGTAATTTGCATTTTGAATTAAATTTAATAAATTTTATTATAAAATAATGACTTTTACTGATACATACATACTCGTACAAATTTAGATTTTGCATATACGAGTGTATATATATTTATTTACATTTACATATGTATATGTGTGTGTACACAATCATTGCTACGGTCCGAAACTTTTCAAGCGCTTTCTCGGTAATTAAAGTCACTGCGACAGCAAACAAAAACAACTGTACAAATGCTTAGTATATACTCGTATGTATGTATGCGTGTATATTATATGTAATTAAATATTTAGAATGCAAATTTATTGAACATTTTATAGCTTTCATTTAAAATGTAATTAACTAATTAAGAAGGAAAGTTGCAAAAATTGTTTGTTTAGTGGCACTTTAGAGGTCACTAAGCATTTTTGAAATTTCTAACAAATTTTTGAGAAAAAATCTATTTAAAAATATTTATAATTTTTTCGATAAACTTTTTGTTAATGATTATTTAACTTTTCAATAAAAAAAATGTATTAAAGAGACTGTTTTGAATAAAAAGTATGCCAAACCGCCAAGATAATAAGCAATGGCAGTGAAGGAGAGCATACCCACTTTTTGCAAACGCGGTCTCAACAGCACGGTAAGACAGTTGTAGTACTAATGACAGACTATATTTTAGTGCGATTAAATGCAAGAAGAAGAAGGAGCATTAGTAGTAGTGCCACATGAGGGAAATATAAGGAGGCATACATGAATGAAACGTTGGAACACTTTCTCTGTTTCTGTCCGACATTATCCAGTGCGAAACTTAGATATCTAAGAGGTTCGCGCACTAGAGAATGTTTCAAATCTAGATATAAAGCTCTCTTACATTACCTTAAGTTAAGATGAACTTAAAGAGGAGTAGGCATTATAATCTAACCCTAACCTAACCTAACCTAACTAAACCTAGACAAAACTTACTAATTATCTGCAAAAAATTTTAAAAATTGTTGAGTACCAGTGGGTTATTGAGCGGCTTAACAGGAATATTCTTTGGAATCTGCACAACTAAGGGTTCTGATCATACAGTGCAGTTCCTAGTATTGGAAATCACTGAACTTCTTCACAAACACTTCATTTGAAATGGTGAACAGTTTTATGTCCACAGCTTGTCATATACGCTGGTTTCAGTATTTCAAAATATTATTCAAGCAAAACAGCGTTGTATCAACTACTTTAGGGTTAAATTTTATTTATTGAATTATTTTATCAAATATTACATCATTAAAACCGCTTTTGGTAAGCTCAAAGTACGTTAAGGAATATTTAACCTCATTCTCTATGGTGTTTACGATTTCTCAATACCGCTATTGGGCCTCCGGAAACTGGATCATTTCATTCGATATGAAAATCAATACTTTTGGGTTACTTCCAAGCAAATATAGGTATAATAAATATTTCTTTGCTAAGTGCTTGGTGAAGTAGTCGATTTTATTCGACTGTTTCCGCATGGTTAAATGCCTTCCTTCCAAGATCCTGATATACATATATTTTGAGTAAGGCAGCCTTTGATTCAAATTTTGATGTTTTTGATGGCAAAAAAAATTAATTTTGGTGCGAAAAATGCGAATTCGGTATGAATAAATTTTTCGGAGCAAATAGTCCCAAAAAGGTTACAAAATGTCGGAGACCAAAAATGCCGTCGAAAAAACTATTTTTAGAGTAAAAATTATTTAAAATAATAAAATCAGTTTTATACCTTACATATATCAAGTAATCAGTTCGTTCGGTTTTTTTATTGATTTTTCAAAATATGATAATTTTGTGTACATTTGTCCGATTTAAGTCAAGTCGAGATACCAACTTCATTATACCCCTTACGTAGAAGGCTGCGTCCCTATTGGCAAAAAACTCCTCTCTTGAGGCCAACTTCTCACCATTAAACGCGTTCGCCATGGACAGGAAAAGATGGTAATCACTTGGTGCCAGGTTCGGACTATAAAGTGGGTGCATTAGAACCTCCCATACGAGCTCTTGAAGCTTCTGGCGCGTCACCAAAGACGTGTGTGGCCTGGCGTTGTCCTGATGGAACACGCTTCGGCATCTTTGGATCAAAGATGGCCTTTTCTGGAAGAGTGCTGCCTTCAAGTGGTCCAGTTGTTGGCAGTAGACGGCCGAATTGAGCGTTGGACCATAGGGAAGCAGCCCGCAGTAGATGATTCCTTGCCAATCCCACCAAACACACAGCAAAACCTTGTCGATCCTGTCTTGGCCACCGTTTCCGTCGGTTCACCGCGTTTCGATCACGACCAATTTCGCTTGACGTTGTCGTAAGAGATCCACTTTTCATCGCCAGTCACCAAACGCTTCAGAAATGTGTCGATTTTGTTGCGATTCAGCAGCGACTCGCAGATTGAAATTCGGTTCATCATGTTTTTTGCGTTAGTTCGTGTGGCACCCAAACATCGAGCTTCTTTTTGAATCCAAGGTTATGCAAATAGTTCCAAACGGTTTTCTGGCTTATCTTTAGTTCCTCAGCAATTAAATTAGTGCTCACGTGACGGTCTGTTTCCACTATTTCCATGACGACAGGCCTCCCGACGCGTGGTGCATCTTTGATATCGAAATTACCGGAACGGAACCTAGCAAACCACTTTTGTGCTACACGTTCGTTTACAGTATCTAGCCCAAAAACTAAATAAACTTTTTCAGCCGCTTTGGTTGCTTTTTCGCCTTGATCGAAGAAAAATTGTAATTTATAGAGAATTTTCTCTTTGCTGGTGTCCATCTTTGAGGAGCGCTCACAACGTACTGAATCAATCAATCAAAAAACTGTCAAAGACAAACTTTTAACGCGAATAAACACGTTTTCAGCGCCGTATAGTGTGTCATTATGCGACACGTAACACTATGGGCAATAACGCCATCTCTTAGATAAAAACCGAACGAACTGATTACATGACCTAATATAATAAATGGCACATTGGTACTGAAAGGCATCGAAATCGGAATATTATGTCATATGACACCCATATAACCGATTTGTTCCGATTTGAGGTTCGGGGTGAAAAATCCGTAAAAAAAGTTTCTAAAAGCAAAAAATTGATTGGCTCCCATACCACCGATTTGATCAGATATGAGTTTTTGAGTTAAAAATTTGTCAGAATAGAATGTAAAAGCGTGAAATTTCGGTGCTATACACATACATATACAAGTAAATATTGACACCGAAAGTCATCGAAATAGGAAATACCATAAATTAGATATTGTCTTGAAAAACATAAAAACTTCGGCATAACGGAAGACAGCTGTTGTTTCTTGTTTCTTTTTGAATGTGTGCTTCCAATATAATATTTTTTTTAAATACTGAAAATTCGTGTAAAATTTTTTTTGTGCTCTTTTTAAATTTTATAAGTAGTTAAGACGGAATTTACTGAGTACGTACGGTGCCTTTGGCTACTTCGTGAGCTTATAGATTTTATGTCATAAAAATAGTACATATTTGCTTTGTATTTTTTTTGTACATATGAAATTAATTTGATATTTGATATATCTGGTATATTTACAAATGAAAAACTCACTTCAAAGGGAACACAAATATTTACAATAAATTTTATCTACCCCATTCTTCTTTATAATAACTGATTACTATTTGTAATAATATATAAAAATGCATACTCTGTTACAATATCCTTCTTAGCTTACAGGCATTCACACCGACATACAGACTCGTACAAATGTAGGTGTATTTCCAAAGCTAATAAAGAAATAGTTTTAATTGTACCAATGCTTATCCTCGATAAACAACATAGACAAATTAACAAAACTATTTTACACCAAAAACAAAAATATTTTATTAATTCACCCTACAAATGGTTTTGTATCTGAGTATATGTTGAAAATATGCAATTTATTGCCTTTTCGAAAAATAATGAAATATTTCTTACACAAAATAGTTATGTCTACTCACAAAATGTATTAAGAGGCATGGTGCTTTATTATTATACGCTTAGGCCAAATATTTTAATTAAAATTTCCCTTTATTATTGGACCAAAAACCAAAATTGCCATTAGTAAATTTTGTTTATAATAAAGTTTCTTGTTACTCTCGGTTGACTAACAGAAATTTGTCGATTTACTTGACCTTTCTCTTGTGATTATTTTTGTTTTTGTTGTTTTTATTCTTGTTAGCCTCAAGGCTTTTTATAGATTTAAATAAATATATCAACGCTTGTATGTATCCCTACTGCTATACTTCGATGTAAGCTTTATCTAATGTCCTAATGAAAATTACACATTTAATAACAGCAACAGCAACAGCAAAAACAACAGTGCCTGTTTGGGGGGCAAAACATGAAATATCAAGGGTACAATTGAATGAGCGTCACAAGGAGTAACAAACAAGCTCGACCCAAAAATGTTCAATGTGCTCCTACTACACAAATACCATACATACATGTATTCACAGATATTCCATAGTGTGTAGTACTTGTTGTAATTGCTGTAGTAAATTCATAACCGATACATAATCCAAGCATAGTTGCACACAAACATATAAGTATATACATATATATATATATATATTCCAATGCTTGCAATATGATAGAAAATTTGGTACATAATTACAAATATAAGTTTTATCAGCTTTGTATGGGGGACAAAATCAGAAAATGTCGTGCTTGTATGTATTATATGTATGTAGGAATGTATATAGCTATAGAGGCTTAGAAACCATGTAACCTTATATTATTTATGTGTAGTTCATTTTATTATTATCTACATATATTGCGCATAAAATTTGTAAAGTTTTTCGTTAACATTGGTGGGTAGTACGGTGCGTATGAGTAACGCTCATTCATTTGTTACTCACTAATGGTTTTATGCGTTCCAAGATAACTCCTTTCAAATTTTTCGAAAAAATTAATAATTAGTATAGAACATATTCAGCACACAAAATATTAATGCAATAACCATTATTTATTTTTGTTAAATAAAATTCAATAAATGATAAATATTAGGTCGAGTAAATAATAACACTGGCTTTAGTGATATGTATCTCGTGTTCTACAAGTGCGATTAGATTAAGCTAGATGACGTTAGAAAGATGATATTTTGTCATAAAAACGATAAGGAAAGAAGTGTTGATCACTCAACACAGTGGTGTTTGAGCGCGTGTCAGAAATGGACATCAGCAACGAGAAAATACGCTACATTCTAAAATTTTTCTTCGATAAAGGCGAAACACCAAGTCTGGCAACTGAACATGTGAATAGTGTTTATGGTCTTGTTAGTGTAACAAGCAATCATGCTCAACATTGGTTTCGTCGATTTTGTTCTTGTAACTTTGATACAAAAGATGCTACAGCCAAACTTTTAATTCGAACTTGTAATGGCAACAGTCGGACCATCTGAAGAAAGCAATCGCCCAGAAGTGCACAGCTTTGGCCAATAAGAGAGGCATTGTTTTTCATGAAGACAACTCCAGAGCACAAACACATCGGTAGGGACTCGTCAGAAGCTCCGAGAGCTTGGTTGAAAAGTTCTTATGCATGCAGCATATCGATTTCTGCACCATCTATTGATATTTTTTTTATTATAATAAAATTCGATCGAGCACTATTTGGGTATAACGGGCGTACGTATAAGCCAACGAAATATTTTGAAAAACAAGGTGTTTGAGGATTACATTATATTTTAGAAGTCAATGACATAAGAATGATTTCTGTTTTTCGGAAACTCACTATTAAAAACTGATTTAGGCAGAGAAAGGTCGCTGACTGATTTTCAATATGGTTGTCCAATGGTCATCAAATTGTCCAATATACCCTTTGGCGGTGGCAGTATTAGTGTAGAAAGCATTGTATACTGATATTGAGAATGCCAAGGTTCCATTGTTGGTTCGACTATCATCAAAATCATAGAAAATTATTTTCTTAATCGCAGTCAACCTTTGGCAGGGATTGTCGAGCTCTTCGCGTATATTTCTGACATGAAATGCTCCCCATAAAAATCCACAGATTGTTCGGAGTTGGCTTGGAATTAATGTATGTACGAAAACATTAATTCCCAAACTACAAGTTGCAGGATGGGCTCAGCCGAAAACCACTTCACCGTTTATAAGCCACAAAAAAAAATATAAAAATATATATAATATACCGGACATATATTACATTTCACCCATCTGCCGCATATTTACTTTGTTAAAAGTTCAAAAACTGGATCAAGGAACTTGTACTAAATAAAATAGAAAATAGATTGAAGCATCAAAAATACTTGAAATGTTGACAACGGTATCTCATTGGTAAAAATACCCTTCATACTTCGCTTTCTAGTTAGTTTAATAAACCTTCAATACTTTTCCATTAGAATAAATAGTGATAAGTTAAAAGAACAACTTTTGCTTATTGAAATAATATTGTTTAAAATAGGTTGATGATATGAGAATATATAATATTTTTTGAATTTAAGATTTTTTTTCTTATAGTAAAAAGAAAATAGTTAAGTGCCTCATGAAGGCCTTAACTTATTTGATTGTTGACAAGCCTTCTAATAATTGTATTTCCATTGCCTTCATTTTGCTACAACCTTAATTCCATTAATAATCGCCAGTATATTCATAACCACGTAAAACACATAGTCTCTTCGCCACAGCTTTGATGGAATTCCAGTGAAAATACGCCCAAAAACCAAATGCATTTATTTCCGAACACAATTCAATAAACTACAAAATGCCAACAAAATGGAACATAATTATTGAACATTTTGAAATGCAAGTGATGCAGTGAATTTTGCAATATTCAGCGGCTGAGCGGTTGTGCGAACACTTAATTGCATGGTTGGTTGGACACAGAGTGCCTAATGAAATGTATGCTGTTGGGCATGGTGGGGAGAGTGTATATGGCTTAGGTCAAAATTTCAAATTCACTAATTAGCAACGGTAGAAATGTGCCATACTATGCAAACACACACACACACAGACACACAAACATACCTACATACATTCACCGTGTGTACGCTAATGCATTGCTGTTATTAGTGCACTCTACAAACAATGGCAAACAAATGGCCAAAAAAAAAAAGAACAAAGAATTTATCAATAACCAGAAGGCACTTGCAACAAAGTGAGTTTAAAAGCATACCACTACTACACACTCGCATACATACATACACGTATGTAAATTTGCTAAGCAAACAAAAATAGCAACGGCAAAAAGAAATTAAAATATGAATTTGTAACATGACAAGAGAACATCCAAGTGGTTATTCGGGTCACATTTTATACTTACCGAGAGGTAGCGATAGCCCAACACCGAAATGCAACCGGCAATGATGCCAATTAATATAGCGCCATGCGATCCAACTAGTAAATTACAAACAGTGCCGATGGCAACGCCGCCAGCCAATGTTGAATTCTGCACATGTACCATATCCAATTTATTCTCGTGACTAACAAGTGCCGACACAATGAATGTTGTAACTGTAAAGAGAGCGATGATTAACAAAGAAATAAATATTTGTGTAAATGTACATAAGTATCAAATGTGCTAAAATATTGCTTGAATATAGAGCCTAAAATTATAGTAAAAAATACTAAATACTAAAATAATACTTTTTAGGAGACAAATTTCGAAAGCATCGGGTTACACATACCAAACATATTTTAGTGTAGTTGAGAGTCAAGCATGTATGAAAATGGATCGCTTAACAACCACACAACGGTTTACAAAAATGATGATTCAAGCGTGACCACGTTTCGTGCTTTAAGTGGAAATTATGCTGCAAATAATCGCCCAGCCGCAGACCACAATGTGTCTACCTCTCGACGTTCTCAAGAGCTGGGACTTTCTTGCGGCTCATTATGGCGTATTTTGCACTTCGACTTACATCTAAGTTCATATAAAGTCCAGCACGCGCAACAACTGACGTGTACGTCGATTGGGTACTTCAACAAAAATCAATGGACGAAAATTTTTCAAAAAAAATATTCTTCAGAAACGAGTTATACGTAAATAAGCAGTGTCGAATTTGTGGGCCGAGAATCGTCGACTAATCGAAAAGAAGCCATTATATACAAAAAAAAAAAATTAAAAAAAAAATTTTTTTGGCCTTACTTCTTTGGAAACGACAACGGCAACACTCTCATTGTCAATTCAGAGCGTTATTTATGATAACCGATTTTTTTGGCCTTCAGTTGTAGGACGCGACTTGGACAAAATGTGGTTTCAAAAAGACAGTGCCATATGTGAATATGGCTTTATTGTGAGAGAAATTTCCCGGCCGCGAGTTGATGTCAATTGGCCACTGAGATCGTGCGATTTGACACCGTTGACCTTTTCTTGGTGGATCTACGCAAAAGACCATGTTTATGCGTATAAAACTTTAACTCTGGAGCACTTGAAACCCAACGTTAGTAAAGTAATGCTTGAGATACCGCCCAATATATGCCAAAAAGTGGTCGAAAATTACTTCAAACGGATCGAGGCCCGCCAGATGGCCATTTGAATAATGTAGCATTTCACATATATTGCCAAGGTTCCAAATTTATAACGAAAAAGAAATTTATTTTGGAAACCGCCAAATGGATGACCCTGTGTATTATTTAGTTCGTATTAAAAAATCATTCATTCACTTTTCAATTAACTAAAAATGTGAGATTTACAATTTGTGAGTTGAAAACAGCTAGCGGGTACTTCCCTTCAGAAGCGAGACAAGCAAACGTGCCACAAACCATTCAAAAATGTGGGAAACAAATTGTGACTGTAAAATATATATTTGAATTCAGCCTACGCCAGCTAGATGCATTTATTGTTCACTAAACAGCTGTTCACATACTGGAAGCATGAATACTAGCTCTGAATTAGATAACTACTAGCTTCCATTTATACACTAACTAATAAATATTTCATAATTTTTTCATAATATTACTGAAGTGTTATCAAATTTGAATTGTACAATTATGCATAATTTTCCTACTGGCGAAATGCTAGTTCATTTGAGAACGTTGAATTTCTTCCTCACAAAAATAAAAAAGAAAAGGAATTACCAATAGAGAGACTCGAACCGTGAACCTCATGCCCAACAGTGACTATCGTGATGTGCTAAAAATTTTGACATCATTCCGCTGACGTGGTGGCGAACGTGTTATTATTGTTTCCGTTTATGTTAACTTATTAAAAGATATCGAATTGGTATACATTTATTTATAAAATACCAGCACAGAACTAGAATTTTTCCAGACTTGTCCAGCTTGTTGTTTTGTTGCCCCCACGCTGCATCGAAAGAGAAGGAGCATGTGCGCAAAGATACATTCTGCATTTAGCGGCAGCAACCTTTGAATGCTACTTTAGCTACGATGTCAAGTTCAAGCCTTGCAACTTTAGCCTCCACACAAAAAATTGGAAAAAAAATTTGTTTTTGATTCTACAAAATTCGCTGCTATGATATATCATTCGCCAATGAATTGAGACTGATGGGCTTCTCAGGGGTCGCAAAATAAGGTTCATTAAGCTAAATAATTCTATTCGTATCGAAGAACTTGTAACTAAATCGATCATGTTGCGTCAGGCAAACCACATTACTTCAGTTTTCAAGAAATGCATATGCTCCGAGAAACAAATATCCACTCGAACCCTAGCTTGTTGCAGCTCAGATACAACGTGGAAACACTGCATTCACGACAGAGAGCCACTTGAATTGCTCTTCAAGAGCACTCATTACAAATTCGTTATAATAGAACTATTTGAAACTCCTTAGTAGCTGATATGAAGAGTAGTATTTTCACATTACAGTGAAAATAAAAGAGACTGTCTATTTTGCAATGTTGTATGCAACTGCAAAGCGTGTGCGTGGGAGAGACGCCGAGAGTTGTAGAGAGCAGTTAAAGTCATTTGCAAGTAGAAAAAAGAGTGAAGCGCGTGAAAGGCTCTTTGATATTGGAGAAAAACGAAAAATTTTTTATAGTAGACTTATAGAATATTTCTAAAAATGAGTTATATTCATGTGGGAGTAACTGATCTAGGGGGTAAGAGCAAGTTCTGTAAGCAAAATCATATAATAACGTCCAAAGAGTCGACAATAGGAGTTTGTGCAAGAAGTATAGACCATTCAGTACTAGCGTCAACGAAAACTGTGGATGATGGAACAATGAGCCGTTTGAAATATATGAAAGCATTTGATATTGACATTTTTAAGTGAATTAAGTGACATCATCTATGTTGGCTCCAGCACGCGTTGAAAATACCCTCAGCTCTGATAGTTGTCCATTGTCGAGTTAGTATCCGTTGGTAGAAAGGAAGGAAGAGAAAGACAGCTCCTTCGTTGATATGTTTAAGTGTAGAGGGATTTGAGCTCACTTGATGTCGTCAATTGGCATGAAATTATACTAATTTTGGTCATTCTGTCAATGAAGCAAATTGAGAGCGCTCAGCCAGTTAATTTCAGCAAAAGTCTTAAGTTTCTTTTAAATAGTTAATGAACATAATCACCTGGAAATTCTAGTAAAAATTGAGAACTAGAAATAGTACAAGGCGAATATGGTAGACGAATGGCTGAAAGAGCGAGCTATAATTTTTCGTACTCAGAATAGAAAATCTATTAAAAAATATTTTTTTTTATTTGCGGCCGCTTCTTGACACCCTGCCAACCTCTCGGGGTGTATTTTTGATATGAAATAAAAGCTCCTTATAAAAATCAACACCAGCCGCTTGCAGGTAAATTAAGAAAAACTGTAGATCACTCTTTGCTGGAAAGCATCAGGTCGCAAACACAAAATAGGAGGAGGAGCTTGACTGAAAATTGCTCCAACGGCTATAAATCAGCTCAAAAGAATATAAAAGAAAAGCCTTGCTACAGTTTTATGTGACAGAAAATCAGCTGTTTACTATAACAGTAATTTTTATGTCACGATGCAAATTGAATTAAATTGAACTATAATGTAAACTCTTGTCTACTTGTATATAACCAAAAACTATAATTACGTATGTACGAGTATGTTTGTATAGCTCGCTATCATTAAATGCAACAGGCCTTGTGTTAAATTTTGCCATATGCCACAGTACTATTTTTTGCCAGACCTGCAACATACTCACTGTATGTGTTGTTGTTGTTGTTATTGCCTTTACCAATGAAATAACCAGAAATAATTTTGGTGAGTTAGCTTTTGGTGTTTATGGTTGGTTACTCGTTTGCTCGTTTGCTCGGCGGCTTGTTGCGCAGTTTATAAATATTTTGTTGCTTGTCTGTGTATGTGTGTGCGTGTGTAGTATTTTAATATGTAATTTTAGTTGTTGTTGGTTTGGTGTTACCAACAAAAATTATTGCACATTATGTCTCAGCAATGTTGTAACGTTCAAGCAGTTAGCACAAGCGAGCCGAATTTGCCGAAAAGCTTGTTGCATTAATACCCAACTTACATGTTACTACTATTAGTAGTATAAATACTAATACCTTTACTACCACTACCACTACTACTACTACTACTACCGCTATCAATACACATATAATGTATGTACATACGAGTACACTGCTTTAGTTGCTGTTGCCATTTTTGTACAACAGTGTTAGCTTAAAAATCAATTAAATAAGATTTTTCCAAATTGCTACAACAAATGTTTACAAAAGTACAACAATAACAACAACACTGCTTGCAGCTGGAAGTGAGCTGTTGTTGAGCAGAGCTCTCAATTTAATTTTATATACATACATATATATATATATATATATATATATTTGCATTTAGCTGCATATGTAGTAGATGCATATGTCTATTTGTATATACCTATGTATGTATATATCTATGTATGTATGGATGCGTGTATGCCCATAAGTGCACCGGGGCGTATGAGTATCAGTAAACAGTTTAAATTAACACCGCCGTCGGTGTCATTTGAGCCATAAAATGTTTTTGCCCAACAAATTGGCTGCAAAGAAAACAACTACAAAACATGCAAACTCATATATGTGTGTGCATAAATATATTAACTTTTGCATATGCTTATAGTTATGTGCTTTATAAATACTACAGCAGCTGGGTCAGCATGCAAGCAAGCAAGCAAGCAGGCAACGAGCGCGTTACAAGTATAGATAGTTATGCACACACTTGCATTATTATCTTGGGTTTGAGCATAGCATATCATAGCATAGCATACCAAAGCATAAATGCAACAAGCTATAACTAAATATCTCTAACATACGAGCATGATGGCCGCAATAGCCGCATTACACGTATGTACTGCCATTCGTCTGAGGGCCAGGACTTCACTTTTAGTACGACCAACAATCAAAATTACAAAAAATTAATTTTTTCAATAGAGGTCGCTCCCCGGCAGGGTATACCAAGCCCTCCGAGTGTATTTCTGATATAAAAATGAAAGCTCCTCATAAAAATTCTTCGGCCGCTCGGAGGCGGGTTAGAATAAACTGCAGGTCCCTCCATTTATTGGAAAATATCAAGATGCATACCAAAAATTGGAGGAGATGCTCGGCCAAAAATTGCTTCAGCGGTTACAAAGCGCTAACCATAACAAATATATACGAGTATATATATGTACAGAGGCTTGGTAATGCCCAATACAAGAAGAAGTTTGCTAAACTTTAATTACATACTTATGCTTGTATAACAGCGACCAGGGGCTCAAGCGAATGGCCAATAATGAAATTAAAATAGCAACAGAAATAAGAAATATAAAAATTTTTTTGGAATCAATATGAAAGTTGTGTAGTGCAATATTTCATGCATACATATCTTTTTGCATGTGCTTGTTAGGGGTATATTCATAAAGAGATAAAAAGCAAAAGCGAAGCTCCAATATTTGCTATTTATATCTACGATAATTACACATCCTTGCTAAACTTGACTCCAACCATATAAAAATCGTACATTCTTGAATGTACAATAATTCTAGGATAGACAACACTGTCTCCCATTACTTAATCTCTTGTTAATATTTAAAGATGGTCAGCCAATAGCGCCATATCCCAGATGAGTAAAGTCCTATACGTCTGTCTGTCTGTTAATGGATATTCTCCATATAACATAGTACTTTAAGTAAAAATTTTGAAATTTACGGAGCTCACCGATGATTAAAGTTTAGGTCTATTTAAAAAATAAACCACCTGTCAAACCCTCAAGCAAGATATGAAAATTGTGCAGCAAAACTTATAAATGCTATGGTACTTTAAGAATCGTGCATGTTTGGAATTAATTTTTTAATTTCTTAGAAACGCCTCTAGATCCCACACCACCCACAGTTTTTTGCAATCGTGAAAAATGCTCCCCCTTTCATGAAACTCTTTAATCTTAGATAAAGTATCAATATCTGGTGAAACGCTGGACTTTGGTACACGCGACGACTACTTGTGACGAAAAGTCTCATCATCAAAATCCCTAAAATAATTTAAAAAATAATGCATATAATGCTTTAATTATAAATGTTAGAATTATCAGATTTATGCCAAATATGAACAGTTCTGCTTGATAACTCGATAATGTAGTTATGCCTCCCTCATGGATACCCTCGTCCCTATTGGTAAATAATTTTTTCAATCGATTTTCACAGGGTTCTTTGGAGTTCAATTGTACATCAGTCAAATTATTTGCTATAGACAGTAACAAATGGTAATCACTTGGTGGTGAAACCTCTCGCCAAACTTTTGAAGCTTCTGGCGAGTCACTATCGATGTGCGTGCCCTGGCGTTGTGCTGATGAAACATAGATCCGAATGAAGAGTTTGACCGCTCTTCGACTGCGAGCGTTTTCATTTGACGTTACTGTAAGGGATTTAAATTCTATCACCAGTCACCATCCGCTTCAGAAATGGGTCGATTTTGTTACGATTCTGCAACAAATTGCAGCTGGAATATCGATGTCTCCAGACTTTTTCAAGTGGCTCCAAGCTATTTTCTGTTATTTTATTGACATTTTCGACAATTAGTCGTCCACACGGTGGAGCACCTTTTACATAAAAATCACCGAAACGAAATCGACGAAACCAAAGTTATTGTTGTTATAGTTTCAGGACCATAAATTTTACACATTTTCAACTACCTGACTTACAATTTTGATTTTATTGAAGAAAAATTGTAGAACAGCGTATTTTCTCTTTGCTGGTGTAGATCTTTGATATGCGTTCTAGCAATACTGAGTTAAGCGATCAACACTTTTCCCATTTTTTAGTACAAAATATCATCTATCTAACGCCATATAGTGCAATAAAATCGAAATTATGGAACGCGAGATACAGAGCACTGAAACCATCTATTGCAAAAACTACAAGAACAAAATTTTTTTATTACTAAATAGGCTAGAAATAACATCACGACGATCTGCTAAACTAGTCGGCGACATCTCTCGAGGTTTAACATATTCAGAAAAAGCGTGTTCTATATTTCTTTAATTCTTGATCTGACCCAGACTCGATAGAGTCTATAATTTCTTTCAGTGATGACAAGCATTGGTTAGTCAATTTGCGAATAAATACTCAATCACTACTTTGAACCACCAGGGTTATGTGAGGCGGTACAGCCATCCAGTAAAATCAAAAGTATACTTTCTTAATGATACTCATTTTAGTATTGCTGATTGTTTGGTGCTGATTTATTGGAACTAGTCGAAAGTGTTAAAGATTTAATTCAATTTATAGATTTTGGTATGCGTTTTGATGTTTTTTCAAACAAATGGAGTGATTTACAGTTTATACTAAGCCGCCTCCGAAGGGCTGGTGGTTTTTTATGAGGTGACTTTATTTCATGTCTGAAATACACTCGGAGGGGTGGACATTCCATGTCGAGAGGTGACCGTAATTACAAAATTTAATTTAATTTTTTATTTGAGTTAATTAACTGTTGGATATTGGTCGTACCAATAAAAATGTAATATAATAAATAATATAAATAAATATGTTTTAATATTTATTCTATTTAATTAAAATGATAAAAATAAGTTTTTGATAATCTTTTACTAATTTTAAATTTTTTTGCCTCTATATTATTGCCAGCCAAAAAAAAAACAGCAAAGAGCAACTTTTACTGCGAAAATCACAAATCTGCTTCGGGGGTGTAAACACTTGTCGCCCATTTCATGTTGACACCAATTCTATATATTTGTACAACAATACTCCACTATACGCGCGACAAAATTTCGTATTCAACTTGCAAACTAATTAAATGTCAAACATTACCGTTAACACATTTCGAAAATTATTTTAAACACGTTCCAAAAGCACCTACACACAATGAAGTTGAAAAATTGACAACAAAAAAATGTTTAAACTTTATAAAATACATATGTATATACAAATATTTATATAATTGGCTGAGATATATGTATGTATCACACGGACTTCATTGCATATAAAGTTTCTCCTGCATACATATATTTTAACTAAAAGTGCCTATAAGAGTAAAAATATTACAGAAACAGTAACATATAGCCAACAAAACGAAACGAGAAACGCAAGCAAAAACAATGTGTAGGAAGTACATTAGGTTACTAATAACATCGATGGATGTCACCAACTACAACGACAGCGACACTCAACTCGATTGAGACCAAAGCAAAGGAAGTGGAAATCGGCTCGATGTTAGTAGCTACGGTAAACAGTGAAGAGTTGGTCCAAATTGCCATGGGCGGCATTGAGAATAGGTCAGTATATTCCTTCCAGTGAATGAATAAATTAACTATTGCTAGTGTTTGAGTTTGTGGTTATAACAACAAATAAAATATCGCATGGCGTGTCCAGCATACCTACAGTAATACTAAGTTCTCTTTTGCTTAGCGCTAGTAAGATTTTGGTCTGTTTGTAATCTATTTAGTAGTACGCCCTACGTTAGATTTATTCCAGAAGTCTAAGTTTTCTCCGAGGTTCTAATGTTTTAATAATATTCGAAGGGGCTAAAATTTCTGAGGACGTCGATGGTAGCCGCATCGGTAGCTCCGCCAGCTCACCCGTCTTTTCATTGCCTTCAAGTTTCCTATAACTTGGGACCCAAGTGATGTCCACTGTGTTAACCCGTGATAGTCTGTTTATTGTCTCTTTGCTTATTCTCACATATATAGACTTTGTGTTGATACACTTAATTGCGCAAATTGCGCTGAGATGTTTACAAAAATCTTATAGAAAATCATATTAAGCCGGTTGCCCATTAGGCGCCTTCAGTAACGCCCATAATCTCTGCTTGGAAGACAGAGTTGTAGAAGGATATTAATCTTGTGCCTGCCTCGTACTTGGGTCCATCAATGTAGATGAGGAAAGCGTTAGTATTACAGATGGCATCTTCTTCCGAGTATTCTTCCCAGCTAGGGAAGGAGTAAGTGGCTTGCACCTGACAGGAGGTTTGTTTTATGCGAATAGCTTTTAGTGCTGCATAAGTCACTTGTATTAACATACAGTCTGATTAGTCTGATGCCACGTATGACTCCCAGGGCTTTTGTTGAGGGAGTGTTGTTGTTGTAGCGGTTTTTCAAACCCCGCTTAGAGACAGGCTAGCTAATCTAAGTCACCGAAGTCATCCAACGGCAGATCCAGGAAATTAGCTATTTCGACGGGTTTGAATGAAAGGGAGATGAGGTTAGATATATCGGTTTCAGGTGGCATTTAAATAGGTGGTTAGTGCACTGCCGAGACTCGTTACATGCTGGACATACGTTAGGTATGTCGAGGTCGAGTCTAGATAGCTAAGAGTTTAGCCTTCTACAATATGCAATCCTAAGTTGTGCCAGTATTACGCGGGTCTCTCGAGGCAGCTCGAGCTCTTCGTCTGGTATGGGTAGTGATTTGACGACGTTTACACTGAGAGAGTTTTTGAAGGTGTTGACTGACTCTTGATGAATGGCGTTTAGTTGCTGGATTGTGTCCTTCTGGTCTAGTATTCCCTTTCTGATGTGACTATGTGGAGGTTCAGTCTGTACTAGATGTCTGTTGGGGTGCTCCCTATGATAGCATCCCCGCAGAAATTGCTTGAATAGCAAAGCATTATGCTCTTTAATTCGCAGCATAAATGCTTCACTGTGCAAATGGTGCCCAGGCGACATCAGGTTTCCTATTGCGGTCCTAAGGGCGGTATTTTAGAACGCCTGTAATTTCTTCAACTGCATCTCGTTTATCCCCGGTGCCCAGATCGCTAGTTTACAACTGGCCGGTCAATTGCTTTGTACAATACGTTGCCAGTTTCTTTGTCTTTTCCCCAGGAGCTGCCGTTTAGTGCGTTAAGGTTTTTATTGCGGCTCTTGAGTTTTTCGGCAATTGCGTGAAGGCATGAAAGCTGTCAAATGTGACTGCCAGTAACTTTGGGTTGCTTGTAGTCGGAATTTCGATTCCATCCAGTTTCACATCGAATTCATATATATTGATTCGTGCAGCTGATGAAAAGGATAGCCGAGGATTTTGTCGGTTGTATTTGTAATTGTCTTGCAGGGTTGAAGCCTGGTTTTTGAGTAGATGGGTCACAGGTCTATGTCATATTAGGCAAAGAGCTACCTGTGCACCAAATCTCGTCGAAATCGATTAACAGTCAAAACTTTGAACTGGTAGATAATCCATCCATCCATCTCGGGACCAGCATTAGCACCAACAAAAATGTCAGCCTTGAAATCCAACGCAGAATCGCTCTTGCCAACAGGTGCTACTTTGGTTTTTTTAGGTAATTGAAAAGTTAACAAAGACCAAACTCTATTAGACTCTCATCATCTTGTGGAGGCCAGCACGATGACAACATACCGCCGGTGTAATCAGAGGAAGACTCTTCATGCTGTTTGGAAAACCAAGTGGAACATGGCTTAGCTGTGCTTGGTATGTCCAATTGTCCCCAAAAAGCGAAAAGAGGAAATGAAAGCGCGCTGTTGTTCACTCGGCTACAACCGCATAAGTGGTGTATACGCCAGTAAAGAAGCAGAACAAATTCAACATAAATTAGCATTTAACTAGTATGAAGCTGATTTATAACCAGGCATGTTTAGTACCTTTCATGAGCACTAAACTTTATATTATTCGAAGTGTGTAAGTTCCAGAAGGAGCATAAAGAGACAGTTCTTCTTTCTTGTTATTTCCTAGGTTATTGTCTGTCGCTGACATGTGGACAGATGGAAAGTTGAAATAATTAGCATCAAATACTGAACTAAATAGTATATTTCCCGACTAGATCCTTCGCAATATGTACTCTTACATTTGTATGGGTATTTCAAAATATCTAACGACAGGTGGGCTCTTACACATAAATACTATAATTCTGGAGTACACTCATGCATACAAGCTTATTAACCTTAAACTTATGCAAGTATGTATGTATGAAACTACATATATAAATAAGTATATACGTTTATATGTGTGAATTTTAAGTTGCAGTTGTAAGCGACTACTGGCATATACGTATAGCATTAAATTTGCTTTAATGCGCTCAAGCATAAGTGTGAACACAAGTACACTCCTGCCATTGTTCCTTTTTGTATATATGTACATGATCCCTCTTGTATTCTATTGTCCTTGTGCGTTTTCGTATTTCCTTTGTGTAACTTTGTAAGTACGTGTATATGGGAAAGTTTATGTCTAGATGTCTAGGGTAGGCGGTTGCATTGCTTACCTGTTGCCGCTGCTAATGATAAATATGTGTTGAGTATGGCACGCTCTTGGCCACTGCCATCGGCCAACACCGAGTTAAAGCTTGGCCAATACACATACAAGAACAATGTGCCGACCATAGCGAAGATATCCGACGTATAATTGGCTCCTTCATATTTGCCTGCCTCATTCTGTTCCTTGCCGGGACGCAACATTAGACTCACCGCCAGACCGAAGTAAGCACCGAAGGCGTGCACTGTAATTGAGCCACCAACGTCACAGATCTGTTTTGAGGCGAACGTGTGAAAGAGAGAGAGAAAGAGAGAAAAGCAAAAAAAAGTGGTAAGTAAAAAGTGTAATAATTATTATAAAAAATTAAAAAAGTTGAGTTTCAAAATAAAAAAAAAAACAAAAAAAAGCAATAATAATAAAAACTTTATACAAACAACGTGTAAAAGCAGCTGCATAATAAGCAAAAGGGAAGGTAAAGAGTTTCTTCTTTGTACTCGTACTAAGTAGCAGCTGCTGATGAACAGCTTTGTGTAGCGGAGAGCTTTCGAAAAAGTCTTTGGTCTGATGCTCTCGAGAGGCGTTTGCCAGATGTTCAAAAAAAAAAAAAAAAAACAACAACAACAAAACATGTTTAAATGTTTATACTTGCATAACCCTTAGGTGCACTCAATTACAGGTATTTAACTGCCCAAGAGGAAATATGATATAAACTGACGAACTGGTGGGAATGAGCTAAATCGTAAATAAACTGGAATAATTAGATATATTTTTGCTTGAGAAGTATTCATTTAAAAAAAAAAAAAAAAATGTGCAACGGAATTATTTTTCTTAGGTAAATTAAAGAGGATGAATATTACATATGTATGTATCTGTGCCTCATATGGACTCCAACTACTCCGTCGCTTTCGTTTATTGAAACCCGGAAAGTGTTCCTGTAAATTTAGATATTCTTTAAGGAGTTGCCAGCTATCAGAAAAAAAATCCGATAAAATTTTATTTATTGTTCGATTTACTTGAAATTTGTTACAGAATTTTCAAATAAGAGGTTATATCATATTTTGATATTCAAAGAAAAATGGCATTTTTTTAAATAAATTATTAAATGCTTATTTCAATGTAAAGAGGAAGATATGAAATACATAATGGAAAACAATGTTATCCAAATATTCGCCAATTATGAAATTTTCCATCACCAAATCACTAAGCGGCTGCCGTATGCCCTCAATAACTCCACGAATACCATCTTTGAGCTACAGAATCGACGTTGGCTTATTGGCATTGACCTTTTCTTTTACGTGACCCCAAAGAAAGGTGTCACAAAATGTTAAATGTTAAGATCACGGTGGCCAATTGCGATTACCCCTTCGAGAGATAACACGTTTCAGAAACTTTTCCCTTAAAATATCTATGATTTCGTTGCTTGTCTGGCATGTAATGCCGTCTTGTTGAAAGTAAATATTGTACAGATAAATACCAACCAATTCCGGTCATACAAAATTATTAATAATTATCTCTCGATATCACAGCTTCATTTCCGCAAAAGTAAGGTCCAATGACCCCGTCAGACCATAAATTGCAACATGTTGAGGATGGAGAGGCTTTTCAATAATAAATCTTAGGCTTTCTGAGCTACAGATGTGACAGTTTTGCTTATCGATGAGGTAGCCATCGAGGTGGAAATGGTCCTCATCAGTCAAAATGATTTTTTGATGAAATTCTAGTTCATTTTCATGCATTTCAAGGACCCATTAACTTGTGTTAACTGAACTTTGTAAGTCTTAAGACTGAAGTCTTTATGCAAAATACGGTGTAATGACAGTTGTGGAATGCCCTATACCAGAGAACAACGAGGAATGGGCAAACCCTGGGATTTCTTTAACACTTTGCATTACAGCAGCAATAATCTCAGTTGGTCTTTAGCGAGGTGCACTTGTTTTCACAGCACTAACTTGTTCCAACAACTCCTTTTTTTCCCACCAATTTCTGTATTGCACTCCGACAAAGTGCTTCAGGATGACCGAAAAATGTTTTAGTTTTACGAACCGTCTCTGCCAGGTGTTCATCATTTCTACCGTATGGCAAGCTATTCAAAATACCACCTCTTATTTGAAAACTCTCTACAGCACTTTTTGTTTTCATTTCTTGCCTTTGGAAGTTTCGAGTTTCGACGATAATAAACTTGAACTTTTTTTAGAGAACAAAAATAATTCTCTCCACTATCAAAATATCTGAAAATATCTGTCACCATGTGAGAGAAAAAATTACTTCCATAATCAGACACATGCTCAATTTTTGACATATCTGCGCTCTCACTCGGAAGGAAACAAATATTTTCAAATCAAGAAAATATCTGAATACCGTCTTGCTTTGAAATAACCGTTGGCTTGAAGGTAACTTCGAAAAAACAGTATTCATGGATCAACTTTTCTTAAATTTGTTACATTTTCTATTTAAAAATTTGCATATTTGGTTGGTTTACGAATCCCTATCTATACGAGTATAATAAAAATTAATTGGTATTAGTTTGTCTGGCTAAATCCTGAAAATGCCTGGACAAGTTTGGAATATTCCTGTCCCCTCAGGGAAGTTCCAAGCTGTTAGAAACATCCTGGAAATGGCTAGAGTTACTTGAAATCGGGTACATGAACAAGTGGACAAGTGGACCAAGGACCAGATTCGATTTACTGGAGATTTCGAACGTTGGTGGTTTTTGCCTGGGTTTGTTATAGGAAATACTTACTTTCTTACCGGAAATAGTGTCAAAGATCGACAGATGGGCGAAAATTAGTATGATGTTAGTATACTGTGACTGATGTTTGCTTTGATTTTGAATTGAATGAAAGTGTAGATCATAGTAGTGGTGCTCACATTTCCATGTAAAACTTTGAGTAGCTAAAAACTACTAATATGCACCTTCTTAAGGAGGTAAATAATTGCTCAGCCACTCTGTTAGTCAAGCAACAAGCACTTTTCAATTCACGAAATGGATAGCCCCCAAGTAAAAATCTTTTAATTTCCAAAACATAAAATTCTTACTGGTAATTTTGAAAAGTTTTTTCCATGTATTATGTAATACAAATGTACTCAGTGCTACTTCGAAGGTGTTCAGTTAAGCGGATTTAAATCAATCACCTTGTTTAGAGGTTATGGTATACAAATATAACGTCTACTAAACAAGTATATATATTTTTACATACTCATATAAAGTGTTGTAGATTATATAAAATTACAATAATTAATGAGCTTCCATGTTTTTGTTTATGTTAATGCAAGAGATATGGAGGTTGCATACATTGAGTGTGAAACATGTATTGGAGGAAATTCAGTTTTAAATTAACTGATGAGAACCACAAAATCTACACAAAAAATCATGAGTTCATAGTATGTCGACTTGTCAGCATTTAAATTAGGAAAAAATAATGAGAAGAAGGAATTATTCAAATTTGACAGCACTGAAAAGTAACTGCGAGAAATTTCATTGGATCTGATTGAAAAACAAGCACTGGGAAGAAAAAGAGAGTGAATGAGATGATATAAAAAGGGAGTTAAATTATTTGTATTTTATTTTCATGAGCCGGGACTTAAACATCAGCTCAAATAAAATTGAAAACATTGCCTTGGATGCGGGGTCCAACTTTTGGTGACAATCAATCCAAAGAATTTACGGACCACGATTTAAGGGAATGTACCTGGAATGTTCTTTGATAGGATGTGCTCGTTAAACTAAAAGCGTACAAGAATTGGGACGTGACAAGGACGGCAAAGGATAGGCTCTTGTAATATATACTATAGAGACCATGTAGAGAGACGATAGTAAGTGTGGGAGTAGTGGTGAGAGAAAGAGACTCCATCGTCGAGTCCTGTTATTGTTACTGTAACCGAAAAAATATTCCCCAAAGTAGTTTTTGGAGAATGTTGCGGGAGTGACAGCCTTCGGCGTGATAAAAATCTGGTATAAAGACACGACTGTCACGGGAACTGTTGGATTTTAGTCATCTCTTACGACAGGCGTGCTTAACCGCGGGTAAAAGTCTGATCACAGGAGGCACCAAATAGAAATCTATCAATATGTCGCCGATGTCGAAATTGTGCTAGCTGACTTCATCGCCAGTGTAGGTAAAAAACGTTTCTTCAGAATAAGAGTCCCCTTCTTGATAAAACATCTTCAGATGTATTGAGGCTGATCGACTTTACCGGCTATGTAGTACCAGTTTCCAGTACAAAAACAAAATCGTTAAGCTGATTATCCCCGCATCAAAAAACTGCCAACCTGATCGATGTTATTGTGAGAGCCTGGCGACATGTCTCAAGCATTCAAGATGTGACGATTAGTACATAATTCTGCTCTGTACAAAGGAAAAAGAGTGTAATTTCACCAGCCTCCTCAATATCGCATAAAAGTCTTATCTACTCTGCTACTATAATCAAGAAGAAACGAACAAGGAGTACGATTTTGGGTGTTTTACAAAAATATTTCCTAAACTCTAAGATTTGACATTCTCCGTTGAAAAGCAACAGCTTAAAGGATTACAGTTGGTCTAGACGGGGCTCGGATCAACGATCCTACATTTCTAGCGTCACGGCCGCAATAACTGAGTGGTTAGCATTGCTTACTGTCATTCGGAAAACCATGGTTTAAGTCCTACATCGAACAGAATCCAAAATAATATAAAACTATATTTTCTAATTTTTGAAAGTCAAACCCGCCGAGTGCATTTCTGGCATGAAATAATGCCCCTCATAAGAAACGATCAACTGTTTGAAGACACCTTAGGAAAACTGTTGGGAAAGCATCAAGATGCTAACCATAAATTGAAGGAAAAGCTACGCCGAAACTCGCTTCAGAGGTTACAAAATACCAATTATTTTTGCCGTTTATTTCAAATTATTTATTTATCAATTTAAATCCATAAAAAGAAAATTACACAATACATGGAGGAGTTTTTCAAAATTATCGTGCAATATATACAGATCTTAACAGCTCTCACTCTTCAAAGCTTCTTAGCATTCGTAGAACATGGCAACACTGCTCAAATGAGATTAGCTCAAAAGTACTCTTGCAAAGAGTTACCACCTCTTTGTAACTTTGACTAGCGGAATATTTTTTTTATAGTAATTTTATGTTTTTAAAAATTGTTTTATTTACTTACACTGAAAATATTCAAAGCGACATATTCGTTAGCGGCAAAAAGGACAATCTCAACTAAAGCCATGAATAGCAACTGAATCGGTGTGGTACGACCCAATAGAGCACCCATGCTAATCAGTGGCACAGCGGCAGCGATATCAGCATCGACGATGCTCTCCAGCGATAAACTGTAAAAAGAAGAAGAAGAAGAAATAATTTTCAAAATTAAAAGGGTAATCAAACTGAAAAATACTCGGAATATAGTATGAAAAGAGTGCATAATAGGAAAAAAATTTTGGAGAGCTGAAAAAGTTACCTCCCAAGGTAAAGGGTGGTTAAATTTTCAAGGACCGATGTTGATTTTGAATAAAACACAAACTTTTTAGGAAATTATTGAAATTTTATTTTATTATGATATATTGGGATTACTCAATTATGTATGTAACAAAATATCGGCCAAATGAGCGCCGCGACTTCGGCGGCACACCTCCATACGATGGTCCAAATTTTCGATGACGCTGAGGCATAATGGAGTTTCTATGCCGTTAATGTGCCGAATTATCTCATCCTTTAGCTCTTGAATTGTTGCTGGCTTATCGACGTACACCTTTTCTTTCAAATAACCCCAGAGAAAAAAGTCCAACGGTGTCAAATCACATGATATTGGGGGCCAATTGACATCGCCATTACGTGAGATAACACGACCATTGAATTTGTTGCGCAAAAGAGCCATTGTTTCGTTAGCTGTGTGGCAAGTGGCACCGTCCTGCTGAAACCACATATCGTCCACATCCATATCTTCCAATTGTGGCCATAAAAAATTCGTTATCATCTCACGATAGCGAACACCATTCACAGTAACTGCCTGACCGGCCTCATTTTGGAAAAAATACGGCCCGATGATGCCACCAGCCCATAAACCGCACCAAACAGTCACTCTTTGTGGGTGCATTGGTTTTTCGACAATCACTCTTGGATTCTCATTCGCCCAAATGCGGCAATTCTGTTTATTGACGATTCCACTGAGGTGAAAATGTGCGTCATCACTGAAGATGATTTTCTTCGAAAATTTTCATAATAAGTCTGGATAACTTTAACACGTTGTTGGATTGTGTATCTCTCCATGGTTCAAATTGAGTAAGTCTGAAATAGAGAAATGTCAAATTAAATTCGGAAAAAAACTTGGCGTTTAGGTGTGGTTCACATTCAACATCGGCCCTTACAATTTAACCATATATATTGATGTTGCCTTCAAAATGAAAGATCACACATACTAAGTACTTACTATTCAAGTCAATCTGACTTGAAAACATGTTTACCACCGGTCACTCAGTATTTTTCTGCAACAGAGCGTGCGTGTGGCATAATAACAACATTGATTCATGACAAAAAAAAAAAACAAAAAAAATACATATGTGTCTGTTTTGAGCTCCTTGCGCTGCAGGCATATTTTGTTTTGGATTATTCCATAGTGAAGAGTAAGATTCAAAGGAAATTTAATAAATTTGTTAGTTGAGAAATGAGAGGTCATGGCAACCATGTCGCTTTAAGCCCGTGGCGTTGTGAAGATGAAAGCTTTGATAGACAGTGAGTATGCTGGAGTAAATAAGTATTATTTGTGTACGTGTATGTATGTGTTTGTGTGTGTGTGTGTGTGTGTGCGTAAGAAGATAACAACCGACAGCAACGGCAAAGTGCTTTTGTAGACACCTGAAGAACACAACACCGGTTAGCTGCAAAAAGCACTATATAGATATGTGTTTTTGTACGAGTACATATACATAAATACATATATATGTATATCTGCATGTGTGTGTGTGTGTTTGTACTTGCTTTTGCAGCTAACAAACTGTTATGGTTAAATCAACAGATTGCATATCGCGCTGAATGTGAAAGAAAAAAAGGAAATACACTTTTAGTTGTTGTAGCAGATTGTTATTGTTATTATTGCTTGCGTAGCAGAAAAGCAGAAAATGCAATTGCTTTTATAGTCGACGCTTAAATGAAGCGTCTTAGTGGTTATTTTTATTTTATATAATTTTTTTTTTTTTTTGGTGTCTGCACTTTTACTTATCTTTATCTGCGTTCGTTTGTATCTAGAACTTATGCTTTATATTAGACACCGTTGCAATTGCTTTATGTTTGTATGTGGGTGTGTCGCTAAAAAATATAAGCTTTGCGGTAATAAATATATAGTGTCGGTAATACATTCTTCTCTCCCTTAATTTACTGCTCAAATGCTGTGCAATAACAACTTTTGTTTTTCTTCACTTAGCGTTCGTTGTGGGTCTTTGTCGAGCTACAGTTTTTATGGTCCGGCATTATGTTGTCTTAAAAGAAAAAAATTCTTTCGTGTTATTTCATTTATTTAAATGGCCGCCGGGATAGAATCAAAGCTGAAGTGCATTTATTTTTAATTTTATTATATTCTTTTCTGATCTGCCGATGGTTGTTTGTGGGAATATTGCAGTGGTGGATTTTTATTCATAGTAATTTAGGAATGAAAAGTTTTGATACTTTGGGTGGTTTCAAAGATTCAAAAAATTTTAAATTTTTTTTTTTTATTAATTTCTACAATACAGCATCTCTAGTACAATACCGTAAATTTTCAAGTCAATCTGAATTAAACTTTTGGAGATACAGCCTTGGGAAGCTGAAAGACAGGCAGGCTAAGCGCTTTAAACTTAAGCTGTGTTTTCAAAATTTTATCCAATACTCCTCGAGAGCTACTCAACTAGTCTTGATAAAATTTTACACAACTATTTAAGATATACACGAGTACTTGGGTGAAAGATTTTTTTGCAATCACAAAAGTTAAAAGAAAAAAATTTTGATAAAATTTTACCGAAATTTGGATTTTTTTTTAAATCTGTCAAAAATCTAAGTCTCACTCTTTATTTTGCTTCGTTCAAATTCTATTTATTATTATCAACTAAAAGACTATTTTTTTCCTCTTCGATTGATTCCGTCATGAGTTTTACTGTCAACGCATACACGCTATTTTACCGAGGGGCACCGGAAATGACGTCATAATGATGGATTGACGAATATTTTCCATTGAAATATTCGGAAATTTTTTTTAAAAATTTATATCATTAAGACAATAAATAGTTTGAATAAAATTAATTTTTTTTTTAATAAAATTTTTTTTTTAATTATTTAAATATATATTTTTTCACCGAATAAACCCTTTTAAGCCCCTAAAATTATTAATTTTAAAAAAATATTGAAGTTCATTTAAAAATATTTTCAATGTTTTCAAATGCTTTTCAATCATGTTTGGTCATTGTAAGCACTACTAATATAACCATGCGCCCAAATGTAGGCAACGATTGCTGTGTTAATTTCAAATTATTAGCTGAGATGCGCACCTACCTACATATGTGTATAATGGAAAGCTGTAGGCACGTAAACCTGAAATTTCGTAGTTCTCAGGGATCTTCGTGTATGAATGATTATCTGTAATTTCTGAAATATATGCTGGCCTTAGTAATCGAAGGTAGAACAATCAGGAAATAGTGATCAGATGTGCGTAATATTGAAATTTAATACGCTACGTTACTGGCTTTCGATAAAAACAAAAGAAAAAATACCAGATCGAACGATAAAGTTTGTTGTACCGAGTACCGTAACAAAATATGTGATTATGAGAGTTGAAGAAGGATAGAGAAATATGATGTGAAAGTGGTTGGAGTACGTGCGTACGAAGAACTTGAAAAGGGACGGCCAATATTAAAAATATGTGTAAGTTATGTGAAAACAAGTGGCAATTTTCAGCTGATTTCGAGATCGGAGGTTATTTCAGAGCATTTTGAGTTAATGGGGGAACACTTCTTCCGCCCGATTAAACAATGAAGATCCAATAATGCTCGCTCGAAGCCCACCAATCAGCAGGAGAGGGTAGTTTACTGGATGAGCTATTCAAGCATATCCGTGGAAAGTCGACTATGAGTATAAATCAGCTTCTCAATAATATATGAGAGTGATCTGAGTGATCCGAGTAGATGTTAGGTACTCGGAGCATCGAGATCACTGTACAAATGTCCATTAGTCTATTGCAAAATGATCTTTGCGAGTTTTTCGATCCATATTTCATTCGAGGTCGATAAACCTTAACCCATTTATCGATGTTCCATACTGGAGGCTGATTTTTTCGACTGTTGTGCTCATCCAAGTACTCAAAAAAGACAACTTTGGTCACATTGTCCTTCTCTTTCGTCGGGGTGTGGAATATGTTGACGAACTTCGCTGAGGTGTTGATTGTGTTCAGGTGTTCTTCAGCCGAGGTGAATGCTAGGAGCGCAAATTTCTTGAGGTGCATTTTCCGTCCTTGCCTCGTCGATCACAATTCTTGGATGCCTGTGATGCCAGCGTTAAAGGTACGATTACATCAACCAAAAGATCAGTGAAACCTTTCCAATTAAGGGACCGGCCATCTCAGAAACATACCCTCAAACCCTAGTAGTCCTTAGTATATTTATCGTGGTGATATCAAAAGGGGGTCTGTAATCCGAGGTTGTTATTTCTTTTTTTTAGAGCTGTTTACTAAGTGGTGTGTGCGAAACTCAGAGCACAACCTTACTCCGTGAATGGATTGCAATTTCCAGCACATTTATATAGCGAATCGCTCACAGTCGTATTACTGGTGAACAGTTGCCGCACAAATACTCTGGTGAACCCTTAAACCAGATACGCCAGAGTTCTTGTAAAAGCTTGTACCTCCCCTATTTAATTTTGTAGCTCGTATTATTTTCTCCAGCATAAGGTAGAAGAAGCGAAATAACAGACAGTCACCAGTTTGTTTAGTTCTATAAGTTTTGCGGTGACACTAAACTTAAAAAGCGACTGAAAAGGTGGCATATGTCAATACTTTAGCCACAGGTCTTTTCCAGGATTTACCTGATGAATTGTGGATTCGCCAAATTTGAAGCACGCAACCAGTTTTAATATAATTCCACAATATTTCAAATATTTTTCAACCTCCTGCTGCCTTACCTTATTTTACCATCCTCCATATGGAAGAATCCTTTCACCAAAATCGACCACTGCACCACCAGTGCGGCCAAAAAGAGTGTATAACCAGTAGCACTGTAGCCATATTTGCGCAAGAAGGTCATCAAAAAGCCGAAGCCAATATAGATCATCACTTGCACATCTTGGAAATCTGAAAGAAAAATAATTAAAATAAATTAAAAGCTTTTTCTAATTTATGCTTAGACATTGTATATTTAATTAATCTTCTTGTAGGCGTAATTTTGCTTTTTAATATTCTCATTTTATTTACTTTTTTTTTGTGTGGAAAAGTGACAAACTTAAAAGCTAACAAAAGCTCACAAAAGCTTTTTAATCCAACATAAGCGCAAATAATTTTTTCGCATATGCACAAATGATTATGAAAAGAGAAGCAATATTCATAAAATAAAATCCAATTAATAGTTTTGTTAGAGTAATTAAAAATGACATAAAGCCAGTCACACACACACATGCACACACGCACATATACACACTCTGTCAACAGTCTATTAAGCGAATTTATCGTTTTATAATTAATGTTGAAATCAAATAGACATATAAACATACAAACGTCTGTACATATGCGCTTGTGTTTAACATAATCCCTATACATAAAGCGGATAAAAAAATTTGGTGCAACAACATATGCACGCACACACACATGTAAATCTGAATTAACATATACTGCTACAAGTAATACATATTTATATATCCATTTGTGTATATTGTGCACATATACGTGTATTTGTCTACAAACATATATGTCATGCATATTAATTTCAACTAATTGCCTCAATTAGGCCGCTGCAATTGCATTGCCAAAAGCCAATTGTATTAAGATTAATGGTCGAGTTTATCTTTGGCTATCTATGATGGTGTGAGAGAAATTCAAGGTATTTACTCATATATTGCGAGTACATTCGCGGCTTTATTAAATAGACGATCACGACCGAGCGACCGCGTGAAGCTTACATTAATTTATTGTAAATAAACAATAAACTTTATAAGCGCACGCATTATTACGTACATACATATGTACATACATTTGTGTACACGTATGGGCAAAGGCTGCGCGTTAAAGATGTATGTACGCAACGTCCCTGCAAAAATTTGTGAAATACCAACTCGTATATGGTCAGTTGGAATATCTATTGGGTTACTCCTCTGTAGTGCATCGTTGGACCAACTGACATTTCGCTATCAGCTTGTTGTGTTTTAACTATTGCAGATGTGTTGATGTAAGAATGGAAAATGTAAACCCAACAGTGTGTTGTTTCGCAAAAAAAAAAATGAAGAGAAATCTTAAATACAGACTAAAAAAACTAGCATATTTTAAAATTTTCGACTGATATTCTCATATCAGTTGTGCGCTTTGATATTTTTCTAACAAATGGACAAATGGCGTGATCTATAGTTTCTTCCAAGCCACATCCGAATGGCTGATGTATTTTTATGAGGAAATTTAGTTTAATTAAAAAACAAATTATTTTAAAATTAATTTTCTGAAATTTTGGATTTTAGTCCTGCCCCGATTCGAACCCATAACCTTAGCCATGGTAGTACCCACTGCTAAACAAATGCTAACTTTCCCTAAAATTATGCAACAAAAACTAATATTAGGTAAAGTAAAAAGTTCGTTCGGTTTTTTTGTTTTTATGCAAGTGGTTCCAAACGATTTTCTGGCTTATCTTTAGTTCTTCAGCAATTGAATAAGTTGCTCAAGTGACGATCTGTTTCCACTATTTCCATGATTTTATCGCAATTTTCGACGACAGGCCTCCCGACGCGTGGTGCATCTTTGACATCAAACTTACTGAAGCGGAACCTAGTAAACCACTTTTGTGCTACACGTTCGTTTACAGTATCGGGCCCATAAACCAAATTATTTTTTTCAGCCGCTTTGGCTGCTTTTTCGCCTCGATCGAAGAAAAATTGTAAAATATAGCGAATTTTCTCTTTGCTGGTGTCCATTTTTGACGAGCGTTCACAACGTACTGAGTCAATCAATCGAAAAACTGTCAAAGACAAACTTTTAGTGCGAATAAACACGTTTTCAGCGCCGTATAGTATGACATGATGCGACACGTACAATGACGCCATATCTTACATAAAAACCGAGCGAAATTTTTACTTTACCTAATATTTAGCTAATATGAACGAAGATGTCTCGTATATTAAAAGAAAATAAAAATTGCTTAAAAAACGTTGCCTACATTCCGGCGGAATTTAATAAATTTTTGATTTTCATTTATGAAAATCTGTATTATAAATATTTATTTATATTCACACAAAATATACCCAAATGAATTTTTGTTCAAATTATTTTGTAAATATTTCTTATTTTATAGGATTTGATGTTTTCTCTTATGGATTAACTTTATTAAGTTTTTGAATTCGGCTTCAATTCTTACACGAGTTGAATTATGTAAGTCCGCAAACCAAGATCCTTCGGAAAAACTTCCAAAAAATTAATTTCATTCGACGGTGGATGAACTCTTTTGCGTCAATTTCGATTCGATAGCGTCTTCGGTTTGCACAGTACGGCATTTCTGAGCACGTGCATTCTCCACTACAGTAAACTTTGTGCGAAACTGATTTATTTTTGCTCGAATCACCGTCTCTGCTGGGCGATTATGTCGACCGGGGTACGTCGCGCGTTCCGAACCATTATTTTGGTAATAAACGTTGCCCCGGAGTTAGTTTCTTCATTATAAAAGCAAACCAGACTTAGTATAAAACAAGTAGCAGCTGTCGAAAAGACCAACTCCAAAGAAAGTATTGTTTCATTTAAAACTAAACGTCTTAAAAACACCCTTTATTTAAAAAACAATGTTTTTTTTTCTAAACAAAAAACGACGTAATGCAAAATTGTTCGCTAGACATGGCCCACACGTCGTATGAGCAACTAGTAGCCATTATAGCTGAGAAAATTAAAGAGATAGATACATATATTTCTGTATACGAAGATATCTTACGTTTCCATATTTACTTTCTTGAATTAATTTTTACTACAACATTGTCATTTATAATATGCAAAGCTTCAACTATTTACAGCTAATCTTCAAATTCTGCAACTTGTTAATAGCATATCAATTTTTCATTTCACAGACAGCTAATCATGATAAAATCAGCAATTATATTGTTGAAAAATATGAACATCCGTTATTTGTATATGCCTATATATAATCATACAACTTTTTAAAAGTACATATGCATACGTATTCAATTTTCTCCCCCATAATATGCCAGTTAGCGCTTTTGTTGTTGTCTAGATTGTATCGCTCCGCTTGTTTGTTTGTGTTTTTTTTTTTTGTAATGCGAAAAATTTGATTGACAACTTGTATCCAAACATATGTGAAACGTCAAAGTAGTTGTTTTTTTTCAGCCTAAGGGCGCTAAGCATACGTACATACATATTAAATTATGCATATACGAGGTCTGTTCGGAAGAAGAGATGAATTTTGCATTTTCGTACATTCGATTATGGATTTTTTTTCTGATCCCCTACCCCTTATACTTCCGGATGTGTGTTAATATATCTCAAATCTCTTGCTTTTCGATAAACCATCCAGTCATTATTATTTATTTATGACGTCATCAATGGCTTAGTGGATTGCCCAGAGCTGGTTGACCAAATCAGCTTTAATGTTCCTCATAGAACTTTGCGCTCCATTATCCATTCTATTTAGATGTAGCACTCTCTGAATTTAATAGATGTTGATTTCCGAGATCTGTAAAATTTGTAAAATTGAAATTGAATTGAAATGGAAATATTGACTGTGTCATTAGACGAGTCCACTTAGCGCCGAAAAGTATTTATAAATGGTACAAATGCTTTAAAAAAGGCCGAGAAGATGTTGATGACGATGAGCGTCCTGAAGTTGCAACCACATCAACAAGCGACGAAAACATGGAAATGTGAAAAGAATTGCTTTGACAAAACGTCAAATTATAATGAGGAGTTTTGCGGAGGTTGCTGGCATATTTTCGAAAGGTTCATAGCTGGTGACGATTTCAATGGAAGCGGCGAGTTAATCAGGAATACTGCAAGGAATTCATGCAACGTTTACAATGAAGCTCAAGCGAATGGAATAATGGAAAAACAAATCATGGATTCCGCAACTCGATAATTCACCAGCTAACAGATCAATACCTGTTCTTTTTTTTGCCAAAAACAACATCGGAATTATGCCTCAACCAACTTATTCCCCATACTTGACTTCCGGCGACTTTTTTCTATACCCAAAAATGAACAAAAATGAAGATAGCAATGAAATTAAAGCGTTTTGTCACAATAGATGAAACAAAGTGAGAAACGAAGAACGAGCTGATGACAATGCCAAAAAGCTCATTTCACGAGTGCTTCGCGGATTGGAAGAAGAACGGTCATAACTGCTTAATAACTGAGGGAGATTACTTTGAAGGCAACCAAATCAATAATTCAATACTTTTCAAAAACAAAAAAACAAAAAAAAAATCGAAATTCACATTATCTTTTGAATAGACCTCGTACTTTTATAATGTATATATTTGTATGTATATGTGCGCGTTGAAGCACATGCATAGACATTTATCAAATATATTTTCTTGTTTTTTTTTTTTTAAGTATGAGCTTTGTTACATTGACAGCTGAAAAAAATGTTCGCAGCGTTGCGATAAGCGCTAAGTTGTTTATAGTGCACACATACACATACACATATGTATCAGTACTTGTTGCAACCCATTGAAAATCACTTTGTGTTATTACATGTATAGGTGAAACTTTTAAATGATACGTAAGAGTGCTAATAGATTTTCAAATTAGGTGCTGATGGCCTGCATATGCTGATAGCTATGCAAATTTTAAGCAAAAACTTTGATGAAAATAATAATGTAAGCAGAAAGGTTGCAGCCGAGAGTTTTAATATTTTTAGCTACCAAAAGCATTTTGCATTAATAATATATTGCTTTGAAGATAATTACAAATTTTTGGCTCTGAAAATCAAAAGACCATCTTTGTACCGAATTTCTAGTAAATCGAACTACAAATATGTTTTTTTCGAATAAGTCAGACCCAGTTTCACTTTCTAAAAAAATGTTTTCGTATAAACCTACCCAGGAACTGTGGATACATCTGACGAAATTTCAAAGTTAATTGGTTGTATCAGTATCATTTATTATACATACATACATATGTATGTCAGTAGCTATTTTCTGATATTTCTGATTAAATATTAATTTATTGTGTTTCATTGGCGCTTATGTGTCAATAGATTTGATGAAATGTTAAGACAGGTCTTGTGACTCATGATGTCACTTGCGTGCTGATAGGAACTAGATGAGTTTGCGTTACGTATTTATACCTACATACATATGCAGAAGCTTTGTTACTATAATTTGTAGAATTTATTACGACAATAAAAATAGTATGCGCGGCTTGTTTTGTAGATAAAAAAAATTATGTAAAAATTGTATTTTTTAATTTTATTAACGCCATTTAGTGTGCTTTTATTAGCGTTTTAAATGTCTAACAATAGCATACTAATTATATACACATATGGTTGAATTCTGGCTGCTGCTAATCTCTCTGATTCTGAAAACGGTCAGGCAGCTGAAAATGTGAATAGTATAATAGGCGAATTGTCGAAAATGTCGATAAAAACAATGTAAATCGTCAAGTCTGGCCATCATTCAAACATTGTTTCGATTGCCCAGAAGCTAAACATTAATCAAAAAATACTTTGAAGGCACTTGAAAACGGCTAGATACACTAACAAATTGTATGGGTGCTGCCTGACTTAACGAATTCCCATCTGTGAATTGCTGCAAAAATCATAACATAAATTCTGAAGCGGATGGTGACTGGAAACTAGATCACCTAATAATTTTTTTTTTTTAAGTCGTTTTTGACTCAAAATATTACAGCATCCCCACGAATAATCGAAACATCAAAAAGTTGAAAAGAAAAACATTCTGGATTCTTCAGTTTTTGCCGCGAATTATCCTTTGTAACTTCTATCGACTGAAACCTGGTGTTTCGAATCATAATTTAACTCTCAAAGAGCAAACCAAGTTGCCCGGCGCCATAACAGGTAGATGACTGATTGTATTTGTTAAATACAATATATGTACAGAAACTCGTCTACGACAATAGTTTTTCGGGGTGGCGCGTTATGGTAGTGCAAAATTTATGACTATTCTTTCCATACACTGGTTTTTTTCTGCCTCAAATACCAAATAAAATTCAGCCGCCTTGTAGTTGCTCGACCTTGTATAGTATTTGACAGCTAAGCTGCCACTCCTTTATGTAAACACTACGCTTCAATGGTGATAGTTTGGGTCGTTGGACACATATACTTATCAGTATCGAGCTAGCTAGAAGAGGAACCGTTCTATCTGCTGTAAATACTTGCATATATCTTTTTCCTCGGCAAAAATCCTACTAAGTTCCGCTTTAATCAAGGGTCATGTGATAGGAAGCTCTTTCCAAACGTTCAGCTTATGCATTCCAAAAATTTTCACCATAAGGCAAACTCAACTCAACTGACTAAATAATTGGCAGATTTTTCTAAATAAATATCGGTATATATTTCTAATTTAACAATGGCCAGCATTATATTATTAATCTCACTACTTACCCATTTGTGTGGGTTGATTTTTCGATGATCATATGCTTTCACAAAAATGTCAATATAAATGCCTCATGGTAAAGCAAGCGCACCATTCGGATTTATAGTTTTTCACACCCAAGTAGAACGCTTAAGAGAAGCTTCTGATACGCAGCCGCAGAATAACAACATTGCGAAGAGAACATATATGTATACGCACGATTTGTTCTTATAATCCGATCGTACTAACCTTGGTCAATTTGTCGGGACCCCTTTCTCGTAAAGAAAGTTCGATCTAGACAATTTAGCTATTTGGTGTGATAACAATGACATGCCTTTAAACCTTCAGAAGTATAAGACCATATGCTTTTCACGAAGACTTTTCAACCTACTCCTTATACAAGTAATAACTATAGTCTAGAAAAAGTGTACAACTTTGTTAATTTAGGGGTTATGATGGAACCTAAGCTCAACTTTCATCTTCATATCAATACCACTATTATAAAAGCTAAAAATGGATTTGCCTTTGTCAAAAGATGGTCAAAAAAATTTAAAAACCCTTATGTAACTAGAGCACTTTATACGACTTTGGCGAGGATAATATTAGAATATGGTTCACTGATATGGAACCCCGATTATCAAGTTGATTCAATTTTTACTTTTTGCATTAAGACATTTCCGATGAAACTCTACTATAAATCTCCCTCTCTATACCAACCGGTTAAAGCTGCCAAATCTACCTACTCTCGCAAGTCGCAGATAAATGTTAGGCGCATTGTTCGTAGTGAAACTTCTAAACGGATCAATTTGTAGTTCATGGCTCTCGTCTGGGGTAAATTGTTTCAACTCGTGTATCTGGACAGTTTAGGCCTTTACTATTAGAGTCATGTAGAAAAAATTATAAATTGAATGAACCTTTTCGCCGATTGTGTCACAATTTTAATTTTCATTCCAGCACCTTCGATCTCTCAGCCTCACTTTTTAGCATGAAAAAAATTATTAAAATTCCATATCAGCTGCTAAATAATTATTTTTTCTGTAGCTGAACAGTTTTAAATCTCGACGCTTAACAAACGCTTCAAAATCATGACTCGTTATATTCCGTAGGTTATGCGGATGTCGCCTCTCGTGTCGGTTGGGTGGGTAGAGGATATTCGTTGTCCCAGGTCCCTGGTTCATTTCCAGGAAATATAGATATTCCATTTAGTCATTTTATCCACAAATTGAACCAAACCGAACCATGAAATGCATGCTTTTCTCCAACAGATCGGTGCACTTCCCGTAAAAGAATTTCAAGTTAAATGAACTGTAACTACGATTTTTTTTTGAATATGTCCTGGTTCACCTACATACGACGTTTGCGATTTCGGTGGGTCTCTCGTTCAGATCTCGGAGAGAAAAGTAGTCTTCCTGCTAATCTAAGTAAAAATCCATCCATATACTGAATTCTAATTAAATTCGAAGTAAGTAATTAAGTAAGTAAAGTATTAAATTAGAGTACCCGCTTTCGAAAAGTTCAGTCCTTGATATACGTGTATTTATATACATATATATGATTGGCGCTTTGTAACCATTGAAGCGATTTTTAGCCGATCATTTCCTCCAATTTGAGGTTCTTGCGTCTTGATGTTTTTCCAACAAATGGAGGGACCAACATTTTTTACTAGGCCGCTTCCTATTGGGCGATTTACTTTTATGAAGAGATTTTTTTTTCATATCAGAAATGCACTAGGGGGGTTTGAGTTCACTTGCCGTGGGTCGACCGAAATTGGAACCAAAGTTTTTCTATAGTTTTGGATGTTGGTCGAACCGAGACAGAACCCTGGCCTTCAGAATAGCAGTGCACAATGCTAACCGCTGGAGTGTTGCGGCAGATATAGATGAATAATATATACAGGTATTCCAAATATTTTTACCCAGCGTCACTTAGTGGAACCGCAACAGACAAATCGATATATTCAGGATATGGGAGAAATTGAAAAAATTCCCTTAGTACCAATGAAAAGGATCAGAGTTTTCATAAGCAGTGTTTTTCTAATATTTCCTTTTCTGTATGTAACTTCATTCTTTAGAAAAAGCGTTAGACGCATTTAAACCCATCGGAAAATTATTCACTTGCAATAAATGCGACAAAGTACATTCAAAGACTTATCAAAACTGTCTCTACTCCCAACATAATTCAACACAACACACTCAATTATCCCTTTTCACTTACTCACTTACAGCAAGACACAAGGGAAATCCCATTCACGCACACACGTACTTATATTCCCTATAGCCGTACTTATAAATCTATAGAAATATAAATACACTTTGTCAGGATACTCACGCGGATATTTGGAAACGTGTTCTTCGCCTAATCCTCGGCCTTCATCGCTCGGTAAAGCTTCATCACTATAACGCACGAACAACCAGAAGAGTGCAAGTAGAATTATTTGCACAATCATCAGGGCAATGAAACCAGTCACTTTGGTGACAGGCGAATGCATCTTGTCACAACGGATGTACACCAAAAGCAGGAGAAGTAAAAGTATTTGAATCCAAGCAATTGCACGGAAGGCAAGTCGATAGTCACGAGTACGAGTATGTAGCGTATCAGGGGGAGGTGTAAGTAACTCACGTCTCTTGCACTCGACACTGTAAGGGTCAAATGTAGAAGCAAATGAAGGAGCGCAAAGCGGCGTGAAGATGTTGAACTTATATGTATGTATGTATGTATCTGTAGACTCAGTGGCTTGCGGCGAAGAAAGCGACTAAAATGCACGTGAACGAATTTATTTGCGAATGTCTTTACCACGAAATTGTCAGCTCAATACTGGATATTTTTGAGTTGGTTTGCGTTGGTTGGCGTTGAGTAGGAGCAGCTTAGTGTCCCACACGCGGCGGTTACGAGCTCAATGCCTACACGTCAGGATACGTGCACGCACACACACACACACAGACATTTATTGAAAAGCGCGCCGCGTGAAAAATGTCAGTTTACCAGCTCAATGCGTACTTGACGCGTTTAAGTTAAAAGTTTTGTGCGCGTGTTTCGTAAGAAAATCCCATAAAGATGAAGTGAATGCAAAGAAGAAAAAAAATGCCGAAAAATATATGAAAAATTTTCTTGGACGCGCTTTACACTTTCGCGTTGAATTTTCGATTAAACACAAATCCGCAGCGATAGCGCGCGTTTGAAAATGCTCACTAAGCGCTGCACTTCCTTTTGCTGTGGCAAACTTTTGCACATAAAATTATTTAAAACTTTCTTTTTTTTTTACGGTTTCTCACAGGCGCTAGTCCGTGCGCATCGTCCAACTGCTGGGGTATGTTTGAGCAGCCTACAGCTGGCCTAGTCTATACCATTCAACTCTATGCATGCTCGTACATGTGTGTGTGTGTATGTGAAATTTGCCGCTGCTACACTGCACACTGACTGATGTGATGATCCGACGACGTGCGATTGCGATAGCGGCTGGGTGACAGGCAGTGCCGACTATTAGATCCCGCAAGTGTTTGCAACTGCTTTTGTTGTTGTAGTTATATGGTTAGTTGTAGTTGTAGCAGAGTCTCTCTGCTGGGGATGTCGCTGCGCGCAGCAGCGCTGCAAGTCGCCCTCAAGCGTCAGTAGCAGCGGCGGCTGTAGGCGGCGATCTCGAGGGGCGATTAGGTGTGATAAGTGTGTGATAATATTTGTTTGTGTTGTAAAAAGATACTGCCGATTTTATTTCGTTGTTTAAAAATCGCACACTCACACAAACATATGTTTATTGTTTCAGTAGTTCGCTGCTTTGTACTGTTTATTTATTTTTTTTTATTTATTTTTTTTTTTATTAATTTATTTAGGCAAAGAATGTGTTCGCGCGTTGCGTCGCGAGCTTTTATAACATATGCGCCAGCAATAAAAATTTGCTTGTACTGTTATCCATCGTTATGTAGCGGTAAATATTTATACTCACATGCATATCTATTTTCAATTACTTTTAATCGCTTTCAAATGTTTTTGTTTTAGCGTTGAGCACAAGCTAAAAAAGCTGGCGATTCGGTCGTGTTGATCCCTCATTAAAGGCTACTTGACTTTGAGGTGAATTAAAGAATTTATATGTATTGTAGATATTTCAAAAAAAAAATAAAAATATCTTTCTTGCACTGCACGCCTTGTAGAGCTCATCAGTTTGCTTAGTTTGTGAGTGTGTTTCTCCATGCACTGGAACAATTGATTGCATTTAGTGTTGTTGTGCATTAAGTATTTATGCGAAATTAGCAGACAAAGCCACTGCTTGTAAGTAATTTAAATAAAAAATTAACCTAATTGTTGTATTTGTACATTTTTTTTTTAACATTTTTAAAAATTCATTCCAAGTTTTGTCCTCATTAAAAAGGCAAGGGCTTAAGCTTAAGGTAAATCAATTTAATTCAATTGATTTTTTTAAAGTGTTGACATACATTTTCGACCCTTCTGTAATCTTTCGTTCTAATGCAGACAACTCATTTCCTCATAGTCCCGTTGAAAAACGATGGCATTCTATGACCTGCCACTATTGCTTTCTAGCAAATGCTACTGAGCCAGTGGACACTTACTTACCTACTTACCAAGTGTGTATTGACCATTGGTTTCTACACATTTCGCCCATCTCTTCGGCAAATTATGGATACCAATCCAAAAAAACTTTTTCTCTTTCGAGGCAAACCATTCGACGAGCCATTTTTCGACTTCTTCTAAATTAGCGAAGCACTGCTCTGCAAGGGAGTGTCCCATCGATGCGAAAAGGTGATAGTCGGACGGAGCGAGGTCTGGAGAGTACGGCGGGTGCGATAATATTTCCCAATTAAGTGTTTTTAATGTGTCTTTCACCAGTTTAGCGGTATGAGACGGCGCGTTGTCATATTGCAAGATAACTTTGCCATGTCTTTGGGCCCATTCCGACCCTTTTTCGATCAACGCATGATTCAAATTGATCATTTGTTGTCGGTGATCCGTGTTCACTGTTTCACCAAAAAAAAAAGGCATGTGACTAGCGTATTTTTGTAGGTTAATGTCAATAGAAAAAAATTACATACATGCCAAATCATAGAAATTTATACATATTGCTAGCGACATCTACTAGTAAAACCGGCAACCTTCAACAAACACACCTGGTAGATGGCCATAACAACCCGCTATCGACCGCTAAAGATTTAGCCAGGGGCTTCGGCATCGCGCGCAAAATTTCTAATTCGTTACACCAAGCTTAGATAGGATTTCTTCAACTTTGACATTACATCACAGTCGTGGGTGTTCCCTTCGTTGTCTTCCATCCGCTTTTTGCCTCGAACATCTTTTTCGCTGGATCTTCATCGTTAATGTGAACAACACGTTCGAGCTAGGTCAGTTGTTGTATTGAGATGCGCTGAACAATATTGATGTTGTCGTAAAGCTCGAACGTTCGTGGTTCCCTTGAATATGATAGTCGTGCCCAATATGAACCGCACCGAAGAATTTGCAAAGTGTTTTTCTGGAGAACATAACCTCTATATCTAAAGGACGTCCACTATAGATAAGCAGCCTGTGTTCCGTCCGGTTGCTAGACCCACGATAAAAATAGCGAGTATTGGCAGCCAATGTGGGAGCTAACCCCATAACACAGAGAAATTGCACTATTTTCGCGAGAGTCCAACTTTTAGGGGAAATGATGTACGATCAGCTTCCAGAACCCGTCTAATCTGAGAATCATGCTTTGCTGCAGACGGCGTTAAGTGACGGTTTTACGGAACTTCTCTTCACGTCGTTGCCAGAAAGGCGTATTCTACAGAAAGATACTTCTCGTTTTGAAAGAGATTCAGAGCTGGACTTCGGCACGAGGTGACAAATTCCCACAGGAGAGATGTTGCTACTCTGAAGACAGTTTTTTGGGGATGGGGTGGCCAGCCAGTCGATTTCAATTGGTGATACCGTCAGCAGAGGTGAAGGAGAGGTGTGTGAAGAGGCGTGTGATGTCGAAGGGTTCAAGAGCTGCTTTGCGCTCAACTCTAATGAAACGATTTTCGGATGAAGTATAGGTCGTCAGCAGGTAGTGGCATGGTGGTTTAGACTATTAATACAAAGACATGGAAGCTGTTCTTTCCTGCAGCGCTTACAAATGATGAGAACTACGAGGAGCGTGTTTATTGTCACGAAATGGGGTTAAGGGGTGAAAAAAAATTATTTTCCTTTAACACCGATGCATTTCCTGGATAATTCCATACATTTATTTATAACCTCACAAAAAAATGTTTCTCTTTATCTTCAAAATACACTGCCACTTTGAGTTAATCTTCAGTAATAAATGTTTTATCGCTCAGCTCTTTTTTCATTATTGGAAATAGGTAGTGGTTACTCGGTGCAAGTTTAAGCTGTAAGGTGGGTGGTTCCAAATATCAAAGCTCATCTTATGCAGGGCAGCCAACACAACGCGGCTGTTGTTTTTGCGAAGTCGCGAGCTTTTCTGCCTCTAACTTGAGCTGACTTTAGCCAACCCAAACTGATCGTGCAGGATTTTAAAAATGCTAGTTACTTATCGAATGTTTAACTTAGTGCCCTAAACCTATTGGGTTGTAACATAAATTCGTAGAGTTTTTTCACAGAGATTTATTTGAGCAAAAAACAATAATTATAATAATAAATAAATCAATGATGTATTCTCCTTTACTATTTACGATCTCCTCCCACCTCTCGACCGATTTGTTGATGCCGTTTTGCCAAAAATCGACGGTCTGCTGTCGAAGAAGTTGTTGAGCCAGATTTAAGGTCCTCTTCGCCTCATTTGGTTTGACAGAGAGCGGGTAAAGGTGATAGTCGGTAGGTGCGAAATCCGGAGAGTACGTTGGATGCTGAAGAATATCCCATTCGCTTCTTGGAGTGCCGTTTTGACGACTTGGGCCTGGCGTTGTCGTGGAGCAAGATGATTCGGCCTTGTCTAGCAGGTCTTTTCAGCCGAATAATCTCATTTACACGGTTCAACTGGGCAATGTAGAGCTTCTTGTTGACAGTGGCGTTTCGTTGGAGCATTTCCCAGGAGGAAGAGCTCTTTCGAAACAACAAATAAATATTTGTAAAATAACTCAAAACGCAAAACTCTACGAACTTATGTTACAACCCAATAATAAGAAAATTAATCAAATTGGGTATTATCTTTTTTAAACGCTTATAGTGTCTTTCGTCTTTGAGTACTATAATACATCATACATATGTATGTAAATGCTTAACAATAATTATTTGTTTGCTTTATTTTAGGTAGTGTTAAAATATTTGTTATGCTCAAAATTTGTTATTAGAGTGCGAAGTTATCTTTTAAATGCTTCGTTTTTAATAATAAACAAACTTGTTTAACTATTGTATACATATACCTATGTATGTATGGTACATGTTTACATATTAAACACTTCAGATAGCAACAGCTGTACTGAGGCACTTGCATGTGGTTGCTCATTTGTATACATATGAATGTTTGTATGTTTGCGTGTGCATTAATTTAATATACAAAGAAGTGTTAAAAGTGTTTTTGAATTGGTTTTATTTTGTAACTAAATTTGCTAATTTTAAATTAATTTTTTTTTTTGAATTGAATGTCATCTGCTCATTTTGCCAAAAATCTCAAGATTTTCAATACTCTGCAACAGGCGCATCTGTTGAACAGTTCAGGTGGAAAAATGAAAAAAAAATATGGAATAAAAATGAATTTGTTGTCTTTAGATAATAGATAATGAACTATTATTTAATTGGCGTTATATATAGGGTTATCCATTTCGTAGTTTAAGAGTGCAGGCCTGTATTTTGACATCTGTCAAACTTCAATGACAAATCTGTCAAAGTCAGGTATTTATGGAAATGAATCGTTTCACAACCGTACAACGCGTTAAAATTGTTATAATCTCCTACAACAGTGGTGATTCAACCATGGCCACGTTTCGTGATCTAATTGTCAAACTACTTAAGCATCATCGCTTTGCTTGTTCCACCTCAAATATCGCTACCGTAAGTGAAAGTGAAGCCGAAGACACGAATGTGTTTATTTCTCGACGTTCGCAGCAGCTGGGATTTTCTTTTAATACTATTGTATATGATAGGATTTGCACTTGGACTTACATCTCTTCTTCTTTTTTTTCTTCTTCTTTACTGGTGTATACCCCGTTAGGCGATTAGAGCAGAGTCAACAATATTTTGCTACTCATTCCTTCTTGCCGCTGTTTGACATCAATTAGAATACCAAATACAGCCATGTCCATCTCTACCTGATCTTTTCCTCTGTTTCAACCGGCTGGTACCGCATCGAAAACTTTCAAAGCTGGAGCATTCTTATCCATCCGGACCAAGTGACCCATACCACGCAGCCGCTGTTTTCTGATTCATTGTACTATGTCAACGTCGGCGTATATCTTGTGCAGCTCATCGTTCCAAAAACTCGTAGATAACCATAAATCTTACGCAAAACCTTTCTCTCTAAAACACTTAACGTCGACACATCGTCCATATCTTCGCGCACCTTATAGCAGAATGGGAACGTTGATCGACTTGTGGGGTTTGGATTTCGTTCGTCTAGAAAAGGCTTTACTTTTCAATTGCAAAGTAGCACTTGCTGGCAAGAATTATTCTCCGCCGAATTTCCAGGCTGACTTTGTTGTTGGTGTTAATACCGGTTCCAAGATAAACGAAGTTATCTACGACTTCAAAGTTATGGCTGTCAAAAGCCATGCGAAGACTTACAACTACATCCATATAAAGACTAGCTCACACAACAACTGAAGCCAGCTGACCAATCGATTTGGAGTTTGAACAATAAGTAGTGGACGGTGATTTTCCGTACAAAGTTTTCTTTGATAAATAAGCAAAATTGTTGCATTTGGAGCTCCGACTTGGACTTGAATAATATGTGGTTTCGACAAGATGGTGCCACATACCACACAACATGAGTGAATATGGCTTTATTGCGAAAGAAATTTTTCCACGTCTTGGTTATGTCAATTGACCGCCGATATCATGTCAACGGTGAACTTTTTTTGTGGGCCCACGCGAAAGACCTTATCTGACTCTTGAGCACTCGAAAACTAACATTCGTCTAGTTTAGGCTGAGATACCGCTGAATATGTGCCGAAAATTGGTCGAAAATTACCTCAAATGGATCGGAGTTTGCAAACATTTGCAAGGCGGTTATTTAAATGATGCAGTGATTCACATATTATCTAATGCCAAGGTTCAAATTTTATAGTAAACTTGGTATTTCATGCAAATAATTATTTAAAATACTTTTCTTACGACGAACCCAGTGGTACCTACCTCCCGCCCAACCGATTAAGGGGCGCGTGTGAGGGATAATCGAAAATTTCAACAAACTGGTGACCAAAAACCAGTGACAGTGCGGACTGCCCTGAACCCGAAACAGATAGCGCAAGATGACACAGGAAGTAGGTTTTGATACTGAAAAGCGAGTGAGAGGAATCAATGTCGTAATGTGTATCAAAATCGTTCCAAAAAAATTTAAAAGGGTCATGCATTTCGAAGTTTATTCTGTATGAACACAATGAAAGGGGCCTAAAGTGTCTAGATGGTCTTAAAGGGATGGTGAAGTTAAGCTCTCTAAGTAGGTATGAGCTATTGATAACACCTCTTATTAATTTAGTTGAAAATAATAATCCTCCAATCATCTTTCTACGACTGTGGATTTGTAGGTAGATTAATCAGCCGTAAGCGAATTTTGTACGATGGCAAGTTCTTTTTCTCATTCCAGTTTAAATTTCTTAACGCTAATAGGAATAGGAATTGCTTTTGTACAGAATCCAATTTATCACAATACAATTGATAGTGCAGACTCCCTGCCACTCTTCAGGCTGGATAAGTGCTCCCTCCATAAATTCAGTATACTCTGGGCATCCGTCACTAGATCACCCCTCTGGGTCCTATAAGAGTTTGCTCCAGTCTTGAAACTTTCCGTAAGTCGTCGTATCTTTTCGTAGATTTTTCGAGCATTCCCTTGTCGGCCAGTGTCTCAAGCTTTTCATACTCACGCATTCCGACTTTTTTTTTTTTGTCTGCAAATGCGTCTTGCTTCCTTCTTCAGCTCTCGGTATCTATCCCACCCCGCACGTGTTGTGGGCGATCACAAGGTTGCGAGGTGAGCAGTCTGTTTTCACTCCACTGCGACACGGCACTCTTCATTGTACCAGCTATTTTTGCGACCTTTCCGAAATAAAAATAGTTTCATTTGCAGCTGTACGAAGGGAGTTTGAAATACCGTCCCACAGTTCCCTTATACCGAGTTGATGCTGAGTGCTCTCAGAGAGCAGGAGTAGAAAACCGTTCGGCTGTTTGTTGTGTTGCAACTTTACGATGTTGAATCTTCTTTATGATTGTTGACGGAGGTTTTTTGATACACAGAGGCACGTGCGTAACTTTGCTGCGACAAGATGGTGGTCCGAGTTTATGTCAGCACTTCGGAACGTAAGCATATTTAAAACACCGGAGACATGTCTTCCGTCTACCACAATATGATCGGTCTGGTTGAGATTGAAGAACTACATTTAAATATTTTCGAAACCGCAAAATGTATAACCCTACCTACACTCAAAATAGTTTTCTACATTTCAATGTTAATTTAGTTATATGCAGGACTTTTCAGAAATGTTTACAAAATGAGATTTATAGATGGTAAATGTAATGCATACAGTAAATACATACATACATATACATATATGTGTATCAAAATTCTTAGAATCATCACCTATAAGCTATAGATAATATTTACTCGTATATAACTGATTAATATTTAAATCTATAACTGTACATACATATACATACATATATTTCTGTATTGAATTCATTTACAATGCTCTGGTTTGTGCTTAAGCCTAAATGGAAGATGATTTCTGTCTGCTTTATGTCTCTGTCAAATCCGCTTAAACGACATGCAATCGTACTCAAGACGCTTAGCAAACAAATATACAAAGCCAGGAGTAGATGTACATATATAAATACATATGTATGTACATATGTACAAGTCTTACAATACACAGTTTCATAGCAACTAATTTGAGAGAGATGCCAGTATTTAGACAATAATAAATTAGGCAATAGACATAACAGTAACAGTTAATATTACTGTAATATATTATGGACGAACACTTGAACTTAATGCTGAAAGCTGGAGTGTAACAAATAAGAAAGCTGATGACAGCAGAGCGCGTACGTATTTAATTTGTTATTTGTTATAACTAAAATTTACAGAGTTGGTCATATTTACGTACATACATATGCTTAGAAGAGAATAAAGTGTAAATATATTTACACATACATATTGACATATATGTCAATGTGCACAACAAATACACATATTTATCATACATTAACTATTTTAACGCTACAAGTAACTTTGCCTACTCTATATGTTGCATACTTTTAGGCATAGTAATAAAATGTTTAGTAAGCTTTTAACCTGAACAGAGAACCTGAAAATGAATATTTCCATTCGTACTGTACTGGAAGTAAATATATTTAAATATATTGTATTGTTGTCTTTATTCAAAACAAATTTAAAAAAATTGTTATACGCAAATAAAAATTAAATAAAATAAAGTAAAATACAATAAAGGTTGTTTTTTTTAGACATGTGGTTTTCAATAAGACAATTTTCTCTCGAAGTTGGTCTTTTCGACTAGCTCCGGAACAAAATTTACTAATCACGCAAATTTATTACCAAAATAATAGTTCGGTTCGCGCAATGTATCGCCCGCTGCGTCCAGTATTTGACCGAGAGCTCAGTAGAGTCAGTAATTCGAGGAACCAGGAATTGGTTTCGCACCACATTTACTCCAGCGAATAATGCGCATCCTCAGAGACGCCGTGCATTGTGAGCACCGAAGACCCGATTTAATCCATCTGCCATGGTGCGCAACATTTTGAGCTGAGCTCACTTACTTTGTGAAAGATTTTGCGAAGGATCTTGGTTTGAGCGCCTAAAATGCCCAGCTTCTGCAAAAATTGAAGCCAAATGACCATCAAGCGCATCTCACGCTCAGTGAATGAGCCCAAAACGAGATGGCCATCACTCCCGTGTTTCCCGAGAACCTTTTAGCGATAAGGCTCACTTTTTGTTGAATGGTTACGTTATTAAAAAAAAAATGTCGAATGTAGGATGATAAAAAACCAAACCTTTGCCAAAAAATCATTGTTTGTTAAGCCAAACACGTGGGCAGAAGTAAGCATTGGCACTCTTTTCTTCAAAACTGAAGTCGGTTTTAATCTTACCGTCAATGGGGACTGTTATAAAGCCATGATTATAGAGGTTTTCGTGCCTGATTTAGAGGATGTTGATGTGGACGACCTCTGGTCAATCAATTTATTGAAGGAAACTTTTTGTGAGCGCGTTATTTCGTGGGGTTTGGGCTCTAAGATCGTGCGTTTTAGCATCACTGGCTTATTTTTTGTAGGGTTATGTGCAGTCGCTTGTTTACGCAGATAAGCCCGAGACGATTTGATGCCTTGGAAGAGAAAATTCACCGCGTTATGACTGGCATACGGCCCCGTTTGTTGCAAGAAATGCTCAAATTGGTGACACTTCGACTGGAATTTTTTCAAACCGACCGCGGCAGTCACTTACCTGAAATGTTACCTGTTGACTTAAATGGGATTAGATCGCCGAAAGAGTGACAGCCCTTGGCCGGAAAAAATCCAGGTCAACTCGTTTACGTAGAACCGGCTGCCGTGAGAGTTGCGGAACTGAGGTCTGGATATTGTAGCAGGTTAAACTACTACTTATCCAAACTCGACCCCAACACACCCAACGTTTGTCCTTCATGTAATGAGTCCACGCAGGTCACTAACCACCTATTTACATGCTCCCTAAAACCGACAGATCTAATCTCCCTCTCTTGTTTCTTGGACCTTCCGTTCGATGACCTCGGTGACTTAGACTAACTAGCCTGTCCCTAACCAGGGCAGAGCAACCGCTACAACAAAACAACAACTTACCTGAAATCATTTTTAAAACTTAATGGCACCCATATCTTTATAATAAAGCCAAATTATTGGGACTTATATGCATTTTATTTCTTCTTTTCAAAAGTACAAGCGTAAGAAAATCACCCTTTATGTGAAATGTCACTTGCAAAAAAAACTCTACGTAAGAAAAACAAATTATTTTGTAAAATCCTTTATTTTTCTAATAAAAATAAGCTTTATGTATGTGTGTGTATGTGTGTAGGTGTGTTCATTTATTACATTCGTATTTAATTCTACTTAGTGTCCTTTGCTTTTCGTTATTATTGTAATTGTCCAACTATTGTAATTGTTTAGATAGAAAAACAAACACTTTCACAATCTCAATGCACACAAACGAATGTTGGAGAGTTAAAAAAACACAAATTGCATTCAATCGCAGTGAACAAAAAAAAAAAAAAAATATATATATATATATATACAATAGAAGATTAAAATGAATTACAATAGAATTAGAAAGAAAGAACACAAAATTTATTGGTAAGTCTTAGAGATTCTTGTTTGTGTCTTTTGCAGCAAATTCAATCGGTTTTAGTGTGACTTAATAAACGCATGAAGGGATGTTGTTTTAATTAAAACTATTTGCTGGACAAATAAACCATTTTACAATTCTAGAAAGCTTCTGTGTAAATTGCAATAGTGAAATTTTGCATTTATTTTCAGCATAAAAAAAATAACACTAATTTCGGGTCTCTATATAATAATGGTCTTGGTTTTCATCTTTTACCAAATTCCATTTCAACTCGAGTTATCACTCCAAAAAAGCCTGCGTCACAATGTTGTGAAATAGTTAATCCTTTCTTCACTCCATCCGACTAGCAGTTGCAAAGACCAGAAGTGTCCATCGGGAACTTGAACACTCGACTGTAGGTTAGGATATCAGCTTTTCCACGTCGAATTTTCTTTGCAATTTTAGCTGCGACTTCTTCGTTTCACAGAGTTGGGAGCGTGTCTTGACTCAAAAAATAAAAAAAGTTATGATTTGATATTTGCACCACAGAGATTTCTTCTTCTTGAACGGCATAATCACCATTTATGCGATTATAATCGATTCAATAATTGAGCGAAAGTTGTTACTTTTTTCGTCGTTCGACGTCAATTGAAGATACCACTTGGAACCAGGTTCTTCTGCAACTGAAACTTCAAACTGAGTTTTGTATTCCTGGAGTAGCAGAACTCCTTGGGGGGTACCGGGTCGAAAACTTTCAAAGAGTTGGAGTGATGCCGTCTACACAAACCACAGGCCCAGCCAGCATAACCACTTTTTCTGATTTTTTTCAACTATGCCAATGCCAAGGTATACTTCATCGGTCAATCGTCTGTGATATTCACCGTTGACAATGCGGAAAGGCCTATAAATTGTTCACAAATGACAGAAATGATGTTGAGCGACTTATAGACTTCAGTTTTTGTTCGTCGAAAGAAGGATTTACTCTTCACTCTGTTGGCAAGAATGATTTTGTGTTGGATTTCAAGGCTGACAATATTATTGGTGTTAATGCTGGTCCCTCACTCAAAAGTTATGACTATTAACAGTGACGTGAGAGCCATGAAAGTCCTGTCTGTGTGTATTGTTTTTTTACTGGGTACCCATTCGCCTCACTTTATTATCCAATATAAGGAAAACAAAGGTTGTTAAGACCAATGTTATCAAAGTCATCGACATATGCAAGCTTCTACCTATAAGAGAGCGGAGAGCTTGTATAGCTAAAACACTACCATGTAGTGACGTCTCTTTTTGATAACAGCGTTGGCGATTTGATTTCGAGATTTCTAATTCAAAGTAGTCAATTTGTCTTTCACTCTCATAGTTTCTTGGACCGAAATTCTGAAAACTGCTTGGAGTGAAGGCTCCATCCGTGCATAAGTAAAAAAAAAAAAAAATTGCTCTCGTTTACATTGCGTCTTAGTCACGAAGTACATATTTTCAATTTAATATCGTCCATTGTATTTCCTGGATGATCGGAATGCTTACTTTGAATTTTACCGGAGCGACAAGAATCGGTACAGGTTTATCCTTCCCACTGACTAAGCGGGAATGGGAGGTGCTGCTCTTAATAGTAGTAAGCCCAACGGTTACCCTTTTCCCACCTAACCGACACGAGGTGCGGCATCCAAATAATTAGTTTCATTCATTTGAAAATGTCGAAATTTGTACCAGATAAAGTGTTTTTGCGGGGAGTTCTTCTTCATTCCTTTAACAAGAAGAAAAGTGCTACCGAAAGCCATCTTATTTTACTGGACGTTTATAGCTACCTAGCTTTAGCCGAACGAACGTGCCAAAAGTGGTTTGCACGGCTTAAAAGTGGAAATTTCGACTAAGACGACGGAAAACGACCCGGAAAGTCAAAAATATTTCAAGACGAAGATTTGGAGACATTGCTCGACGCAGATGCATGCCAGACGCAAGAAAAATTTGCAAAAGTATTAGGAGTTGATCAAGCAACCGTTTCCAGACGATTAAAATCATTGGGACTCATCCAGAAGCTTGGAAATTGGGTGCCTTATGAATTAAAGCCAAGAGACGTCGAACGTCGATTCTGCATGTCGGAAATGTTGCTTCAACGTCACCACCAAAAGAAGTCATTTTTGCATCGAATTGTCACTGGCGATGAAAAATGGATTCATTATGATAACCCAAAGCACAAGAGATCGTATGTTAAGCGCGGCCAACCATCAACATCCACGGCAAAGCCGAATATTCATGGTGCCAAGTTTATGCTATGTATTTGGTGGGACCACAAGGGTGTGCTCTATTATGAGTTATTGAAATCGGGTCAGACGATCAATGGGGACCTCTACCGAAAACAATTGATTCGTTTGAAAAAGGCCATCACGGAAAAACAACTAGAATATGCGACCAGACACGAATCAATAATTTTTCATCATGACAACGCTCGGCCATAGACATAGCACCTTCCGATTACCACTTGTTCAGATCAATGCAGAATGCCCTCACCGGAGTACGCTTCACTTCAGAACAGGGTATCAGAAATTGGCTCGATTCTTTCTTGACCTCCAAGCCGGAGAAGTTCTTTTGGGATGGGATCCACAAACTGCCAGAAAGATGGGCAAACATCGTAGCTTCCGATGGGCAATACTTTGAACATTAAATGTATAACAATTTTTTCACAAAAAATTTTTAATTATAGAGTATATATGTATATATAAATGCTTTTCAAATTTAGGTCTTGATTAAAAAGGCAACAGATTTAAACTTTTAAAATTGAAACTTTTTTATGTTTGCATACACGTATATTCGTATATATACCGCTACAATATGTGCAATCGAAGAATTGGAATCTGCAAAAATTAATCTTTCACCTAAATAATAAACATCAAAAAAAAGAAAAAAATGAAAAAATATCGTTCGCAAAACTAAATTGTTTCTAAGGTAATGCGTTACTCATTTCTCTTTGCTGCAGTTCGTTCTCTCTAACTGTCTATAACAGTATGTACTCGCAGATATGTATGTAGGTATAATGTATTTTTCACTTTGTTATTTTTAGACCAAAAAACAATGCACAAAGTTCCTTACTGTTTTGAAAGGTTTCGATACGTTTATTAATTAAATAGCAAGTGGGGTCAGGACAGCTAGAAAAAAAGAGCAAAGAGAAAGCGGGTGGCACAAAGAGAAAAGTGTTCGGAAAGAGAGCGATGCCGCTGCCGCACTAAGGTAACAATACAAAAACTATGTGAGGCCAACAAAGATTGAAGTAAAAGTAAAGTTTTTAATTAACAAAAAAGCGAATAAACAAAAACAATTTTTTTTGTTTTTTTTTTGTTTTTTGAAATAACGAAAACCAACAAAAGTAAAAATAATAATAATGAAGTCGTTAGTATTAAAAACGAAGAAAGAAAACAAAAAATGCTGCAACTGCAACAACGAGATAAGCAGGTGCACTAAGTAGAGCGAAAAGAGTCTCGAAAGGTTGGAGAAGCAAAAAAAAAAACTTTTGAAAAATGCACGTAAGGTGAAAAAGTGGTAAATAAATTGAAATATTAATACTTGTATATAGGTGTGTGGAATCATATGAATTTATTTCTGTGTAAAAAAATGCAACAGAGTTTGAAATTAAAAATTTTGGTTTGCCGAAACTTTTTACAAAAGGATAGTTTTTTTATTGAAACTAAGATATTAACAATAAATTAAAAATGTCTGTTAGCACAGAAGGACCTTTTATGTTTACATACGTATATTCATATGTATATATTTATGATTATATTTATATAATACTAGCTGTGCCCTGCAACGCTTCGCTGTGGCGCATACTTATTGAATGTATCGATAATGAAATATTGAAAATCTTTTCATCATATCATTTTATTTACTCAATATCTGTCGGTATAAAACTTTTTTTTCACGTCTGCCAACCCAAGAATATGCAACATACAATTGCCCATGTGCGAAGGAATCCATATCTAAATGTAGACCCTCACAATTCCAAGGCTTGAGCCGGTGCCCAAATAGTAAACCCTATTCGAACAGGGAACTGTGGTCAATGAATTTGATGCCTTCCGCATCAACATTGTGTCGTCACATCAATGGTATGTGCCACTTGCAGGGTACTAAAAAACTATCCTCTGAGGAACGGTCGCCTACCCTGGAAACCCTTTCGCATTACTTTAGGTTGGCGTTCCATTTTTTTATAGTGATATTTACATATCAACACCAACGTTCAGATACTGCTTTTTCTTGCGCAATACATACTCTACGTAGTCTGTTTTATTTTTCCAGTTAGCCCCACTCCAAAGCATTACGATCTTGTCCACATTCAGAGACCCTACCAGGTATTCCAGTGCCTCTAGTTTTATGAAAGTATTTCCGGAAGTAACCGTATCCAGACAACATCTGAGTGATATAATAGTTCACCTCGCCAAATTTTCTATGTAACCAATGTTTCACGTCCTTAATTAGCCTGACCGTCCATCTGCTGCAAGCTTCTCATTCCAGCGACTCTGCCATCGGTTGAACATAACTGTCATTTATGTCGTCTTTTACTGTATTTTCACATATTCCTTGATTCTTTAAGTCCCACACTTTTTTCTTTTCGAGTGCTAGCAGTTATATAGGAACACTTCCGCTTATCACTAGAACAACTTCCCTGACATTGACGCTTCCCTTAGTTCAGCTGTACGATATACTTTGACTATAATCTGGCGACCAATTCGGAAGGCTCGGGTTCAAATTTATAAAAAATTAATTTTAATAAAAAATTAAGCTGAATTTTCTAATTGTGATCGCCCCTCGGCAGGGAATGTCAACCCCTCCCAGTGTATTTCTGACATGATAAAAAAAGCTCCTCATAAAAAAATCAGCCGTTCGGAGGCGGCTTAATATAAATTGTAGGTCCCTCCATTTGTTGGACAAAAAAACATCAAGACGTGAGTCCTCCGATATTGGACATCAGCCTGCTCCGCCGAGTTGTTATTCTTCATTTTTATTTAAAACGAGATGTGTTTCATTGTTAGTAGTAAAAGCTCGATTTTTTCTGTGGCTAGTTTGAGACCGCACGAGTCAAGCCGGATTTGTGTTCATATCACAACCTGGTTGAGTTTTCGTTGCGCGTTTTCGGTGTCACGGGCAGTTACCGGCCCACAAGTCACATCAAACCGTTGTGTTTCTGGATGAAGTGATAGCTCTTGAATCTCTTTAAGTTGTTCTTCGTCCCAAATGCGGCAATTTTGCCTGTTTACATACCCATTCGTTTAAAAAAATTTGGTTCGAATTGTCGGATCTCTTCAAGAGCCCATAGAATGAAGCAATGCCGCTTGGGAAGGTCGAACAGCTTCAGTTCTTGTCCAAGCTGTATTTTTTACGCTTTCATTTTGAGATCTCGACGTAAAATGCGCCAAGCTGTACCATCCGTCAGTCCGAGTTGCTGCGAATGGCGCCGAATCGACTCTCCACGGTCTTCGTGTACACTCTAAGCTACGGCCTCTATATTTTCTTCACTGCGTACTGCACGTGGTATATTCGATCGAATATTATCCATTACTGGGTTTCAAGATAGGTAATGGTGTTGTGAATAATAAGCTAAGTTGACCGAATATGTTGACCATAAGTTGAGCAAAGCGTGCAAAACACATTCCTTACAGAACCTGAATTTTCGTAATGAAGTTGAACGATTTGTAAAAGTTATTCAGGAGTAAGTCTTGCCATGAAGAAATACCAAGAAATACTAAATAAAAGTAACATGACGGCTTGACGCAACTCACGCGTGATCTGTCAAAAAAAAGGCTACTGGAAAAAGTACCTCTACTTGGATCACCTATTATATATGTAGATAGATAGATTTTAGGCGTAATGCACTTTTTTAGAAAGTTTGTCAGTTTTACAATATTTTATTATAAATGTTTGTTTAGAATTTTTGATATTTATTTGAAATAAATAAAACAGGTTTAGACCTTTGAAAAGTGTTTATTAAAACTTGTTTAACTTATACAATTACTATAAATTTGTACCTATGTATGGTATGATATATTAATATGAATATTGACTATTTTTGAAATTATTTGAATTAAGCACATTTTGAGTGAAATATTTTTTTTATTTTTGGTTGATATCTATTTTTCAATAACAGCATATTTTTCATATGTTAGCTTTGTTCTCGGTGATTTCGTCTGGCATTACATACAGCTATTTATTACATTTATGTATACAATATATGTATGTTTATAGGTAGTTTTTAAAATGATTTAAAAAATATTTATGTTTACCAGGTGTACAAGTATGAAATGTCGGTTCGAACATATAGATGTCTCGCAAACGTAAATATTTATCGATTGTCATAAAACTTTGACCTTGTGAAGTGTCAACCTTGACTGTCGAACCACCATAGTTTTGCGCGAATCGAGCGTCATTATCGTTTACTCTCAGTGCAGTCAACATGTCGAGTTTCGTGCCGAATAAAGAGCAAACGCGAACAGTGTTAATTTTCTGTTTTCATTTGAAGAAAACAGCTGCGGAATCGCACCGAATGCTTGTTGAAGCCTTTGGCGAACAAGTACCAACTGTGAAAACTTGTGAACGGTGGTTTCAACGCTTCAAAAGTGGTGATTTTGACGTCGACGACAAAGAGCACGGAAAACCACCAAAAAGGTTCGAAGACGCCGAACTGCAAGCATTATTGGATGAAGACGATGCTCAAACGCAAATACGGCAAGCTACCAACAACAATTGATCAATTTGAACCGTGCGCTTCAGAGAACACGACCGGAATATCAAAAAAGACAACACAAGGTCATTTTTCTCCATGACAACGCTCCATCACATACGGCAAGAGCGGTTCGCGACACGTTGGAAACACTCAATTGGGAAGTGCTTCCGCATGCGGCTTACTCACCAGACCTGGCCCCATCCGATTACCACCTATTCGCTTCGATGGGACACGCACTCGCTGAGCAGCGCTTCGATTCTTACGAAAGTGTGAAAAAATGGCTCGATGAATGGTTCGCCGCAAAAGACGATGAGTTCTACTGGCGTGGAATCCACAAATTGCCCGAGAGATGGGAAAAATGTGTAGCTAGCGACGGCAAATACTTTGAATAAATGATTTTTTCTTTTTCCACAAAATTTAACGTGTTTTTTGATTTAAAAAAAAAACGACATTTCATACTTGTACACCTGGTATTTCTAGATTCGATAGCTGTTAAATTAAACTTCTTGTTGTTTTGCTGGCGTATAAGTGTTCGTCTCCTGTACAGATTTGGCAAGTATTACCCGATTCAAAATTAAATAAAGTGCTCCAGCGAGTATAAGTTCACCAACGCCAATGAGGACGGCTAATAACCAGCCAGGAATGGCGAGACCATCTGAAATGAGCAAGAAAATAAATTATTTATTTTAAATTACTAATATAAAAAAATAAAATAAATTAATCCTTCACTAATTTTTTCACTGCTTAACGTTCAGTGTCCGGGTTATTTTTTATTATTTTTGTGAGAAATTTTTCACATAAAAAATTTATTTCTTATAGTATTTTAAACTTACTGAAGTAGCGGCGCGTAAGGGTTCTACGTCCGCGCAACACACGTCTGGTAGCTTCCGATTCCTGTGTGCAGAAAGCGAGCAGAACTGAAAGATAATTAATTTTTATTATAATTCACAGATTTAGAGTTATTTTTTAAAGCTATATTAAATGTTGTAAGTAGTAAAAATAAAAAAGTATATTTGTCGCCTTATAACCGCTGAAGCGATTTTCGGTCGAGCCAACTTGTGGTCCCCGTCTTGATATTTTTAAAACAAGTGGAGGGACTTATAGTTTAAATTCTTCCGATTGGCTTACGGTTATCTATGAAGAGCATCTGTTTCATGTCAGAGGTACACTCGGAGGGCTTAATAATCCCTTTCAAGGGGTGAGCGTTATGAGAAAAATTAACATTTATTATTTAAATTAATTTTTTCTAATTTTTGGTCGGAGAAGGACTCAAACTCTAGCTCTCCGAGCGGCAGTAATAACAACAACAACAACAACAATAATAATAATAATAATAACAACAACAACAACAACAACAATAATAATAATAATAATAATAATAATAATAATAATAATAATAATAATAATAATAATAATAATAATAATAATAATAATAATAATAATAATAATAATAATAATAATAATAATAATAATAATAATAATAATAATAATAATAATAATAATAATAATAATAATAATAATAATAATAATAATAATAATAATACAATAATAATAATACTAATAATAATAATAACAACAACAACAACAACAACAACAACAACAACAACAACAATAATAATAATAACAACAACAACAACAACAGCAACAATAATAATAATAATAATAATAATAATAATAATAATAATAATAATAATAATAATAATAATAATAACAATAATAATAATAATAATAAATAATAAATAATAATAATAATAATAATAATAATAATAATAATAATAATAATAATAATAATAATAATAATAATAATAATAATAATAACAACAATAATAATAATAATAAATAATAATAATAATAATAATAATAATAATAATAATAACAATAATAATAATAATAATAAATAATAATAATAATAATAATAATAATAATAATAATAATAATAATAATAATAATAATAATAACAATAATAATAATAATAAATAATAATAATAATAATAATAATAATAATAATAATAATAATAATAATAATAATAATAACAATAATAATAATAATAATAAATAATAATAATAATAATAATAATAATAATAATAATAATAATAATAATAATAATAATAATAATAATAATAATAATAATAATAATAATAATAATAATACAATAATAATAATACTAATAACAACAACAACAACAACAACAACAACAACAACAACAACAACAACAACAACAACAACAACAACAACAACAACAACAACAACAACAACAACAATAATAATAATAATAATAATAATAATAATAACAATAATAATAATAATAATAAATAATAATAATAATAATAATAATAATAATAATAATAATAATAATAGCAAAAACAACAACAACAACAATAATAATAGTAGTCTACAGAGGAGTAGCTAATGAATTACTCCAATGGATCATATGGTCCAATGGAGGCCTGCAAATATATTTATTTAGACTCATACATGCGCACGAAAAAAGATAGAATTATAAATTGCGTTCTATTCTAGTAGCCTAATCCGAGTGTCATAAATTCTGTTACTTCATTACCGCCTGCCGTTACATACAGTTTCCGGATTTCGATTGAGACCACACGCACACACCCACACACCTACAAATGATGCAAAGCTACCATTTTCCTGTTATTTTGAGCATTTTTGTAAAATAAATACACATATTTGCAGTTATGTAAATTATATATACACTAGCATATTCCAACGGTGCATTAATGTCGATGAAGCATACCGGAAAAATCTGCATAAAAATCCATTACTTACGCAATACGGGACAACAAAAAGGTGAAAGCAAGAAAAAGAACCACATGCGAACGCTAGAAAACAGTACACACCCACACACTCACATATGTATGTTTGTATAAAAGAATAAAACCGGGGGAAAACGTAGCGGAACTCGATAAATAAAAACGTATTTTTTCCAACTAACAAAAAGTGCAATAAAATGCCAAAAAACAGTTCATCATCATCAGTGTCACTATCAACGTCGTACGCTTCCGCTGTACCTCCAGCATCCGTTCCCAGCATATGAACTGCAGTTACATACACCTACAGAAACAACAAAATACAATATACAATGTACAATATACAATATACAATAACAACAATGTCGACATAACGGTCAATGCAAAAGCATATGGTGGCAATGGGGCGTCGTTATTGTTGTTGTTGTTGTTGTGGTTGACCAACACAAATGGTCCAGGTGAATGGTGAATATGCATTGTCTACGCCCATAAAAATTGGCTAACCTCCGGTGTTGGCCAACGCCCAACAAAAAAAAAACAAAAAAGAAGTGTGGCGGTGAAGAGGAAGGAAAAGGAGGAGAATGAGGAGGAGGGGTAGGAGGGGTAGGAGGGGAGATGCAACAGCGTTCATTGGGGAGCAGCGTCACGATTGGGATTTAATTTTTATTTTTGTGCACTATGCAAGCGGCCAATGCCATGCAGGAGTACGCGTATGTGTGGAGGTGTGCATGTCATAGTTCTACTATTTTGTAATTCTATTCGAGCGTGTGCAAGTGCGGGTGTTGTTTCGGTTTAATTTATGTGGAAACTATACTTTTTCTGCTGATGTTGCTATTTCAATCACCATCTCTAACACTTTAAGCCTATTCACATAAGTTTAAGCGTACATACATACATATATATGTATGTAATTTAGCATATATGTACACGCACGTTTATTTGGTCACTTTTCTCTGTATGCGCTTTATATTTATGTTCTTAGAATCATTTGAATTCGAAATAAATGCTTATAATATATGGAAATCTAACGATACTTTTATGCTCTACCTACAAACATACTCGTATGTATGTATAGGTATATGGTACATGCAACGTGGGAAATGCAACGCAATGCCCTGCAGGGAGAAGTAGACTAGATGATAAAATCATACCAGCTGGTTATTTGAATAGTAGTTCACCGGTAACGAGAGTAATAATAATTCCCACCGCAATAAAAAATTATATATATGTAATTATAGGTATATCTAATTGGCGCTTTGTAACCGCTGAAGCCACTTTCAGCCGAGCTCCTCCTCCAATTCGTGGTATGCTGATGGTTATTTATGAGGATCCTTTTTTTCATGTCAGAAATACATTAAGAGAACTTTACATTTCATACTGAGGAGCGTCCGCAATTAGAAAATTTAACTTGATTTTTTATTAGAATTAATTTTCTATAATTTTTTGGATGCTAGTGCGACACCAGGATTTGAACCCTGGCCTTCGGAATGACATTACGCAATGCTAACCACCCGGCTACCGTACCACCATTAATAATGGAAAACAATATCTTCCATAGGGCCGCCATGGCCAAGCTTACAGGACCGTATCCTTTTATTGAAATTTTCCATCACCAAATCGCAAAGTGGCTCCTGTATGCCCTTAATAGCTTGCCGTATCCCATCTTTAATGTTTTGAATCAATGTTGGCCTGTTGGCGTAAGCCTTTTCTTTCACGTGACCCTGAAGGAAGTAGTCGCTAGGTGTTAAATCACAAGATTACGGTTTCGATCACCTCTTCTTTTGCCTTAAAAGATCGATGGTTTCATATCTTGTGGCACGTAGCATCGTCTTATTGAAAATAAACCACGTTCAGATCAAAACCATTCAATTCCGGCCATAAAAAATTATTAAACATCTTCCGATAGCGCAATCCGTTCACCGTAACTGATGTTCATTTTCGAATAAATAAGGTGCAGTGATCCCTCCGGACCATAAACCGCACATAACAGAAACACGTTGAGGATAGAGAGGATTTTCCAAAATAAATCTTGGGTTTCCCGAGCCACAGATGCGACTATTGCTATTATTGATCAATTAAGATGATTTTTCGATGAAATTCCGGATAATTTTCATGCATTTCAAAGACCCAATCAGCAAAGACACGACATTGTTCATGATCGTCCGGCTTGAGTTCTTGTGTTAATTGGATTTTATACTAGTAAGTCTTAAAGCCCGGTCTTTATGTTAAATACAGTGAATTGACGTTTGTGGAATGCCCAATTCTAAAGAACGACGAAAAATTGACAAAACTTGGGTTTCTTAAACACCTTGGACTACAGCAGCACGTGTTATATTCTTCACATCTAACTGGTCCCAGCAGCTACACTTTTCCCACCAAATTCAGCATGCATAAAAGAACTGGTATTTATCTAGTATGAGGCTGATGCATAAATGAACAATGAACAATTCGTAGTACATCAACGTATTAAAAATACCAGTTGCTTGGACATAGCTGGAAGATTCATCAGTTAGTGCAAAAATGCAAACCAGTTGGATTCTAAATAGTTAAAACCTTGTATACTTCCATGCTGGGTATATAAGGAATTTATTTACTTTTTTTCTGATACTCCACTAAGATATTTTTCATGTTTTGGAGTGACGAATATTTATTGAATAGAAATCCATCATTTAAAAGATTGTGATATCCATTTGCATGCATATTTTGGAATTTTTTCAAAATGAAGTACAAATATATGTTTAATAATATTTGATAGATGTTAAAATTGCAAAGACGCAATATTGTTTCAGTATATGGCATTACATGTTTCTATTGAAAGGAAATTATATGTACATATGTATATCTCAAGTCAAAATTTTCTTTTCGGTGTCCATTGTCGGCTTGGCTGTCAGTGAGCGAAACACATGTGTTCGAGCAAGAGTAATTCCGGTTAGGTTGATAGAATACCCTTTAGAATTGATTGACAGTCCGCTCCAAAAAATGATTCATAGAAATATCAATGGCGAGCTTCTAAATATTAAGTTAATAAAATAGCGCAGCTTATCGTATACCATATTCTCCATTTCAAAAACTTTTAAATTTCCTTTCGTATTTAATTCGAATTCCTTATTGATATAGAGAGCTTAGAAAACAGGATTTTATTCCTAGAAAAATGTGTGCATTACTATATACTCTTTTTTATGAGAATAAAATCATGTTTCCTAAGTACTTCAGATCGATAGGAAATTGAAATTAAATATAATACACAATTTTTTTGCAGAATAAATAATAAAGTTTAGCTCCACTCAGCAAATATCTATCAGCTTTGTTTTTCATTATTTTGGAAGCGTTAAATTGCCAATTAAAGATCTGTGTGAACATATTTCTTTTCTTAAATTTCAATTACCGTCGCTGATGGGGGATAACTAATATTTAAAAATGTAAATGTCGCTGGACGAAATCCTTTATTTAAGGCTTCCACCAAGAAAGGAAAGAAGAAAGAGCATTTTTTTATTTATGGCATGGCGTTAGAGACCTGTATCTAGCGTGGTCGGAGGGCAGAGAGTCGGCGTAAACGGACTCCAAGTCAGGATTGACGGCCAGGAAGGTTTTGTTGTGTATTTGGTGGGATAAGCAAGGATTTATACACTATGGGCTGCTACCTTACGGTCAAACTCTTAATTTGGATCTGTGTTGTCAGCAATTGGATTGTCAGCTTAGGAAAACAGGAGGGGAATTGTGTTGCATTAGGACAACGTCTGTGACTCGCCAGAAGCTCTGAGGCTCTTAGGTATCCATCTTATAGTACAAAAGTCGGACCAAGTGATTACCATCTGTTTCTGTATGTGGGATATGATTTGGCTGATGAAGAATTGACCTAAAGAAAACCCTGTGAAAATCGATTATCTTAATTTTTCGTCAATATATAAAAGAGTATCTATGGAAGGAGCGGAGTGATATTACCTTCAAAAAGGCAATCAGTTTGAATTCTATGCAAAAATAATGGATTACTTTTTACTAGAGACCACCAATATTTAAATAAATATTTTTATTTCAACCAAGCAGCCAAAAATATTATCGAAATTAATTTTTTATTCCCAAATATAAAATATTAAAGAATAATAATTAATAAAACTCATGCCGATAGTTTAAGATATTGATGACGTCATGCGTTCTTCTTTCCAAATATTTTATCATTTCTAATAAACCTTTTAGGCCACATACATTTCACTGTATTAAGTGACTAACAATAACATTCATTTAGTTGCAAAACACTTTTTTGTTGTGAGTCATTTTTTTATCTTTTGTAAATAAAAGCAACACTGATAAGCGCACTCACGCAGCAGTTCTTGTAGAGTTTCACTTTTTTAACAAGCAGTTGTGGTGATTCGCAGCTCAAAAACCATGGTTACATACAAGTGTACATATTACAAAACTCAAAATATTTTGTTATACAAATGGAATACATACACACGAGTATGTATGCATAAATATCATACTCAATCTAGGCCATATACGTGTATATATGCAAGTAACTATATGATCTCATATACATATAATTTATATTGCAGTTGAAGATTTCTAAAATGAATTCAAAATTTTCAAAATTTATTTTACCCAAAAAGATCACGAAATATGTTGTACTCTTTTTCACCAAATGCATTTTTTAAAATTTCCGCTTTATTTAATTATGAAAAAAAAAATTAAATAAAATTCTTCGTTGCACAGAAAGCACGAGTCGTTCGTAAGATTAAGTAAATTTCCTTTGGCGGTCTTCGTTAAACTGAGCCAAAAGCACCAACTTTTGGAAAAACTGCTCATAAGCGCTGAGTTGAGATAAGCGTTCCAGGGAATATCGTTAATGGAAGAGATAAGATAAGATACATAACGGTATGCTCACCTTCTAATATTCGTTTCACTGGTATACCACAGTAGGTACTAGTGCTGCAGCTGATAACTCAACTCACCATACCAACACCTGACAATGAGTGAATTCTTGTTTTTTGTTTTAAAATATTTTTCGCTGCGAATTTTTATTTAATTATTCTTCATTTTTTGTTTTTTTTTTGTTTTCTTTTTTTCGTACTTTTCTACATTCTTTCCCTCATATCTTATGTGATTAACCTTTGCCTATATGTATGTGTGTTATGTATGTACATGAATAATAGCTTTTTTCCTATAAATGATGTATGTGTGTGTGTGTGTGTTGAGATGCAATTTAGTTATCTAATGACGACGATACTTTAAACGACGCACACTTTTGTACCGATATCCATCATCAGCAAGCACAGCTGTTTCCTCTTCGGGCTGTTGCTCTGTGACTTCTTGACCTTCCTCAGTGGGTGGGAGATACTCATTAGCTGGCAACTCATTCACATCACGACGCTTGCGGTATTTCAGACGACGGACTGTCTTGTAACGGTAACCATCAGCACCCACTTCGGTACCTTCCTCAGCAGTTGGCTCAGCAGACTCAGCAACTTCTTCGACGGCATTGACTTGAACTTCCGGTACAGCCGATTCTTGAGCTTCCTCGGCAGGTGGGAGATACTCGTTTTGTGGGAGTTCGTTAACATCACGACGCTTGCGGTATTTCAGACGACGGATTGTCTTGTAACGGTAACCATCAGCACCCACTTCGGTACCTTCCTCAGCAGTAGGCTCAACAGACTCAGCAACTTCTTCGACGGCATTGACTTGAACTTCCGGTACAGCTGATTCTTGAGCTTCCTCGGCAGGTGGGAGATATTCGTTTTGTGGGAGCTCGTTAACTTCACGACGCTTGCGATATTTCAAACGACGGACTGTCTTGTAACGGTAACCATCAGCACCCACTTCGGTACCTTCCTCAGCAGTAGGCTCAGCAGACTCAGCAACTTCTTCGACGACATTGACTTGAACTTCCGGTACAGCCGATTCTTGAGCTTCCTCGGCAGGTGGGAGATACTCGTTTTGTGGGAGTTCGTTAACATCACGACGCTTGCGATATTTCAAGCGACGGACTGTTTTGTAACGGTAACCATCAGCACCCACTTCGGTACCTTCCTCAGCAGCAGGCTCGGCAGACTCAGCAACTTCTTCGACGGTATTTACTTGAACTTCCGGTACAGTCGATTCTTGAGCTTCCTCGGCAGGTGGGAGATATTCGTTTTGTGGGAGTTCGTTGACATCACGACGTTTGCGGTATTTCAGACGACGGACTGTCTTGTAGCGGTAACCATCAGCACCCACTTCGGTACCTTCCTCAGCAGCAGGCTCAGCAGACTCAGCAACTTCTTCGACGGCATTGACTTGAACTTCCGGTACAGCCGATTCTTGAGCTTCCTCGGCAGGTGGGAGATATTCGTTTTGTGGGAGTTCGTTAACATCACGACGCTTGCGGTATTTCAGACGACGGACTGTCTTGTAACGGTAACCATCAGCACCCACTTCGGTACCTTCCTCAGCAGTAGGCTCAGCAGACTCAGCAACTTCTTCGACGGCATTGACTTGAACTTCCGGTACAGCTGATTCTTGAGCTTCCTCGGCAGGTGGGAGATATTCGTTTTGTGGGAGCTCGTTAACATCACGACGCTTGCGATATTTCAAACGACGGACTGTCTTGTAACGGTAACCATCAGCACCCACTTCGGTACCTTCTTCAGCAGTAGGCTCAGCAGACTCAGCAACTTCTTCGACGGCATTGACTTGAACTTCCGGTACAGCTGATTCTTGAGCTTCCTCGGCAGGTGGGAGATATTCGTTTTGTGGGAGCTCGTTAACATCACGACGCTTGCGATATTTCAGACGACGGACTGTTTTGTAACGGTAACCATCAGCACCCACTTCGGTACCTTCTTCAGCAGTAGGCTCAGCAGACTCAGCAACTTCTTCGACGGCATTGACTTGAACTTCCGGTACAGCTGATTCTTGAGCTTCCTCGGCAGGTGGGAGATATTCGTTTTGTGGGAGTTCGTTAACATCACGACGCTTGCGGTATTTCAGACGACGGACTGTCTTGTAACGGTATCCATCGGCAGCCAATTCAGTACCTTCCTCAGCAGCAGATTCAGTGGGTTCAGCAGTCTCTTCAACAACTTCAGCAACGGCAGTTTCTTGGGCTTCCTCGGCGGGTGGGAGATATTCGTTTTGTGGGAGTTCGTTAACATCACGACGCTTGCGGTATTTCAGACGACGGACTGTCTTGTAACGGTATCCATCAGCAGCTAATTCAGTACCTTCCTCAGCAGCGGGTTCGGTAACTTCTTCGACAGCACTTTCTTGGGCTTCCTCGGCGGGTGGGAGATACTCGTTTTGAGGGAGTTCGTTAACATCACGACGCTTGCGGTATTTCAGACGACGGACTGTCTTATAACGGTATCCATCAGCAGCTAATTCAGTACCTTCCTCAGCAGCAGATTCAGTGGGTTCAGCAGTCTCTTCAACAACTTCAGCAACGGCAGTTTCTTGGGCTTCCTCGGCGGGTGGGAGATACTCGTTTTGTGGGAGTTCGTTAACATCACGGCGCTTGCGGTATTTCAAACGACGAACAGTCTTGTAACGGTAGCCGTCAGCAGCTAGTTCAGTACCTTCCTCAGCAGCAGATTCAGTGGGTTCAGCAGTCTCTTCAACAACTTCAGCAACGGCAGTTTCTTGGGTCTCCTCGGCGGGTGGGAGATACTCGTTTTGTGGGAGTTCGTTAACATCACGACGCTTGCGGTATTTCAAACGACGAACAGTCTTGTAACGGTAGCCGTCAGCAGCTAGTTCAGTACCTTCCTCAGCAGCGGGTTCGGTAACTTCTTCGACAGCACTTTCTTGAGTTTCCTCGGCGGGTGGAAGATACTCGTTTTGAGGGAGTTCGTTAACATCACGACGCTTGCGGTACTTCAAGCGACGGACAGTCTTATAACGGTAACCATCATCGGCCAATTCAGTTTTTTCTTCGGCGGCAGGTTCAATGACCTCTTCTACGGCGCTTTCTTGCACCTCTTCAGCTGGAGGCAGATATTCATTTTCCGAAAGCTCGTTGACATCACGACGATGGCGAAGTTTCAGACGATGCACAGCCTTGTACCGGTAACCATCATCAGTAAGTATAGTTTGATCTTGTGCTGCCTCAGCAGCTGGCGATATATATTCCTGTACAGGCAAACTGTTATCCACAACAGGTGGCAGATAGTCAGCCGGCAGTGATGCCGCTCGGACTACTGCAATCACAGCAAATGCAATCGGTAGGAATCTCTGTGGAGGGAAAGTGTGTGTTTTTTGTTAATGTTATTTTTTATTTATTATTCTGTGTGAAGATTTTGTGTGGGCTCATCAGTGTCTATCCTGTGACAAAGTTGAGCCTGTGTGTGTGCGCTAGTGTTGCGTAATTGTTTCCTTACCATTATTGCTGTTTATCGATACTTAGTGATTGAGGGTAAGAATGTGTTATGATTTAATTGCAAAGAGTACATGTTATTTATACCCGAAAAATAATTTGTGTAAATTTAAATTTAATTACCGCAAAGTAAGCAAAAAAAAAAACAAATAATTGCGTATTGCAGTAAATGCCGCAACATGTACAGATGTGTTTAGTATATACATACGATTGTACGCACGCGCAATTACGTACTCATACATTTTGACAAACATAAATACATGTGTATATGTATAACACCTATCAACAAAATCTGCGTTGAAGTGAGTCTTCAGTTTCTCAAAGAAAAAAAAATCTTTGTTTTTGCATACACTTGTTGTTGTAGCTAATTTGCTGTTTAATTACGGTGTTACCACCAGCGCGGGGCGCCCACTTCGCAATTATGGCGAGAAAAAATCGAAAGTAAACAAATAGTGAGGTTTAGCGGTGTTTAACAAGCCATTTGCTGTTGGCACTGCGCAGACGAGTGATCAGCCAAATTTCTGTTGTTTTTTCTATATTTTTTTTTTTGTTTTGTTTGTAGATTTTGTAGACTTAGTGATTTGATACATATGTCATTTTCGCATTGAAGCCTGCTTAGTGCGGAAAACGTGTTCAGCTCAGCTCGATTCGTTTTGGATGCTTCACATCGCTTATTTTCAAGTTCAAAACGAACATTTTTTCAATTGTCTTCAAGTGGCGTTCTTCAAATTTTTGCGTATTTTATTTAGTGCCTTTCTGTTTTTATTATTTTTATATTTTTTTATATTTTTTTTATATTTTTTTCCACCATCTTTCTTTCATTTATGCCCGTTGACGGACACTATGCATTGAAAACGGATTTTGAGTTAATTTTAATATCTTTTGTTTATTTTCATTTATTTGCGAAAATCATACAAAAAAATTTATTAATAAAAATTCCATTTATTCATGTACCTACATATGTATTTAAGTATGTATATATGTAAATATAAATAAAAAACCTAATATCGGTAAATTCCGCTATAAATGCTTTAACACTTGAGTGTACAATATTACAAAAAAAAAAAAAATAAAACAAAAATTATTCAAACTTAAGCGCTTGGCGCCGCGGCGTGAACAACTTCACCGCTACACACACACATACAAATTCATTCAAAGCAATCCCATTCAGTGCTGCTGCTGTGCGGTTGATCAGTCAGTTGTCCTCAGTGAATTGAATTTTGAGTACACACACACACACACATACTAATGTGCATTATAAAGGGTGTTTTTTCGGGGTTGACATATTTGAAAGCTGTTACTTGATTTATCCTTAGAACTCACTCCAGAACAATATTTGCTAATCGTGGAAATTTATTACTGGATCATCGCGAACTGGACCACGTTTGCTTTAGTGGATAATGGGCGGTGGAGCAGAGTATCGAAGAAGACTCGATTGAATTCATCGCGGGATATGCCCAATGACTTCATGAAAAATTTTTCGAAAGTATTTTGGTTGGCGGGCTTACAAAATCCAACTCGTGCAAGGATTAGAGCTGAAGGACCCAAAACGAGATGACCATCAATTCCCTTCTAGTTGATTGGGTATGTTAATAAGCCATATTGTCGCATTTGGAGTGATGATAATCCATAAGCCATTGTTCAGACGCCTTTACATCCTCAAAAAGTCACTATTTTGTGTGTTCTGTGGGTAGAGGAGATCAATGGTCCATATTTCTTTAAAAATAAAGTCGGCCATAAAGCGAATGCTGTAGAGCCATGATTAATTATCTTTTCGGGTCTGAATTGGAGGTTGTCTATGTGGACGACTTTCAATCAATTTATTAAAGGAAACTATTGGTGAGCCGAGTGGGCGGCCGCGGTGGCCGAGTGGTTAGCATTGCTCGGGCTCGGGTTCAAATCCCGGTGTCACCAACATTCAAAAGTTATGGAAAATTAATTTAAATAAAAAATTAAGATAAATTTTCTAATTGCGGTCGCCCCACGGCAGGGAATGTCCAACCCTCCGACTGTATTTCGAACATGAAATAAAGACTTCTCGTAAAAAAAAAACCCATCAGCCGTTCGGAGGCGGCTTAGTATAAACTGTAGGTCCCTCCATTTATTGGAAAAAACATCAAGACGCAAAAACCACAAATTGGAGGAGGAGCTCGGCCGAAAATCGCTTCAGCGGTTACAAGGCACCAATTATATATACTGGTGAGCACATTATCTCGCATCGAGGGGCTGTGACGTCCGGGTTAGGTGGAGTTTCTCGTCTTCGCAGATAAGTCCGAGACAATTGCCGTCGTGGAAAAGAATATTCAGATCGCTATAGCTTATATACGGCGCCAACCGCTGCAAAAAGTGATTGAAGATTGAGCCTCTGGGTTGGAGTTTGTTCGAACCAGCTACGGTGATCACTTACCTGATATCATTCTTAAAACATAATGGCAAACTTTTATTTTTAAATCAAAGCTAAACTCTTGATCATAATATGGAAATATGTATTTTTTCATCTTCTTCAAAACCACATGTCTTAAAAAACACCCTTTAAAAAGCTTATTCATATGTATGTAAGTACAAAATTTCATAAATTTTTATGAAATTCAATAACTCGTAATAAAGTTTTCGGTGTGTCTACAACAAAGTGTGAGCATTTTTGGCATCAGTCATTGCTTCCGGAAGTTCACAAAGTCCATCTCGTTGAAGAACTGATTAGAACAATTAATAGCAATTTGTGTACGTATTCATATATATACATACATACATATTTATTTACTTATGTGAATTGTAATTCAAATTACGCCAATTGGGATTTCTTTGGTGGTATTTCGCAATCATTCTAATGAGCTCGTTTATCCAATAATCATTTGGAATTAAGAGCGAGTTTTGCAGCTCAATGAAGTGCGCTGACGTACATGCATACATACATATGTATATACAGGATGTTTTGATTACAGAAGCCTTGGTTATTTATAATTTATATTTATTTTTTAATAAAATAAAAAAATAAAAGTAAAAAAAGTCTGCTCTTCATTTATAAATTCATCGTTTGGCTCAGACATTTCTAAAAATATATGAAAAGTTTTTGGCTCAACAATTACTTGTTGAAGAAGTCTCACGATAAAGAGTTTACCTTACTTAGTTTTTACTGGAGCTCCTGGTATTGCTCAGCGTTAGTTTACAAATACGTCTAAATTTTGCGGAGACAAAGAATTCATTCGGAGCTACAGAGAAATAGCTCCTCTTCTTCCTGTCAAAGGTTGCTTTTAAATCAACAAAGAGGAGGCATACCTTCTGCTCAAATATAAACGAGACTGGTTCAATAAAACAAAAACGGTTAATTATTCTTCAATATTTATTTTATCCCCTTCAAAATAGTCACCATTAGAGGCGATACACATATGCCACCTTTTTTTCCAATCTTCATAACACTTCTGGCAGGCCGCTTTAGGTATGGCTTTCAGTTCCTTCTTCGAATTCTCTTTTATGACTTCAATCCACTGAAAATGCTTTCCACGAAGCGGCAATTTGAGTTTAGGGAAAAGAAAAAAGTCACACGGTGCCATGTCGGGTGAATACGGTGCTATCTCTCGTTCAGTCACACGACGATTTTCCAACACAATTTTCTTCACTTTTTCGACGTTTTCTTCGTTTATTGACGTTGCTGGACGACGATCATGGGGCAAGTTCTCCAGCGATGTACGGCCGTCCTTGAACGACTTATACCAATCAAAAATACGTGCACGTGATAGGCAAGACTCCCCATATGTCTTCTGCAACATTTTCATTGCGTCCGTCGCACTTATTCCATTGGAATAACAAAATTTCAAACAAACTCTTTGCTCAACGTTAATTTCCACAGTAAAAATTCGAAAAACACACTCGAGGTTGACTTGTTTATAGTGCCGTAAAAAAAAACTATAACATATAACAGTCCTGCCAACCTAAGCAAAAAAAAGTATGGCCATATGTCTTGTCCTTGTCGAGTTATGGATAAAGTCTCGTTTATATTTGAGCAAACTTTTCCCTCACTGGTACTTTCCACTTTCCAAAATATTCCACGATAATTAGAGCAGATTGTGGGGTGTTTCAAGAATGATAGGAGTAAGACAGAATTCTGAAGACTTTCATGCTCACGGATTTCGGCTTCTCTATTATTTTGTATGCATATTATCTTCACTTCCTATTGCAACTCTTGATATCTCTCGCACATGGCAGATGTTGCGGTAGATGGTAGTATTACGAGACAGACAGTTCTCATCGCCTCAGCATATTATCTCTTCTTTCGAGAGGATCGATACGAATAGTTTCGTTAACGAGTGTGTATACAATTTCATACCCAGCGCTATCTAGCGAGTTATTGATGAGTGTTCTCAGAAAACTGAAGTTCAATTTGGGAATTTACGTACAACGCACTTCTTTGAAGGCGCTGGCGTGAGTCTAAATTTTTACAAAGACATCAACCAACTAGGCAGCGGCGACTTCTTAATTAAGATACCGTGATTTCAAGGTGCATCAAGGTTCTTTAACTGTTTGCTGGGAGCCTCGTAAAATGAGAGGCCTCTCAATCGTCTTATTGTTTCTATTTTCCATTTATATTGTATATTTTAAGTGGTGAGCACTAAACACTATGCACAACCAAATGGGATTCACGTTATTACTTTAGTTCTCTTCTTTGGAGTACAACCACATGGAGTATGTCTTTTTACTTTAGCTCGCTTCTAAAGAAATATTTGTTAGCTATTATCCTCTGAGGTTGGTAGCTGTGAGTCCTTAGAGCCATGTGTTAAATACTCGACTCTGGCCACTCTCAGCTAAATGGCCATCGAAAACTTTCCTCATTTGGGTAAACTTCTACACATTGCCCATCTACCTTCACTTCAACCATTCTCACCTTTTTGCATCTCTCTATTATAAGGATCAGGGCCTCCGCTGTTGGAAAATCAGTTCATCGATTTTTTGATCTATGTGCCATCTAGCGAATTGATTTTTTAAACATACCCACTCTCGTGCCCTCTAGCGAGAAAAATTTTCCTTTTCCTTGCGCGTGTACTTTCCTTTCGCTTGGTACTTCCTCGCACAATTTATTCACTACAACAATAATAGCCTTATTTAATTGATTGTTCATAGATACAATATATGTATGTCCAACTGCTCATATGTCCAAGTGCTAAAGTAAACGAATTAGCAAAATAGCTGCCAGGCAAAGAGTTCATTACTGAGCTGCTGACTGACAGCGACCAACGATCAGCAAATTTAAATATAATTTAATCATTTATCTTCACAAAGATTAACACTGTTGCTGGAAGTAACAAATTTTCACACATAATTAATTTTAAATTTTTCTTAATGAGCTAAAATTAGACAATTCGATGCGCCATCGTCAACAGAGCACATTTGCTGATGTTGTTGAACTTTTTAAACTGAAAAATTAATGAAGAAACTTTTAAATTTAATTATAGAATTCCGCTTCCTTTTCGTTGTTATTAAAAAATTATATATATGAAAATTTTTTTTAATAAATTTTTATTATAAAAATAAACACAAAATCCGAGCGAAGTTAAAATTTTCGCTTTGAAAATCCAATATAATAAAATACATTTAAATTTTTTGTAATATTTGGTAAATAAAACAATTAAAATATAATATAATCCCTTCAAATTCTCCTCAATCATCCAATTGGCAAAGTGATGCTGTGCCACGATTGATCCAATGCATTGGTGTCTTACTACAATTGAGTTGCATGTACATCACAAAATTGGTGGAATGACCGGTTGTTGAGAGTATGCCACGCCTTTCACTGGTCTTATAGACGGGACAATCGTAAATGGTGGGTCCTTTGGCGGCCTCTTCCTTACCGCCATGACCACCATCCTGCGTTTGTTTCAAGGTGGGACGGAAATACATTACGGGCAATGTATCGAATAATATTTTCGAGTGGGACTCATCCAGTTCTTGTGTTTCACGATTAAAACGTGCACCTTCGATGAAGAGTCCCTATTCAGGAGATGATCAGAAGAAAAAAATATAATTAAAATCTATTTTAAAAAATAATATAATTTTTGATGCAATAAAAGTTGCTATTAAAAAAAATTTATTTTTATTAAATCTCTGTTAGCAAAAGTCTAATCTGAAATAATGTGTTAAATTGTTTATTATTATTTTCTTTTTATATTAAATTCTAAAACAATTTAAAACAAAAATATATAAATTATTTTCAAGTTAAAAAGGGGAATTATCTGTATCTTACATTGAAGAACTTTGTTTCATCATTAATAGCCAGTTGCTCCTGTTTGCAGTTGAGTGCGTGTATATGTATGTGTATGCATGTGTGATGGAAATTAACAATAATTGATTGTAAATAGTAATTTTACTAAAATTTTTTAATAATAAAATATATTTATATAACCCACTGTTCTAATGCAAGTCTCTCAAAAATAAAATAAATAAAATATTAAATTTTCAAAAAGTCAAACTCACTCTTATAAATGCGCCAAAGCTGGGCGGTTTATCAACTTCCGACTCAAATTTTGTAACTTCAAATTTTATTTCAACCATATCGATTTGAAATTTATTTTTACGCGAATAATTTTGTAGAACGCCAGTAATGAAGGATTGTGTGAAATAAAAGCCTGATAGCCAATAAACGCTTGGTTCACCCTCATCAATCCAGTGTTGAAAAAATTCCAAGCTAGAAAGAAGAAAGCAAAATATATCAGAAAAAATTGATAAAAGTTTCGAAAACATTTTTTTTTTAAATTAAAGCAAGCTAGTGAAAATAAAGGATACTGGAAAAATTGATGAAAATAAAAGGAAAATATATCGACAGTGAAAATATTTGTTAAAATAATTTCTTAAAATTTTTACACAACTAAAATCCTCTGTCATACTATCTTTTTTTTTTACAAATTATAGTTTATGTCATACTTAATGCATTGATTGTACTCCTCTTTTGCACTTTCTTGAATAAAGCTTCGCACAAAGCTCCTATTGTGCACTTTAGCCGCTTAGAACACTTATTTCTACTATTTACAAATACTTTCATTCTTTTCGTTTAATGTGCTTACGAAGCAAAATGTTTACTTTACTCGAGAAAATATTGTAGAAAATATATTTAGTTGATAAATATAAGCTACACTTGTGAAAGTTAGATTGTATTGTTAAAAAAAAGATATAGACGCAAATAATGGTGCAGCGAACAAGGCAGACTTTGGACGTATCTTCCAAGTGAATATATAATACTTTAGTAACCACAGTTCAATATATAATTTTTTTTTTTAAATTTAATTAAATTAAATATTATATATATAAATATTTAATTTAATTTTTTTTTAAATTTAATTAAATTAAATAAGTTGTATTTTATTATATTTTATTTTATTATATTTTTTTTTAATTCTATTTAATATAATATATAATATATTTTCATTTTCTAAAATTTTTTTATTTAGTTAAATTTATTACCTTTTCTTATATCTTTCATTTTCTTTATATTGATTTAATTTATTTTTAATTTCTTATTTCAGTATTTTTTCATTTTATTATTTTTTATAAAATCAAATTAGTTTAGTTTAATTCAATTTAATTTAATATTTTTTTTGGTTTGTTTAGCTAATTTTATTATATTTTATTTAAAAATAGTTTTTATTTTATTTTGCATGAGTAAGTTAATCTTTGATATTTTGTTTTATTTCATTCTTTTAAATTAAATTTAATTTTAATTATTTATTATAACTTAATTTACAATTGTTTAACTTTTTTATATATTTCATTTAATTATTTTTTATTTGATATGATTTTAATTTATCTTATTGTATTTTTTATTTATATACTTTATTTTATATTAATAAAATTTTTCTCTATTTTGTTCATATAACGTGACTTTTTAGTTCATTTTATTATTTCTTTTTAGTTAAATTTTTTTTTTGTTTTGTTTTTTCTTTTTTTTATTTTTTATTTTATTTATTCTTTAATTTATTTAATTTCACATTCCATTTGGTAATGGTTTACTTTACTTAAGTTAGTTTTACTTGAATTTATTATTGGTTTTCTCTTCTTTATTTTAACTTTTTTTTAGTTCTTTTATTCTGTTTTACTTAATTTTTTAATTAAATCTATTATTCTATTATCTTGTGTTTCTTTATTTTAATTTTGATTTTTATTACTTTATTTTATATCCTTAATTTTATTTTTATTCTATTCTATTCTATTATACATTATTTTTTCTCTTTTTTATTTTACATTGTGTCATTTAATTTAATTTTTTTATGTTTGTGTTATTTCATTTAATTTAATGTTATATTTTTAGTTTGCTTTATTTCATAATTTAATTTTTTTTCATGCTTAAGATTAGTTAAATACGTTGCATTTTTTTACTATTTTATCTCTTTTAATTCTTTTAAATTTTTTTTTTTATTTCAGTTTTTTTATTTAATTTAATTTAATTTTACTTTTAATATGTTTTATTTTATTTAGTTTAATATAATTTAATTAAAATTAATCTAATGTTATTTAATTTAATTTTATCTTTGTTATATTTTATTTTATATTATTATATTTTTTTTTATTTATTTTATATTATTTTATTTATTTTATTTTATTTTATTTTATTTTATTTTATTTTATTTTATTTTATTTTATTTTATTTTATTTTATTTTATTTTATTTTATTTTATTTTATTTTATTTTATTTTATTTTATTTTATTTTATTTTATTTTATTTTATTTTATTTTATTTTATTTTATTTTATTTTATTTTATTTTATTTTATTTTATTTTATTTTATTTTATTTAATTTTATTTTATTTTATTTTATTTTATTTTATTTTATTTTATTTTATTTTATTTTATTTTATTTTATTTTATTTTATTTTATTTTATTTTATTTTATTTTATTTTATTTTATTTTATTTTATTTTATTTTATTTTATTTTATTTTATTTTATTTTATTTTATTTTATATTATTTTATTTTATTTTATTTTATTTTATTTTATTTTATTTTATTTTATTTTATTTTATTTTATTTTATTTTATTTTATTTTATTTTATTTTATTTTATTTTATTTTATTTTATTTTATTTTATTTATTTTATTTTATTTTATTTTATTTTATTTTATTTTATTTTATTTTATTTTATTTTATTTTATTTTATTTTATTTTATTTTATTTTATTTACTTAATTTAATTTTATTTTATTTCATTCTATATTATTTTATTTTATTTTATTTTGTTTAATTTTATTTTGTTTTATTTTATTTTATTTTATTTTATTTTATTTTATTTTATTTTATTTTATTTTATTTTATTTTATTTTATTTTATTTTATTTTATTTATTTTATTTTATTTTGTTTTATTTTATTTTATTTTATTTTATTTTATTTTATTTACTTAATTTAATTTTATTTTATTTCATTCTATATTATTTTATTTTATTTTATTTTGATTAATTTTATTTTGTTTTATTATATTTTATTTTTCTTTTTTATCATGTTTTGTATAATCTTTTGATTATTTTATAATATTTCGTTTCATTTTAAAATTAAATAAATTTCATTAATTTCGTTTTCTCTAAACTTAATCTTGGGCCTTTTATCTACTTGCTCAGATACTTGTATTCATACGTACGAATCAATGTATTGCCAATACAAATAAACAGCTCTCTACCAGCTTTCATACTGAAATCTGCAATGTACGGGTTGGAGTACAAATAAATACTTGAATGAATTGTATTCAATCAGCTTAATGCGCAAATAATTCCACATTATTGCAAATAAATAATAGGTATAGTCAGGAGAATCTTTTCAAAGCAAACGGAAGCAAATGAATTAAGGGAAATTCGTTAAGTAATAATAATAAAAAATAAAATGAAAGAAGAAGAAATAGCAAAACAGAAGATATATAACACGTTATTAAATTAGATTGTTGTTCTTTTCTGAGAAATGATTCAAGAATATTTTGATGAAAGAAATCACACTTTGAATAGTTCTCAATGAGGTTATAAATAATTTGGTTCTAAAATTAAAAGCTGATTGACTAGTAAGCGAACACAATGGTAGCTAACTAAGCAGTTGGTGGGCAGTTAATAGTGGTAATTAGAGATGATGGTATACAGGCATATCGAGCGCAATGAGGCAGACAGGAAACTATACATCTGAAAGTAGGGGTTAAAGTATAATCTAAAGAAGAGGTGTTTAATAATCAACACAGACACAGTGCTTAGCTTTGTTGCAAACATACAGTCAAGCGACAGGAAGAATTTAAAAATCATCACTCAACTAACTGAGGTCGACTGCCGGTTTCATAGGTAACACATCTCTAAAGTTCGCAAAGTGACAACAACCTACTCTAATAGCTAGAAACCAGCTTAAACAATTGATAATAAATTGTATGCTTAATTTAGACTTGTCCAGTATTAGAACAATTCTTCAAGAGCTTTTCAAACAAATTTGGGTAATAATGAGTGCTAAGAAAGTTCACAAATGGTGTTAAATTTATAATATCTGCTTAACAATCAGTTCGCATATATTCATAAAAAAAAACTATTTCCTCAGTAATAAAATTAATTTATGGAAGAAATAAATAACAAAAAAATTAAAAAATATATATAAACAATTTTATAAATGGTTTAATCAGACACACATTCACCGCCAGCGAAAAAAATAACTAAAACAAGTAATGAAACCAAATTTACCGCATAAGAAAATCCGTAACATAGCTACCAAGCGGCTTCAGTGATGGGTAACTCTTCTTCAACCAGTCGGCGGGCAATTTACCAATCACCATTGACGAATGTGTACGCTCCAATTCAGGTATCATGGCGATTTGACCTTGTATGGCCTTTTGTACGTTGACGAGACTTTTGCGTATGTAATCCAGCAAGCGATTGAATCTGCGTGGCGAAGAGGAGTGTAAACTTAATAAAATAATATATATGTATAACAATATATTATTTTTATAATACAAATGCTCGCAACACAAATAGTTTTATGAAAAAAAAAAACTGCCAGAAGTGTAGTCTATTGATGCTTCAAAACTGATTTCTTTGCCAACATTTTTTTTTTTGCATAATTAGTTTAATATTTATTGTTATTTTTTTTGCTTGAGAGGACAGATCACAAATCACGTGAAAACTGAGAGCTCACTAGCTTTGAATCGATTTAATGAAAAGGCAGAATATTAACAATTTTAATATGGTCAGCTGATTAAGTTTATTGTGCATAAATAAATTAAAATAAAATAAAATAAGTAAACTAAGAAAAAATAAAATAAAATAAAATGAAATAAAAAAAAATAAAATAAAATAAAATAAGTGAAATAAAATAAAATAAAATAAAATAAAATAAGTGAAATAAAATAAAATAAAATAAAATAAAATAAAATAAAATAAAATAAAATAAAATAAAATAAAATAAAATAAAATAAAATAAAATAAAATAAAATAAAATAAAATAAAATAAAATAAAATAAAATAAAATAAAATAAAATAAAATAAAATAAAATAAAATAAAATAAAATAAAATAAAATAAAATAAAATAAAATAAAATAAAATAAAATAAAATAAAATAAAATAAAATAAAATAAAATAAAATAAAATAAAATAAAATAAAATAAAATAAAATAAAATAAAATAAAATAAAATAAAATAAAATAAAATAAAATAAAATAAAATAAAATAAAATAAAATAAAATAAAATAAAATAAAATAAAATAAAATAAAATAAAATAAAATAAAATAAAATAAAATAAAATAAAATAAAATAAAATAAAATAAAATAAAATAAAATAAAATAAAATAAAATAAAATAAAATAAAATAAAATAAAATAAAATAAAATAAAATAAAATAAAATAAAATAAAATAAAATAAAATAAAATAAAATAAAATAAAATAAAGTAAAATAAAATAAAATAAAATTAAATAAAATAAAATAAAATCAAATAAAATCAAATAAAATCAAATAAAATCAAATCAAATCAAATCAAATCAAATAAAATGAAATAAAATAAAATAAAATAAAATAAAATAAAATAAAATAAAATAAAATAAAATAAAATAAAATAAAATAAAATAAAATAAAATAAAATAAAATAAAATAAAATAAAATAAAATAAAATAAAATAAAATAAAATAAAATAAAATAAAGGACTATAAAATAAAATAAATTTATAACAAAATAAAATGAAATAAATTAATAACAAAATAAAATAAAATATAAAAAAATAAGATAATATAAAATAAATTTAAATTAAATTAAAATAAAATTAAAATTAATAAAAATTAAAATAAAATTAAGCAAAAGAAATATTAAATAAATAACATTCCTTTGCTTTTCAATATAAAAGACACGCTCTTTTACATAAATACACACACATCACTCAATCAATCTGTGGATTGTTTATATTTACCTTATCAATTCTTGTCGCAACACCGTATTCATGGAATTCGTATATATCACCGGATACTTTTGACCCACCTCGGCCACATTAAAAGCTTGCGGTAGGCGTGATAGGATTTCTTTGCATATGGCAAAAGCCGGATCAACACTGGCACCACCCGCGGCGCCACTTGCCTTCACCGAAGCCATTAAATCCGTTTGGGTAAGTAAGACACCGCCAATCAGCTGTAGTTTGGTATTTGCAAGTGTAGTGGAAACAAATTTAAATTTAATGAGATGAGATTTAAAACAAATATGCAACCATTCTGTAAAGCTTCCCATTTTTTGTATGTTTGTTTTAATGTGTGTTTGTGTGCACACTGTTGTACTTACGCTGCTGGTCTCCTTGTTGTTGCGATTGATATCGGCATTTTCGTGTAAACCAAAAACTTCCGGATGTGGACTTAGTGCAAATGTTGAAATGTATTCAAGTGAGTTGAGACGAGTTGGATTTAACGGTACTCGGTAGGTGCCAGATTGTGATAAGGGATAACTGCGTTCGAAGGTAAATAAATAAATATATAAAAAAGTATTAGAGACAAATGCGTGAAATGCGTAGAATTTTTTTATGTGTGTGCGTTTGGGGGGGAGGATATAAATATTTGAAGTGTAGTTTTCAGAAAATTCGAAGAGAGCCATCGGTAGAAATGTAAGTTTTCCAACTAAACCAAAAGAGACAGCTCTGGTGATTAATATTTTTTGTATTTTTTATACGGTGATATTTATGCGAGTGGGAAAGCCTTCTAAGACTCAGTTACCATGTGGAAGGATTAGATAATAAGAAAGATATGTTGATAGATTTTACAGGAACGTCAGCTGTATGCCACGTCGAATATTCAGCAATTGTTAAGGGAGTGCAGAATGTTGTTACCGTAAAGCTGGTTTCATTAAAAAAAATATGGCTATCCAGTTAATTTCAACATCTTTTGATCAGAAATTCTCCTTTGCTGCCGCTCCGATAGACCTTAAAAACTAATGAGAATCTGGTTCGTCAATATAACTTTCGAAACAATGGAGTAGACGACTGGGAAGTCCCCGATGAACCTGAACTTTTTCATTCATAGGAGAAGAAACAGTCGTGTCATCTTTCCTTTCGAGTCGAGTTGATTGTGTTAAAGGAAGATAAGATCACTGGTATGTGTCCCATTCAAAACAGCTAAATAAAAACAAGCTAATTTATGAGGCGCATTTCTAACCTCTCTTCAACTCTTTGACCGCTTTTGAGAGGATAGACATTTTTGGTATTAAAAACGTGTCATCTGCACCTACTATTTCTTTCAAGGATTCAGAGAAGGCTTTTTAAAAGATTTCTAGGCAAGTTCTTTTCCACACTAAAGCTATTTTGGGCCAAGCTCCTCCTCCAAGTTGTGGTTTTCGTCTTGGTGTTTTTTTCCAACCAAATGAAGGGTTCTACAGTTTATTCTAAGCCGTTATCGAATGGCCCTTCATGAGAAACTTTTATTTTATGTCAGAAATACACTCGAAGGTCTTAACATTTCCTGCCGAGGGAATAGTTTCTATAGTTTTGGAGGCTTGGGGACACCAGGATTTGAATCCTGGCTTCCCTAACGTTAGTTTACAGTGCTAACCACTGGCGATCGCCAGTACTTACGTACCTAAATAAACAGAAACTTTCACTATCGTGCCGCATACGTACCCGGACCAATATGAGCTTTCACTGTGCGAACTTTTTTTTTATTTTCATGAAAATTTTGAAAATTGCTAAGCTGGGCGATACTTGAATAGAAATAGATACATTTATTATTACGATTGCAAAGCGCCAATTACATATATATTATATATGTATATATTAGGTCAAGGATAAAGTTCGTTCGGTTTTTTATTGATTTTTCAAAATATGATAACTTTGTGTACATTTGTCCGATTTAAGTCAAATATGCGCCGTTTTGATCGTAAACTTGTTACCAACGACATTATATCCCTTTCGTAGAAGGTTCGTAGAGCCAATTTTCACAGGCCTCTCTTGAGGCTAACTTCTCACCATTAAGCGCGTTTGCCATGGACAGGAAAAGATGGTAATCACTTAGTGCCAGGTTCGGACTATAAGGTGTGTGCATTGGGACCTCCCATCCGAGCTCCTGGAGCTTCTGGAGCGTCACGAAAGACGTGTGTGGCCTGGCGTTGTCCTAATGGAACACAAGTCGTCCTCTGTTGATCAAAGATGGCCTCTTCTGGATGAGTGCTGCCTTCAAACGGTCCAGTTGTTGGCAGTAGGGGGCCGAATTGAGCGTTTGGCTATAGGGGAGCAGCTCGTAGTAGATGATTCCTTGCCAATCCCACCAAACATACAGCAAAACCTTCCTGGCCGTCAATCCTGGCTTGGCCACCGTTTTCGCCGGCTCACCGCATTTCGACCACGACCGATTTCGCTTGACGTTGTCGTAAGTGATCCACTTTTCATCGCCAGTCGACAAACGCTTCAGAAATGGGTCGATTTTGATGCGATTCAGCAGCGATTCGCAGATGGAAATTCAGTCCGTCATGATTTTTCGCGTTAGTTCGTATTGGGCCCATAAACTAAATTAATTTTTTCAGCAGCTGTGCTGCTTTTTCGCCTTGATCGAAGAAAAATTGTAAAATTTAGCGAATTTTCTCTTTGCTGGTGTCCATCTTTGACGAGCGCTCACAACGTACTGAGTTCAATCAATCTGTCAATCAACCTGTCAAAGACAAACTTTTAACGCGAATAAACACGTTTTCAGCGCCGTATAGTGTGTCATGATGCGACACGTAACACTAGTACTATGGACAATAACGCCATCTCTTAGATAAAAACCGAACGAACTTTTTACTTCACCTAATATATGCTCGGAAAAGTGTTTGAGATTTTTAATTTTTTAACTTCATTGCTTGCTGGGTTGAAATATTTTATTTATATATAAATACATATAAATACTTGTATATTGCATAGGAATGTAAGTTTGTATAAATATATTATTAAAAGTTGGCCAAATACAGGTGAAATGTACATCTTTTTGAAACTGTCACGGACACAGCATTTAAAATCGAAAATACACGTGACATTTTATGAAATTGGCAAAATTCAATATTGTCAAAGAAAAAAAAAAATAATAATAAACAGAAAAAAATGTACATATGATAAAGATAAGCAGTTTTAGCAACCCAACTGTCTTTACTACACTATCCTTACACACCTACTCAATTCTTCCTCACCCTCTCTAACTCACCCTCACCATCTCTCTCTCTCTCTCCCGCTCTCTCCCTCTGTGTGTGTGTGTTTCCTCAGCAACATTGTTATTATTAAAAACTTCAAATACAGCATTGAACTCACAGCTTCTGTGTACACTTACTTGTTCATTTCGATTGTGGTCGGATTATATATCATGTTGAGCAGTGAAAGGATTAAGCGACGATCCTTGTCATCCGTAACACGCCCACCATAGTTGCATTCGCCGGTGAGATAGACATGTCCACGGAATGGTATACTCTTGCTTTGTGCGATGAACATCTTCAGCTGCATCAGCGATATTCTATTATGTTGTTGATATTGTTGTTGTTGGTTGGGAAAATGTCAAGAAATTGAAAATGAAAAAATAACAAACGCGAAAAAAATATATATGTATATTTATTCATTGTAGAACAACTGCAAGTAGATAAAAGCGCAACAAAGAGGCAAACACGTTAGAGTGAAGTGAAAAGAAAACCATATCTGTGTAGGATTTGTGGTTGGGAATCGCTTGACGTTGCAAAATGGCGAAATGCGGCGAGGCAAATTGGCAAAAAAGAGCACAAAAAAAAAAAAAAAGAACAAGATAAAAAGAAGAGAAGAACAACATTAATGTTGCTGCTAAAACTGACAAATACAAAAATTAGCTTGTAAACAACTGAAAAATTGGTTTCGCTGCGCATTTTTCTGAGAATCCACATAACTGAAAATGTTTAGAAAATGTTGGAATTTGAATAAGAGACGTCCACAAGTGTACACACAGTTGAAAGCTTAACATTTCCGCCCACACAATAATCTGCGGTTAACTCCAGCAAGACAAACTGTTAACTATTTGCCTTTACTTCCACTTCCACTTCCACTTCTTCACTACACTACCTTTTTTGCCATCTTATTATTACACTTGTTGACCTTTTGTTTTGTTCTTCTTCTTCTTCTTGTTCTCTTCAACACACTTACTTCAAATCCGCCTCACTAAACTCATACGGTATATTCCAACCGAGCGGGCCGAATTCACGTCGCTCCTGCACCACCGCATGAAAGAAGACCAAAGCGAAGACGCCACGTAGCCAACATTTATTTGCCATATCCGAGTATAAGAAGGCATTTGTAAAGAATTTATCTCGTACTAAAGGATCCGAATTGAATGACCTAAACATGTTCGCCTTAAGACCTTTTGGCGGTTCATTTGTCATCTTCACCGAATTCTGCAACACCGATACGGGGAATACATTACTCGGATATGAGGTACACCATAGCCTATAGTCGGGATGTGCGGATTCCGCCAACGTGGTGTCATTGCAAATACGCTCTAATTCGCCCATCCAGCTGACGGCGACGTGACAGTTTTGCAAAACAACCCAATGGCCGTAGCGATTTGCTTCCATAATCATTTTTTCGGCTCGTGGACCTTGACCTTGACCCAATGAAATGGTTTTGGTTCTGAAAAATAAGACGAGCATTTGGTTTAGGCAATTACTTTTTCTTCTTTGTTTTAATGTAAGTACAGATATGCGTATATGTGTATGTATGTAGATGAGTTATTGAGCATGTGTGTGTTATTGGTGGAATTCGTGCTCTGTTTTTTATTTGATCAGCAAATTGTAATGACGTGACGCAATGTGAAATGTGCAAACGAGGACATTAGTAATTCAAACGGGATATATTCGGATTTTTAAGTAAAATTGGACGTTTTTCAGACATTACACATGAAAATAATAGTTGGAATGGGATTTTGAAATTTAAACTCATATAAGACAAGAGATTGTAAATTTTTTCAAATTATTTTTTTTTCATCAAAAAAAAAAGTAGGAAAAATGGTTTGCGGAAAAATAGGAACAACTTCATCGTCTTCTTTTTAATTCGTCGAATTAGCAGTCGTTCTTTGGCTTTTATCTTCCGATTTTGCATCGAATATTTTCGCACCGATCTTGAGCCGATGTGATCTAGCCAGAGAAGCAGCTGTCTCTTACTTCAGTCAACGAACTATACCAGTATTCGTCATTCAGATGATCCAGAGCTTCGTACCATCATTTGCGGCATTCGCCATTGTCACTGCCGAAAAGACCATACACCAAGAGGTATTCCGCCTTGTACTCGTTCACTACCAGAACCATTTGCTTTCCTTCTTTGTCTAATCTAGAGAAGTCTTAATTGGGAAGGTGCCGCTGCCTTGCCAACAGATGTCTATGTAAAATTTAGGGCAGACATTAGATACAGCCGCCCAAGGAATGCGATAGCGGGGACGGAAAATGGAGTATCCTTGAGAAATCTGCTAAAGCGCTCGTATAATGGAGCGTAAATTTGATGTTAGATTTATGGTATATAAGAACGTTTCTGGCGGCGAGTCCTGGCACCAGCTGGTAGATGAACGGCTATCCGCAATTCGCATCAATACGAAATTCTTTAAAATGTATCTTATTTGTTCCCACGGTGTTAGGTTAGGTTAGCCTGGCTGACCCAGTGGGTCTCACATAGACGATAATACATCCATAGTGTTGCCAGGCACACTACATGCGACCAAGCTGTCCTACTACACTTCTATTGTGAAGAACATTGCTGTCCTTTTTGTGAACTTAAATAGTCTTTCTGGCCCCTTGGCCATTGCTGATTGAAGATCTTGTAGTCTTTCTGTGCCAAGTATACCTAGTCTTTGTCTACCGAAAGCCAGACATTCACTGGTTACGTGCTCCACTGTCTTCTCGCATTCCTTGCATTTCTTACACTTGTTGTAGGCAGTCAGACCTATCTTAAACGCAGAGACGTCTGGAGTCCGATCTCTTAACAGATAGTACAAACTTTTTGAGTTTAGTATTCTATGTTTTACACATAGTCTTCGCGATTCCGCAGCCCTTAGCTCGTTCTCAGAGCATATTCGCCTGACGAAGAAGTATTACTTCTTGCTTCTTCTTCACTTCTTTGAATGGAACTGAAAGGTTCGATGTTTCGTCCTGGTCTAAATGGACAACCTTTTTAGCAAGTTCCACGGTGTGGTCGAAGAACTTTCTACGAGTGCATATAATGCCCGTATAAGTGCTGCCCCGCCACGATGCCAAAATCTAGTTTGGCTACTTTAACGACAGGTTTGGACAACCAGATCGAGTTCGTAATAATAACACCGTTCAATATATTGTCGAAGCGAAAATATACACCCGCCTCTATGCAGCAAAGAACGCCCGTCAACGTTTTGGCTATCAGCGAACACTCATCAGCAATTCGGTATAAGCAAATTGTTTTACATCATTACAAGCTCACTTCGTAGAGCTACAAATGAAGCTATTGTTTTTTGGTAAGGCCAGAAGAGGAACTGATGTGATGAGCAATATTGAATTGCAGTATGGAGCACACATACTGTCTAAACCGCAGCGTTGCAATCGGCAATAACTTCTGCGGGATAGTCTAGATACCAGAGCTGAATCGCTAGATCGATCGATCAAGATGCCTGTGTACTCAAAAAAGAATTAGACTGAAATCCGTAAGTATGAATAGCGTGAGTGGCTGAGCGAATGGGGTAATGTTCGGCAACTTGTGGATGAAATTGCTAACAGTTCAGCGCATCAAGAAACAGCGACCACGCTGGCTAGGTCATATGGTCCGCTTGGATAAGGAAACTTCCCTTAGAAAGTTTTCGATGCCGTTGCCACTGGTGGCAGCAGCGGAAGAGGAAGACCTTCACTCCGTTGGAAAGCAGGTGAGAAGAAGCTGGTTGTACTTGGTATATTCAATTCTTCAATTGGGGCCAAATAGCGAAAGGAAAGAACCAATGGCACGCTGTTGTTCGCTTGGCTATAATCACGTAAGCAGTTGTCAACGCCAGAAAAGAAGAAGAAGATTAAAAGTTGTTCATACTTAGTTGTGCTGATTGAGTCCACTTAGCTTGTTGCGCAACCAATTAAATATTTTGTGTATTAGATATAGTTCTAAAAGTATGGATTGAGATGCCAACCAAAATACATATATAATTATAATTTTTATATATTATTTTTTTCAAGAAATTCCTCTTTCATTATAAAGTTGGCATTATATAATATGTGAAGCACTACATCATTGGCCAAAAAATCGGAGAACCAATTTTCACAGGCCTCTCTTGAGGCAAACATCTCACCATTAAGCGCGTTCGCCATGGACAGGAAAATATGGTAATCACTTGGTGTCAGGTCAGGACTATAAGGTGGGTGCATTAGGACCTCCCATCCGATCTTCTGGAGCTTCTGGCGCGTCACCAAAGATATGTGTTGCCTGGCGTTGTCCTGATGGAACACAATTCGGTCTCTGTTGATCTAAGATGTCCTCTTCAGGATGAGTGCTGCCTTCAAGCGGTCCAGTTGTTGGCAGTAGAGGACCGAATTGAGCGTTTGACCTTAGGGGAGTAGCTCGTAGTAGATGATTCCTTGCCAATCCCACCAAACACATAGCAAAACCTTACTGGCCGTCAATCCTGGCTTGGCCACCGTTTCCGCCGGATCACCGCGTTTCGACCACGACCAATTTCGCTTGACGTTGTCGTAAGGGATCCACTTTTCATCGCCAGTCATCAAACGCTTCAGAAATGGATCAAACGCGATGGAAATTCGGTCCATCATGTTTTTTTGCGTTAGTTCGTGTGGCACCCAAACATCGAGCTGCTTTTTTAATCCAAGGTTATGCAAATGATTCCAAACGGTTTTCTGGCTTATCTTTAGTTCCTCAGCAATTAAATAAGTTCTCACGTGACGGTCTGCTTCCACTATTTCCATGATTTTATAGCAAATTTTCGACGACAGGCCTCCCGACGCGTGGTGCATATTTGACATCGAAATTACCGGAACGGAACCTAACAAACGACTTTTGTGCTACACGTTCGTTTACAGTATGGGGCTCATAAGCCGCTTTGGCTGCTTTTTCGCCTTGATCGAAGAAAAATTGTAAAATGTAGCGAATTTTCTCTTTGCTGGTGTCCATCTTTGACGAGCGCTCACAACGTCCTGAGTCAATCAATCGAAAAACTGTCAAAGACAAACTTTTAGCACGAATAAACACGTTGTCAGCGCCGTATAGTATGACATGATGCGATACACGTAACACTAGTAATATGGACAATAACGCCATCTCTTAGATGAAAACCGAAGGAACCTTTTACTTGACCTATTATTTGCTCGTATTGTGTAGCATGTGACACCACAAATTGTTAAAGTCAGTCGCTGTTGTCGTTTTCAAAGAATTAAGGTCCAATCATCGCTTCCGACCATAGAACCCACCAGACATTTTTTTTTTGTTTGATATAATGACCTCTTTTCAATAATCGGAGCCCCAAATGCGAAAATTTTCCTTATTTACGTTTCCCCGAGTGAAGAGAATTTTTTTTTTCGAAAATTCGCCGTTCACTGCTTGTTGTTGCTGCAGTTTTTAACAATTTTAACGCGTTGTGCGGTTGTTAAGTGATCCATTTCCATAAATGCCTGACTTTTAATTAACACAAAATATGTTTGGTTGGGCAGTTAAGTTGGACATCTGTCACAAAGAGGATACTGTACCTTTGAAACCACTAAATGGATAACCCTATATTTTCAACTGGCTACTATATCTCTATTAATTTTATTTGCAGCTCTTATTCCTTTTTGAAATTCAATTTCTGACTTAGCTTCATATCCTCAAATATCTCTGCACACTTGAAAAATATGAAAAATATTACCATCATAAATGAACATACGTGAACATATATTCAACTATTTTCGTATAACTGTACTCATTATAAGTTTACATTGATTGCGCATTTTTGTTATTGACAATCATCGTGAGCAATTAAAAATTGAGTGCATTATTCAGGAGAATAGTGGCACTTCAATATAAACGCGAGTATTCGTATGACATGATGAATGAGAAAAAGTAAAAAAAAAAAAACAAAAATAAAAAAAGTAACGATACGACGCTACTGTCTACGTACAATCTATGTACATAGACGAATGTGTATTTAATTATAACTTCATAAACTTGTTTGCTATCCTTTTTTATTATTTCTCTTTGCGCTACAAAGGACAGCAAGTACGATTGCTTGGCATGAGTGCTTGAGCTTTGGCTCATGAAGAGTAAGAGCGATTCGTTAAAAATGAACATCAGTACTCGATGAACGCCAAAAATAGTTAGAGATACTTGATGATAATACTCATAACTCGCAGTTTGCTACAAAAAAAAAGCATAAAAAACATTAAAACTAGCGACAACTTATTGCATATGGGAGCAGTGAATTGTGAGCAGTGGTTATGAGGAGTTTCATATTAATTTGTGCAAGGATATCGAAATGTTTGCAACTATGTATATGTGAACATATGTAAAACTACTTGAAAATATCTAGTTTTGTGTATACATATGCATGCATGTATGTATGTATGTATGTATGTATGTGAACAACCAACGAATCGAACTCTCTAATTAACTTACTTGTCATACATGTTACGTTGCTTGGCGTACATGAATAGACTGGCCATTGGATCGGAGCCAGGCGAGAGTAGGAAGACCAATGGTATTCTTGGCGAACTGTCAAGAAATGAGGCATTCAAATCGAAGAGTGGTGGCTCCACAAACGACTTGTCCATGTTGTTCGTAATGAATGTCTGGAAAACAGATAATTTTTTATTTTTCTTTTACTCTTCAGTATTTTTTTATTTTTTTTTTTAGAATTGCCAATTTTTTTTTATATAAAAAAGAAATGCTGAGATTTTTTTGGAAAATTAAAATATAAAAAAAATTTCAAAAAGGATATACGAGTATGCAGAGCATTATTGTGGGTATTTTTTTTAATACTTGAGATGTATGTATATATATATTTATATATAAAATTCTTTGAATAGCTATATTCATAGTTTATATTATTTATTTGTTGCATTGCAAGAACGCCAACGCTTTTCAACATATTGTATGTACATATGAGTATGTATGTAAATGCAATACAGGAAAGCATTGACTGTCATTTGGTTAGCATAAAAAAAAAGTAAAAATAAAAATCCAAACTAAAAAATACAAATTGTTGTCAGTTGTAGTTAGTTAGCTTGGCAAGTCGGATTTGAGTTGCTAACTACATCCGTCATTATGCAGTTTTTAGAAAGAACAACAAGTGCACTTACATACTCATACATGTACCATACATATGTATGTACGAGTACACATATGTGCCATACATTGCTACGAAACTAAAAGGCAAGCCAAGCAAGCTCTAGTAGTGCACCAGTTTTATTTTTTCATGTCAAAACATACTAGTGTCATACTAGTTCTAAATGGACCAAATATGTAACGAGTGTAAATTTGAATAAAAATTAATGTTTGCTTGTTTAAAAGTTATTTAACGCTCTAATGCATGGATTTTATTGCGATAAGTTCAATTTATAAATAGCACAAATAGTATATAGCTAGAAAAAATAATAGCAATTGTTTGTAAATAATTAATAATATTTTTGTCTTTAAACTAGAGGTTTTAGAAAAGAAATTATATAATAATGTGCAACTTATTGTAATAATATTAAATAATCAATAATATTGTAATTAGTTTCTTCTTCATCATTAGCGTAGGTACCGCATATGCGATACCAGATCGCTCTCCATTTGATCCTTCCAACTAAGCGGAGGTCTTTTTCTTGCTCTGCTTTCCACGGCGGGTGCTGTATCAAATACTTACAAAGCTTTCATTCATTCGAAGGATATAACCTAGCTAAGGTAGCCACTATCTCTTCATTTGCTGAACTATATCAATGTCATCATGTACGAGTATAAATCGTTCAACTCATCGCTCCAACATCCGGTGTAATTGTCGTAGCCAACGAGCAAGCGTCGTTCGCAAAACTTTTCCATCGAAGACTCCAAGAACCGACTAATCGGATGTCGAAATCGTTCACGTTTCTGCATAGTAGGACGAGAATGATGAGTGACTTGTAGGGGTTGATTTTGGTTCGGCGAGAGATTACTTTAATTTTCAACTACCTACTCAGCCCAAAGTAACATCTGTTGTCAAGAGTGATTCTGCGTTGAATTTCAAGGCTGACATTATTATTGGTGTAATGCCACGACCTTGAAGAGACATGGGAGCTAAGCCCATAAATGCGCCGACTGTTTGTTTGATAACAGGAAATATTTGGTCTTGTCTTCGTTCAGGCTTGGCGAAGGCGGAATAAACGGCGCAGTTGTTAAGTCCGATGATAGCAATGTCATGAACATATGCCAGCATTTGTACAAAAAATTGTGCTTAGTCTATTATTAATTAATTTCACTTTGATCTTCCTCCAACTAGTAAAGTTTTAACCAGAAAATAATAGTAGTAAACTAGTACTTTTTCTAACCAGTCTTTTCATTCATTGCAGTGTATTTATGTACATTTGCGGTTACTCAAAGGTAGACTCTACTTGAAGCTAACGACATGTGGTGGCCATATAGCAAGAGCAAAGAGCAAAGCTCTTACACATTTGCTGCTGTGTTATTTTTGGTTCATAAACCGAATTTGTATTGACAGACATCGCAACAGTGCAAAATTTCGCGTTTGTCGTATGGTCATTTCACAATTTGACAGTTGACAGCATTGCCATTAATGTTATGTCGGTCAAGCGATGGAGTACCAACCACTAGTGGTGATTGTCGTGCATGGAAGTCACTTATGATGCAACACCCACACATTTACTTGTGCCACAATTACGGTTATGTGTTTGCGAAAGTAATGGGAGTACGTACGATCGAACTTTGCCAAATTTGGTAGTGACTAACATGACCGTAGATGAAGTTAAAACTTTAAAATAATTGAAGGTTAGAGTAATTCATGTTTTACATATTGCCACAGAGCGAGATTGGAGTGTAGCAACAAGTGTGTGCTCTTTTTTGTGGACAAGTGTCCAGTTCACTTCACTCTAAGCTTTCAGGGTGGTGAAAGGTACACCATTCAATCCAGACTCCATAAATGGCAAGTTCAGTTACCGAAATGCTATAACAAATTTTTGAACGGCTACTTCAAGATCTTCCTTTCCTTAGTGAACTTGCTCTTTATCTCGTGATATTATTTTTATTCAAGTCATTATTTCGTTAATGCTTTTATTGTAGGACTTTTCTTTAATTTCTTATATAAAAGTGGGTTTCTAGTAATACTTTGATTATACTCACCCTAATAGCAGGTACAACTTTATCTGGCCGCAGGGATTTCAATATAATTAAATACAACATCTCTTCCACTTTATCATAAGGTTTTGGTAGCGGATGCTCTTCTGGCGATGATAAATCGTAATATTTTTTCCAAAGCTGAATATCTTTCGTGAATTGTTTATAGAAGTCTTTAAGACTGTGAAAGAAGGAAAAAAATTAAAACGAAGATTATTATGGTAATAAAATTTAAAAAATTAAAATTCTGAAAAAATTAAAAAGAAAAAAAAACACTGGTCAACAAAGTTGACAATTTTCTTTGTCAAATGACTTTAGAGTCACCTAACTAGATGGCTTTAGTGGTCTATATCTCGCGTTCTATTTGTCCGATTGGATTTCGCTAGATGGGCTTAGAAAGATTGATACACAGGAGCACAAAAATAGTTCGGAACCACTCTGGTTGGTTTCACAAAGAAGCTCGATATAAAGGTGCCACTTGAGCTAATGAGAAATAACCTCATGGACCAAATTTCCAACTGCGAATCGCTTTGAATCGTTGCAAATTTGACCCATTTCTGAAGCGGATGGAGACTGATGATGAAAAGTAGATCACTAACAGAAATGCCAAATGACAACGGTCGTGGTCTCCAAGTCAGGATGGACAGCCGGGAAGATTTTGTTGTGTGTTTAGTGGGATTGACAAGGAATCATCCAATATGAGCTGCTCTCCTAGGGCCAAACTCTTAATTCGGATCTATACTATCAGCATTTGGATCCTCTGAAGGAAGCAATTGAAGAGAAGCATCCAACTTTGGTCAACAAGTGGGAAATTGTGTTTAATCAGTACAAGACCAGACCACACATACCGATAGTGGCTGGCCACAAGCTCCAAGAGCTTGGTTGGGAGGTACATATGCCTCCATCTTATAATGCGGACCTCGCACCAAGTGATTACTACCTCTTCCTCTCAATGGTGTCTGATTTGGCTGGTGAGAAATTGGTCTGATTATTACGCTACTAGGGTTTCTATGGAAGGGGCATAATGATAATACCTTCAAAATGGTAAAAATTTATCCAGATATCCCATATGGTAAATAAAGCCTTCAATTTAGTACAAAAATAATGGATAACTTTTTTCCTGGGGCAATATCTAGTTAGAAATAAAAGCGAAATCATTGCTGAAATTTTTGCTTGTTTTGATGCCGTACTATACATTATGGGTTCTTCGCATAATTTTCCTCTTTCTCTGGTGCTCCCAATAGAAGAACAAGGTACTACATTTGTTCCATATAGTGTCAGCAGATATATAATTTATAGGAACTCCTTCATTTGCAGAGGTCTTCAACATATTTTTATTCATTGTTTAAGTAATTATTCACTCATGAATAAAGTTAAGACGATCAAGGGCAGTGTATAATTACCAAATCGATGACTTATATGTGCAACTAGACTCTCGTTTAATTAACTTCATTCAGCGATTCCCTTGAAATATTATAAACCGCATATCTTCGCACAAAGTTCAACGCGAATGCTGGTTAAGGTTGCGCAATGCTCATTAATAAATTAATATTTATTTGCTTTGAGGCACACTATTACATTAGGAAAGACAATATGAAGAATTAACTGAAGAAGAAGAAGAATTCAAAGCTTCAAATATGTCTTTGAAAAATGCCAGTATTAGCTCACTCACAACTCATGCAATGGCTTTGTAGACAAAAATTCGCGTTAATTCATATTTTGAGGCAATGTTGCATTTCCATTGAAAAGCAAAAATAAATAAAATAAAATAAAATGAAATAACTGAAAATACATACAAAGCTTCTATATAGCAATTGAATTACGTAATGGGCTGCAGTGTAAGCTCAAATTTTGTTAATTGTTGGCGTTAAAGGAGGCAAGCTGAGATAAGTTGAGTTCAGAAGAGTTGAAAAAGAGTTAAGAAAAGTCAACTTGAGTACAGTAGAATTGAAGCAGACTTATATGCAGTTAAGCTTAAGATGCCGCACATGTCTTAAGGCCCCGTCAGAAATTGAAAAAAAAACTTTGGATACAAAGTGCAGGACTTTATAAAGGCTTGTTATTAAGCCAAATTAAAATGGAAAAAATTATGATTACATCGTTTGACACATTGTCTAGGCGTTTAAGTGTTTCGCTTGAGTAATGCAGATGAGAGAGTATACCATTAGCTTAAAGAGCAAGCTCATATATATTCCACAACACCAAGTGTGGCTCGTTTAATTTAGTCCTCTTTGTTGCCTCCTTTTCTCTGTAAGAAATTGGTGATTTTTCTATTTCAAGTGGCTCAGTTCTTATGATGCGAGAGGTTAGCAATTCTTTTGAAAACAACTATTTTAGTTATCTCTCGTCGAAAGGAATAATTATATGTTATTGTTCTTTGGAGGCAGAGTTTGACCGTAAAATGTATGTAAAGTGGAAAGTGATAGATAAATAAAATAAGTTAAAGCTGTTTTGAGTTCAGTATAGAATTTTGGCGAAAGTCATTTTAGATTTTAGGTTACAGACAGAACTGTGGCTTCAATTTGTTTTTTGGGAAAAAATTGAAGACTAATATAATTAAGACTCCAGAGAGACTTGCTCGAAGTAATTATATATATATTAAATTTCAAAGACCTCAAAAAGCAACAGAAAAAGCTCTTCGCAACTACATAATATATTCGTAGAGAGTAATGGTGTGCATTTTTGCCTTTGGATATGCAAGAACAGTCACAGTGAGAACCATGGGACCGTGTGTAAATGAGGTAATCAACCTAGGGAAGCGTTAGTCATGGCTAAAAGAGATGAAGAGCTCCATGAAGTCATATTTCAGCGTTTTAGCAGAGCTGCAGCTGTATGTGGACGACAGTCTTGGGGCAAGCTGCCCCCTATACAAATATTGTATTAAATGTGTTTCGTATTTTTATCCTGTGTCTTACTCAAAACTAGTACAATGATAGTGCCTTGGAAGAGAACTTCCGTTTCTTATGGCAACACACTTTCCTCAATTTTCTCAGACATAAACGTAGCTGGGAGACGTCGAGATCAGGATTGACAGATGTACATATATATATATATATATATATATATAGAGAGAGAGAGAGAGGAAGAGAGAGGGAGAGAGGGAGAGAGAGAGAGAGAGACAGAGAGAGAGACAGAGAGAGAGACAGAGAGAGAGAAGAGAGCGAGAAAGAGAGGGAGAGAGAGAGAGATAGATAGACAGAGAGATAGATAGAGAGATAGATAGAGAGAGAGTGAGAGAGAGAGAGAGAGAGAAAGAGAGAGAGAGATGAATATCTACTAAGACTGTTTCCAAAATACCAATCTAAGCCCGAGAGTAATGGCCAGTATGTTGCGATGTGGAATACTCCCTCTCTCTCTATCTCTCTCTCTCTCTGTTTCACACAGTAGACTGTTCCCTTCCCTTTTTTATTTTAATTTGCCGTTCACGGAAGAGTGGAGGATAAAATTGTAAAAGAGATTTAGACTTTTCAAAAACCAATTTAATCACGAAATTAATGCTGAGCTAGTTGTGGCATGTGATTCTCTCCCTGCTTCTTTCTCTTTCAAACTTTCTTTCGCTATATGAATGTGGAAGGTTGAGGTATAAACTAGATATTCTCATGCATAATTTCTAAGGTTAGAATCTGTTCTTCACACACCAAGCTAACAAACACTGCCAGAAATATAAATTTTACTCGGTCCTTCTTACATCCAGCTAAGCCTTCAGACATTCGTAAGGAAATATCTGAGAAATAACGTAAGGCAGAGCAGTGAATTAGCGTGCTTCTAGTTTTTAATGCGTTCTACCGATCCAACGTTCTTAAAAGTGCCATAAATAAACTTATTAAACATTGAAACCAGTAACTTGTAATTTCTTCTAAGCCTAAATAAGGGAACCAACCTGTAAGGTTTCGAATCTGGCAAGAGAATACCAATCCTTCTTAGTGTATTTCCGACAAAAATCAATAAGCTCTTCATCAAATTCTACTAACCTAACGAAAGTGGCTCAGAAAAACCCATAGATTTGTTCACGGAGGAGGAGCTCGGCCGAAAATTGCTTCAGCGGTTACAAAGCGCCAATTATATATATATATATTATAATATATTACATATTGTGCTATAGTATATTTGTAAAGAAAAATTTTGTAAAATTTGATTTTAATATTAACAAATAAATTATGGTAAATAATAAATAAATTAAATAAAAAAATATTGATAAATTTCAAAAATTGTTTTTTCCAAATAGGGTGTTTTATTCTGCCATTTAGTATTTCCTCTCTCATTATCCACTTACCCTTCAAGATCGCTAGCGCGAAATATTTGTGTCCAAGCTTTTTCCGGTAGCCAACTATTGTCCGGATTAGGCGGCACCGCTCGCAAGCCAACGCCTCCAGTCAAGAAGAACAACAAATGCGATTTATTTATTTTGTCCTGTTTGTGCATTTTTGCATTAAGTTGTTTTACAGTTGGTGTTGTTGTTTTCAGTTGTTATGGCATATCAGCAGCATCATTGGCAAAAGAGTTTGGTGCGGCCATCGCAGTCATCAGTAGCAGCAGCAGCAGCAGCCAGGACCAAAGTAACACCATAACGTGTAGCCAAGCGGGAAGCGGAGAGGAGTAGAGCAGGCGAGAAGCAGCGCATTGGGGGAGAAGGAGAAGTTAGTATTGCAATTTTTGCATTTTACATTCAATACATATATACATAGTTTCGTAGTTGCTTGTTTATTGTTATCATTTTGATTATTTTTCGCTTCGATGTATGTGTGTGTGCGCCTGTATGGGTGAGTGTGTGTGTGTATGTGTGTGTGTATTGGTTGCTAGTTGAAGTGGAAGTTTTATTTTAGTTAGTTATTGTGCAACATAAAGGAATGTTTAATGGCATTGTTGGCATTTTAGTTGTTATCATTGCCATTGCCATTGCTGTTGTTGTTGTCAAAGTTTTGTTGTTTGTTGGCAAATGTTCAAAGTACTGTAAGTAAGTAGATATTAGGCGGTAGGCGGCGGGTGGCGGACGGCGGGCGGTAGGTATTAGCAGCGGCGTTTTTGCAACCATGCAACGAAATGAACGAGTCCGCACAACACCAGCTAACAACAACAACAAAAACCACCAACCGCTGAAATACAAATGCCGCATCGTTTATAATGGCCACACAAACACACACACACACACCTACTTACATACAAGTATGTACACAGACCCACAAACACCAACGGCAAGTGAGTGAAGTTGGAAATTAGCAAATGGTAAGTTCCATTTAGATGATTGCAGTTTTATGTTTGTTCATGCAAATTAAATGGGATTAAATGAAAAATTAATCAACATTAAGATGGCAATGGCAATGACGTCAAAAGCCGGCCAAAGGCAGCGTAGAAAAACGCTCGCCTATGCTTATTTCCTTAGAAAATTCTATTTAGCATAAATACTGTGAAAAAAATGAATTAAATGAAGAGTAAAAGAGATAGATCTTAAGATGTTTGTTGCAAAAAATGCTTGAATAAATCTTATATTGTTATGTGTGAAAGTTCCCTAAGTAATGGCCCAGTGTTTAGCGGAAGGTATTGCAGCGACTTACTTTTACATCCATCTTTGATGCACTCTCAAACAAAACTGAATCAACCCATCACAAAACTGTCAGAAAAGCTTTTTTAGTATGAAATGTCATCTTTCTAACACCATCTAGCGGAACCCGATCGGACTTATACATCGCGAGAAGCAGATAAATAACGCCAGCTATAGGAAAAATAATGGATTACTTTTCACTACACCTAATATATATGTACACGTATGCATGCACATATTTAATACAGCGTACAAAATTTATCTGGCTACAAATTCACATTAAAATAATAGCTGACTCCCTGAGACCAAGTCAAGTCTCCGAAAATCCCACATTTCAACTGGTAACATACACGGTGTGTCCCAAAAATAACCGAACTATATATTATCTTTGAAAGTTATTATTTATTCAAAATAGGTTCCATTTGACCCAACACAACGCTTGGAACGATCAACCAGCGCATGCATAGATTTTTTTATGTCATTTATAGAAATGTTCTTCAGTACCTCGGTTACGGCTGCTTCATTTTTTTCAATTTTTTTTTAAGTTTTTAAATTTCATTTTCAATTTTTTTTTTGAAGTATGACACAAATTGAAATGGCTGTCACTTTCACATCTGTAATCCGACTTACATGATGTCAGGTGCGTTTGAAAGAGGATGAATGTATCTTTTTAATGTTGCAAATTTTCAATAGATGGCGCTGTATGTTGTATGATTTAAATTTAAAGTTCGGTTATTTTTGGGACACACCGTGTACAGCTGATCTTACTAACGGAGTGAAGATCTTCCACTTTCACCACATCCACCAGAGGTTACTATATTAAATAGGTACTTATCAAGCTGTAGTGTTTTCTTGCATCCAGACGACTTGACCGGTTATACGGTTATACACCGAGAATGGAGTAGGCGCCGGCCTACTTTTATTTGCGGCACTCTTTATGATGGGAATATGGATCGTAAACAAGGTCTTTCCGATCATCAGTCTAACCTCACTAAGAAAGAGAGGAGTAGAAATTAGGACCTTCTGCCTAAAAGTAAAAGATGATAGGTTGAAGACCGGGCCAGCTATCTAAGTAATTTATGAATATATCATGCTCTGAAAGTATGGTGCTAAAATGCAGTAACGCGTGAGAGCCGTTGTGCTTACCCGTCCCGTGAAGTAATACTTCATTGATACATAGTTCCGCGCGGAGGGTGGTGGTTAATACATAAAGAGGCGTTTGTTAGATAGATGCAGCTGTAAGGTTGCAGGTCGTGCTTACTATTATGTCGGTACTCATGAGAGCGAAAAAAAAAAAAAAAAAAAAAACATGGGACCAGTATCCTACTGTAAAATCTTTTTCTCAACTGGACTGTTGCAAGTGTCTTTCTGACTTTATTTAGAACGGATTTAAGTTAGTTTAAAGGCACATAAGATACCTAAATGTTACAAAAAGTAACATTTCCGTCCACTCTTGTGAGCCTCAGTTCCACAAATGCAGAACTATTTACAAGAATATCTCTAGATGACTCTATTTTCTCTTTTAGACAACTAAAACTGTGGATATCCCCAGCTTTACACTCGTTGTGGTTTTTTCACCTGCTGCGCTTGCCAGTGGGATCTTCTAAAAGCTCTACTTTTCTTCGTTAAGAATCTACGTGCCCAGAACCAGTATCCTTTATGGTATATGCGTGCTGTAAACGAACGGCAAACCAGTGGATGTTTGGTTACGACGTTTGATCTGATTAGGTATAACAAAAGAACAACAATGCACTAAAGAGGAACTGAAGGTAGTAACCGCCGCAAGGTGAGACTCCTAGCGACCGGTGCACAGTGGCCCGCTGAAAGAAGACCGATAACTTTCTGGCGAAGACGAATCGGTTGCTGGTACATGACTGTTCGATTGATGAAATAGTTAGGTTTCACACTTTGCGTTGCCAACCCGGAGAGATGCCCAGACACAGCCCGCCGTGCCACTATATAAATTTATTCAAGAATAAGGCTTCCAAGAAATATCCAAAGAAGTCTAGCGGTCTGTTAACTCTGAGGAAATCAAAAGACTTTTATGTGTTCGAGTGTTAAAATTGGTTTAAACTTTAGTAATGGAGAGTTCAGTACATACCTGCCTACTTTTTTCGAACCAAAATAACTTTTCATATTGACGTTAGGCTTTAAGTCAAATCAGGATTCTATAAGCTAAGTTTTACAGTTGGACTTCAAACTGCAACCATTATGAAAAGGTTATCCATTTCATGGTTTCAAAAGTACGAGGCTGTATTTTGACGCGTTCAAATTGCTAAAACCTACTAAAAAGTGGTGATTCTAACCTGGCTATGTTTCGTGCCGTAAGAGGAGATTATACTGAGTATAGTCCAACTATTAACCAATTGGTAAAATTTTAAGGAAATTGCACCAAAACAAACTTACTGTCTTGAGAGTTCTTTGATCCGGAGGTGTGATTGGACGTTACTTCTGTGAAAACTACAACATCGAGACTGTCAACTCTATGTCGCTATGGTTGGTCTGGTGGTGAAGAACACGACTTGGACAGTATGTGGCGGTCATTTGAATGATATAGCGTCCCATAAAGTCAAGCTAGATAACCCTGTTTCTGGTAGGGTTGCCAAAAATTACTCGGAATTTGCAGCTTTGTGGAATATAATTAAAAATATTAAAAGAGACACTTGATGTAAGACCAAATTTGAACCCGACTTGGCTCTCGAATCCCTCATCCGCATTCATTGACTTTCTTATAGCATTGATGAAGATTCATTTTAGATGAGTTAATGATATCCTCGACTATAAGCCACCTATGTGTCTACTATCTTTAAAATATTAACTCAGATTAAGTGTCCATTGACAGGCTAATTTCCATAGCTGAGTGCTTAAAATGTCATTTTTCTGCTACTTTCAATTTTTATAACCCTTTAATGGCGATTCTTATATTAATCAACTGACATTTCATGAGCTTTTTTTTTGTCATTACCTAAATAGATGTCGCACACTGTACATCGCACGGTGAGTATTTTTATTTAATTTTTAATGTTAAAAGTTTAGACATTACAGCAAGTGCACGTTAATAGCTGCTCAACTGCTGAAAATTTAACTTTTTTCATGTCAATCCTTGGCCTTCATTTCATCTCAGTTCATTCATTTGCCATTTTTAAAAGCGAAAAACTTTCATTTCTTACTTACTTCAATGTATGTATGTATAAGTGTGTATATATATATATGTATGTATGTACCGTTAAATGTATTTATAGCACATTTGCACATTACATATGTACATACATATCAAAGTTGTTGTGAAATACTCACCCGCGATACCAAAATACCCAAACACATAACCAACGATATGACAAGCTTATCCTTCTCGAAAAGCGATCGACAAACATTTTGATAAATTGATTTCGTAAAGTAATAATTCAAATGCTCTAAACGCTCCTCAAGTACATTCGATTTCGGCGCCTTCACTATAGCATTGACGAATAGATTTAGAAACCAGGCCAACGAGTATTGATACATTGGATCGATGTTTGCCAATTCGCTGATGCCGAAGAATAGTATGGCGGAATGTTTGGCCACCGGTACGTATTGTTGGCGTGCGGCGTCAATTTCCGTCTCAGTTGCTACGGCGATTACTTGCTTCTCTTGAATCTCCTCCGATAGTATTTTACTCGATGACAGTATGTTGATGGCATTCTCATCCTCCAGCACATTACCCTCCGAAGAGGAGAGTACCTACAAATAAGTAGAAATGTTTGGCTATACCATATGTTTGCAAAGAGGGTTGAGTTGAATTATGTTTGGGTTAAATACAAACATATGTAATGCTGTATGTATGTCTATAACGATATATGTATGTGTATGTACGACTAAGGAGTTAGACATCATATATGTATATATGAGTATTAAAGTACCAGACGTTATATGGTTATATACGAGTACATATGGTATGTATGTATTGTACTTTAATGTGCATTAGTAAAGCTGTTTGTTTGTATGTTTCGTTGATGGATGGCTTGGTAAACTTGAATTTAGTCAACTACCATCATGGAATTGTCATATGAGCTTAAACAGCGGTGTCTAGCTGTGCACGATATGTCTTCTAAGGTGAAAGCCTTAGCAATTATTTGCTTCGGAGATACATTAATCGTAGAATTACGCCTATGCACATATGTATGTGAGTGAACTATGTGCATTAATAGCTTAAATCATTTGCTCAACAGTCAAGTTTGGAGCGCTTCGGATGTACAAATATACTGTATCGGCGTTTTCACCTTGGATATCTTCAGCTGGTTAGAGAGTTATATAAAAAAAAATAATAATAAAATATAAAAAAGTTAAAAATAAATATTGCAATTCATTCTAGTAAATGTTAGGCCGCTGAAGAACTAAAAATGAGTCCGGACATACTTAGAGGGATTTTTGTTTATTAATTAAGAATTCTGAATTCTTTTCTGATCTTTGTTTAACAAGATATGTAGGTGTGCTGAAACTTAGCAACTCGAGGTTTCGGCAGAACAATGTCTAAGGATCGTTGAAGAGTTTTTGTTTACCAGAGCCATCTCTTGATAGGTGGTGAGCTCGTAATTAAAGGAAAAATTGGTATTTAATAATATTAATTTTTTTTTAAATAAACTGAAGTGTCCAACTTGTCGAAAGCTCAGGACATGCGATGGCTTAGTAAAAACTGTAGTTCCCTCCATTTGTTGGAAAAAACCATCAAGACGCAAAACCACAAATTGGAGCCTCCTCCAAGCTCGGTCGAAAATCACTTCAGCGGTTGTGTACTGGCCTTCAAGTCAAGAAAATTAATCTTTTTAATTTTGTCGCTCCTCGGCAGGAAGTGTTAGGAAAAAAAATCTCAAAAAAATAAGAATATTTTAAAAAACATATCGACCGTTCGGTGGCGGTTTTCCTTGCTTAACAAGAATATACAACTGGATTACGAAATTTGGCTTTGGTCCACACACTCAAGCCGAATTGGTCATTAATTCTGCTTTTTATTTATAATAAATTTTATGTCGCGTTAGTCGGTTAGCAAGCAGTCTATACATTTCTAACAACATTTACGGAAATAAACTGATCTCAAACCCTTCTTGTCTTAACAGAGTTGAATATTTGATTTTTGAAGTCTGATTTTTGACAGATTATATGGTCGACTAATTATAGCAGCATAATGTTTTAAGCCAAGAACCTGTTTCCTTTCACGGGTACTTCATTAGGAAAACTCTCTAAATAGTTTCAAGAGTAATTGTGTCTGCTAGAGGTGGCGCTCTGGTGATATTAAAAGCCATTTCGTCAACAATTTTTTTTTAAAGAGAATATACCTTACCTCAAGAATTTTCGACTCAATTGTGTACAAAGCATCACGATTCTTCGCCGATTCAACAATCAGTTGTTCCTTTTTCTCTTGCAAATCGGGACGTTCGCGTGCAACTGTATTGGCGAGCAGTTGTTCGCGTAAACCTTGTTCGGTTATCATGAAATTCAAAACGGCGACCTGGGAAGGGGAAAATGAAAATAAAAATAGTATGAGTAAAAAAAGCACGAAACATTTTTTTTTGAAAATATATACGTATGTACATAAACCAGGTGTGTTTGCTGAAGTGTGCCGGTTTTACTATTAGATGTCGCTAGCAATATGTATAAATTTCTATGATTTGGCATGTATGTAATTTTTTTCTATTGACATTAACCTACAAAAATACGCAAGTCACATTCCGCCAAAATAATAGCGTCATATTTGTTTACCTCAGTGAATATGTCGAGTTTCGTTCCAAGTAAATTGCATTCGCGGCATTCGCTGCTTTTCTTATTTCAGGCAGAAGCACTACATGTGACTCGAGGAGCAATTTGCCAACGTTTACCATAAAAGCCATGGGAAAGATCCAGAAGTATGGAAAATTGGTGCCACACCAGCTGAACGATAGACAAATGGAAAATCGAAAAACCGTTTGTGAAATGCTGCTTCAACGATTCGAAAGGAAATCATTTCTGCATCGAATTGTCACGGGGGACGAAAAATGGATTTATTTTGAGAACCTGAAGCGAAAAAAATCATGGCTTTCCCTGGTGAAGCTGGCCCATCGACTGCAAGGCCAAATCGCTTTGGCCGTAAGACAATGCTCTGTGTTTGGTGGGACAAGTGTGGTGTGGTGTACTACGAGTTGTTAAAACCTGGTGAAACGGTGAACACGGATCGCTACCGACAACAAATGATCAATTTGAATCATGCGTTGATCGAAAAACGGTCGGAATGGGCCCAAAGACATGGCAAAGTTATCTTGCAACATGACAACGCGCCGTCTCATACCGCTAAACTGGTGAAAGACACATTAAAAGCACTTAATTGGGAAATATTATCGCACTCGCCGTACTCTCCAGACCTCGCCCCGTCCGACTATCACCTTTTCGCTTCGAAGGGACACTCCCTTGCAGAGCAGTGCTTCGCTAATTTTGAAGAAGTCGAAAATGGCTCGTCGAATTGTTTTCCTCGAAAGAGAAAAAGTTTTTTTGGAATGGTATCCATAATTTGCCTGAGGGATGGGCGAAATGTGTAGAAACCAATGGTCAATACTTTGAATAAAAAATTTTTGAGATTCCTCTGAAAATTAAGTGTTTTCTTTATCGAAAAAACCGGCAGACTTCAACAAACACACCTGGTATAATAAAAGGAAAAAAAAGCTCGATAAAGGAATAAATAAACTGGGAAATTAATTTAATAATAATTTTTAGGAACATATTTATGAATCGATTAACATATAAAAAACTTAACTAAACTATTAAGTAAAGTAGCAACAATTATAGGCTTTTCTGACTTTCAGTTATTGGAAGTGAGCTTCGATAAGAAAAGTTTTTTTGATAAACATTTCATTATATGATTTATTAAACTTTAGCTTGGCTTAAGAGAAACAAAACGCTTGCGCTCTCATTAAATAAGCTTTCTGGAAAAATCTTAGAAAAAATTTTCATTTTAGGCTTCCATGAATTTTACTATAAAGAAATGAACGTTTGTCAGTAAAGCGTTTTAGAAAGCCTCCAAAAGAGCTTTCAACTTGCTATCATTAGTTAGGTTTTATAAAATACCCAAAAACTAATTTTCTGAATATCAATTATAAGAATTATAAGATTAAAAGTAATTTGGTTGATAGAAAAGCATCATAAAAAGCATCTCGAAAAGCTTCGTAAGAACTTTTATAATTTAATTTTAAATTTTATTTTCAAAACTCGGTTTACATAGAAAAGAAGTCAAAAAGCTTGCTTCCATAAAGCAAGCTTACAGGAAATATTCGAAAAGAGCTTTCATTATACTATATAATTCTAAATTCCAGTTGAATAAATTGAGTTTGCTTAAAAAAATGTACAAAAGCTTTTAAGAGAAGCCCTAAAAGAACTCTCATTTCCATTTTTTCAAACTAAGTTAAAAAAAAAAATACAAAAAAAATTAATAAAGCTTAGGAGCTTATTATTTCTTCAATCCAACTCGTCTTGAAATGTCGAAATATCAAAAGAAAATCAATGCAATACAAGTGCCGGAAGCAAGTAATAATGAGAGCATCACCGAATAGAGTAAATCAAATAGAAAAATGGAAAAATGTCATTTGCCAAGCATTGATTTTATTTGGTTAGATTTTTACGAATATACATACTCGTACATACATAAATATGTTTGATATGCATATACTCATCAAACGACATACACGTATGCGTATATATAGCCGCCCCATCCTTATACTTACCATAACCATTATTTCCGGTGAGTAGTGTGGATTGCGCAAACATGTTGTTATATACAGACGAAAATTCGGATTATATTCCAGCATAGTGTCACCGCTTTTAATAAAAAGACCACCTTTATGTTTAATTACGTTTTTCTCTAGAATTGGCGTCAAATTTGAATCTAAGCGTTCACCTGTGCAATGTGAAAGGAAATTTTTAATTAAAAAATTCGATGGAAAAATTTGTGCAAACAACTAAATGAGCATGTGGCTGGTGTCTGTGTGTAAGTTTTTTGAATGCCTGCAGCGTTATGCTGAGTAACTGCAGTTAATTAAGTGGAAAATCTATAAAATCAAATTCTTTATTCTTCTGTGAATATCGTGAAATATGAATAAATGATGAATAAATGAATTAATGAACAATTTTCAATTTTTATGTAGTTTTATTGCTTAGAAAGAAAAAGTTATTTGTCAGTATAAATATATGTTGTTCAATTTTTAACATTTTTTTGCAGTGGCTTAATTAATTTTTGTCTTTTGATTTTATTTAATAAATTACTTTTGAACATCATCCTAAATGTAGGCAACGAAAAATTTATTTACCAAAATTAAATCCAAATCTGCAGAGAAAAATGTTGCCTACATTTAGGCACACATGCTTTTTATAAAAAACAAAACAAAAAGATAATCAGTTGCAAAGCTTTTAAAACTAACAGACATTCTGATTTATAAATTTATAATTTAAATCTAAACTAAAACTAGAAAATAAATATTATAATCCCAGTTGAAACTCAACAAACTCGGCGACTGTCATTACTTATTTACTGATTTACAAAAAAAAAAAAAAAAAATAAAGTATCATTTGTAATCCATCACACAGCCTTTACCTTGCAAATGATAACTGAAAACGCAATTGAAATGTTAATTAAACATGTATTAAAACAAAAAAAAAACCAAAAAAAATTATAAATAAAATAAAATATTTGTCTGTGCAAATATGTATTGCAAATTTACTGTTGACTTTTTTGTTGTAGTACAAATCTGTTCTTGTTTTGTTATTATTGCAACTCCATTTTTTTGTCGTAAATTTTCTCTGTTAACATATTTGACATATTGATTTTATTCAACAGCACACACGCGTATACACTTAAATATCGCTTCAAATGTAAAATCAAACATTATTTGTTTGGATTAATAAATAAATAACGTGGTTTATTAAAACTCGATTAATTTGTTGCTACAAAGAAATAGAAAAAAGCGTTTTTTATTATGCAGTTCCAAATGTCACGCATTAAATGTATTATAATATTAATTAACTTTTCATATTAGTGTTTTTACATTATTTATGCATTATTAATATTGACTAAACTTTTTTATATTTGACACTTAATAATTTAAAAAAAAATATTTTGTTGAATATGAGTGTGAATAATGGTTTAATAACTTTAGATGCTATGACCCTAAAATCTTAAAAAGCAAATATTAATAAAAGATTTTCTTAGATAAATTATAATAATTTAGAAGCTAATGAATAATTTGGCCGTTTCGTAAATAAACGAAAATTAAATTACATTTAAAATAATTTTTTGCACGAATTTTTTCATAAAGTTTGAACCTTGCCATTATATAATATGTGAAATACTTCATCATTGAAACGATCGTCTCGTAAATTTTTACAAACTACGATCCGTTTGAGGTTATATTCGATCACTTTTTGGCACATATTATGCGGTACCTCAACCATAACTTGAGGAATATTAATTTTGAAATGCTCAAGAGTTAAAGGTTTATCCGCATAAACACGGTCTTTTGTGAAGCCCCACAAGAAGGAGTTCAACGTTGTCAAATCGCACGATGTAGGTGGTCAATTGACATCGCCAAGGCGAGATATTACGCGATCGGGAGATTTCTCCCGCTATAAAGTAATATTCACTCGTATTGTGTAGCATGTGGCGACATCTTGTTGAAACCACATATGTTCCAAGTCTGTTACCATACGACTAAAACGCTCCAAATTGACAATGACAGTCTCGCCGTTGGCGTTTTCAAAGAAGTAAGGCCCAATCACACCTCCAGATCAAAGAGCTTACCAGACAGTATATATTTTTTGCAATCTATTTTCATTGGCGCCTGACTTTTAACTAAAACAAAGCATGTTTGGTTTGACAGATCTCAAAATTTCAGCCGCGTACTTTTAAAACCACAAAATGGATAACTCCATAAAAATAAATAAAAAATAAAAAATCAACGGCTTTTATTGCTCATTATTCTTAGCTTGATTTGATTTTGTTACAAAAAAAAAAAAAAAAAAAAAATTCAACTATGTTTAACCGCACGTGAAATGTAAATAAAATTTCCAAGAAATCCAAAGCCATAAACCATTCGAACAGCAAGCGTTAGCTACACGTGCAGAAACCGGTTTGACAGGCAGCCATACATACATCCATATATGCGTAAGAGCCATAAGCCTTTGCAGACATGCGTGTATCAATATTATGTAAGTAACTACAATGTGTACTCCATTAATTTGTTACTATTAATTTTTACATATAAAATATTAATTTAAGTGAATGTTTGAAGGTACCTAAAGGCTTTTTAAAAAATAAAAACTAATTTCGAAAAATAGTTAATCGTGTTTGGCGATTTTAACGCCTTAGTAAGCAATGAAGGTATCTTCCTCACAATAGTAGTATCTTTGAGAAAATATTTCTAAACGAACTGAGTCTGATCGACATCGCCGTAACTTCCCATGTGTGCATTCGAGTCGAAATCGGGCAGGAAAGAACGCCCGTCGAAAGAAAACTGCAATCACAGCAGATAGCCAATCGGTTTTCTAGTCGACTTGCCTTCTACTTTCTAAGAGCACTCATCAGCAACTTGATATAAAGACACTGGTTCTCGACAATTTCAGAAGAAGAGCTTGTACGATGAGCTTGAATATTGAGTTGCTTTGGAGAAACAACAGACTTAAGAGGGAAGCAAATTACATTTGCAGACAAAAAGATAAAGAGGTCGAGATGTGTGAGTATGTAAAGCTTGAGAAGCTGATCCATGAAAATGGGGCGACTTACAGAAGGGTTCAAAACCACATAGGAATTAAGAAGGAAATCTGGTAATCGCTGTGAACACTATTCAACAGACTGGAGAAAGACAGTGCATTGTGTATTTTGTTTAATACACAAAAAAAGGAGACCCCATAATTTACGACTATTGCCTTGGGATAAGCCTCATAAAATCGCACATTAAGTTTTATCAAGCGCAATGTGTTAAGGACTACAGTCTACCGTCAAGTGATTCAGATCTGTCAAATCTACCATTCATAAGATGTTTACTACGCAAAAATTGGCTAAGGAAGCATCCGTTGTAAAGATCAGTTGAATAAGTGCCAGTCTTCACTTACTGAATTGAGATGCCTCAGAGAGACTCAGGTATGAAAAATAAAATATTTTAAATATTTTAATTTTTAATTTTATTTATTTACTTAGTACATGTGGGTATACAACATTTGTGGTTCCACCATCAGCCATGCAAATAAAAATATTATCGGATCTGCCAACCCTAGAACATGCAACATAGTCCTTGAGTGAAACAATGCGTATCTGAAGGTAGGCCACATAATTCCAAGGGTCGACCCTGTGCTCTGTTGGTAAAGATTACAAACGCTTGTCGCACAGGGATTTCTAGTCGCTTGAACTGAAAAAAAGTATAAGATGGAATTATAGAGAGTCGAGGAAGGACCCTACCAACCATGATCCCTACTATTGATTTGGATATTTGGGAATACTCCATGAATAAATTTTTCTTTTGACGGTATTAAGTTATAGAAGCTATCGGGTAATATAATCTGTCCTGCAGTCTCATCAACTGACATTTTGTCGTTTCCCACTTCCAATGACTGGCGAAAAATATATCGGCCGGTGAATCATTTTGCAGATTGACACCCATATTGGCGGTTAATTACAGTACATTTTAGTCCGTCGGTAACTTTTCGAGATAAGTGGATCTTTACAAATTAACGTACCCACTGATTTCTATGCGTATGTCACTTTTTCGCTCCTCAAAGTCTTTCATGGGAATATCAATATCAACGCCTCGAAGTAAGCAAAAGACTTAAGTTAAATAGGCCAGTCCGCAATTGCAGACAACTTTTTCGTTTACAACTTCCCAGAAACCAAAAAAAATCTTACAAAATTTCAAATCAATCGATCAATAACTTGTGGAGGTTACCGGATCTTCACAAACAAACATAAGATTTGTATATAACACGTGATCCGAGTAGAAGTACTTTTTTCAATAGCCTTTTTTTGACGTATCGCGCGTTAGTCCTGCAGGCTGTCATTTTTCTTTTGTTCAGTATTGTTTGACATTTCACCGTGGAAAGACTTACGCCTGAAAAACATTTACAAATCTTTCAACTCACACTCGGTCTTCCCAAGGGACATCGCTTTGCTTTATGGGCTCTTGAAAAGTTCCAAGAAGATCCCGCAATTTCGAGCAAAATTTTGTTCAGCCTCAGGCCTCAACCTATTTTTGTCTCAATGTGTATGTATGCAAGCACAATTGCCATATCTGAGACGAAGAGCAACCTGAATAGATTCAAGAACTGCCATTTGATCCAGAAAAAAATAAGGTTTGATTTGGTGTGTGTGCCGGTGAGAATGTAACCGTCAATGGCGACCGTTATCACGCCATGATAACCCACTATTTGATACCTGAAATTGAAGCTCGTGTTTCGATGACATTCGTTTTCAACAAGGCGGTGCCACTGCCCACACAATGCATCAATCAATGGATTTTTTGTGAGAACTCTTCGGTAACTGATAATTTCACGTTTTGGGACGGTCGATTGGCTACCAAGATCATGTGATATCCCACAGTTAGACTTTCTTCTGTGGGGATATGTAAAGTCAAAAGTCTTTCGATTCAGGTCTTGGAGTAAAACATCACACCTGTCATTCGCCAGATAAAAGTTGAAGTGCTCGAACGAGTCATCGAAAATTGGCCTCAACGGATGAACCAACTGAGACATAGCTGCTGCCTACATTTGATAGAAATAATCTTCAAAAAACAAACGCCAAAGAATGTTCTTTCGAATGATAATAAACATTTACCAATAAATTTGAATTACACTATATAAAAATGGTATGACCGCTACTTAATTTTTACTTCCTACAGCCGTAGAACTGCGTCACAAAGCACTTTATAGAGTCGTCATTTCGTACAAAATACTTACAATGAGTAAGAGAAAAAAATTCAAAAAAAAAAAAAAATAAAAATCATCAAATCATCTGCTGCCCACTGACACACACGTGGCTGAAAAATAAACGGAACTATAATTTATAATTTTTTCTTTTTTTTTTTCTGTTTGAAAAATGTTCAAATCATTTGATACGTTACGATTTGACAAGTAATTCGTTTGTCGCAATACGAAAATTGCAAAATCACCATGAACTTGAAGTTGATGCGTTTGTTAATTTTGTATTTATAACATTCGAGTATTTATATATAAACAAACAAACAAACATACAGTAATTCAGTATTAGCGCATAAATAAATATTTCGACAAGTAACTGTGTCTACATACTCCAAACCACAAAAAGTCCATTCAATTGAAGAGCTCAACAATCATTTTCGTAAGTGTTTTTTGTGGTGGAGTTACACATGTACATATGTACACATAGATTTAGATTTTTGGTTGATTTTATTGTTGTCATGCCTTTAAGTGGATTTCGTACCGACGTCACTCGTTTATTATTTCTAGCTGACTTCATTGCGTCATTAATCTTAGCCAATTCGGAGAAGCGCATATACCATATATATATACATAGGTACATACATACATTTGTAATACAAGGAAAGAAAAAAATGTATCGAATTAGGGGGATGTAGACATTCGATTTTTCTAAGAAATACAACCAGCTTTTAAGTCTGTTAAACATGCTGGGTTATACATTTTGCGGTTTCGAAAAGAAATGTAAATAAAATGGTTTTAAATAATTTTTTTTTCATGAAATTCTTTTTTATTATTAAGTTTGAACCTTGGCTTTGTATAATATGTTCATTCAAATCACCGTCCCGCAAATTTTTACAAACTTCGATCAGTTTGAGGTTATATTCGATCACTTTAGGGACATATTAGACGGTACCTCAACCATAACTTGAAGAATATTAATTTTGAAATGCTCAAGAGTTAAAGGTTTATCCGCATAAACACGGTCTTTTGCGTAGCCCCAAAAGAATAAGTTCAACGATGCCAAGTCGCACGATGTCGGTGGTCAATTGACATCGCCAAGACGACTAGTTACGTGGCCGGAAAATTTCTCTCGCTATAAAGCCATATTCGCTCATGTTGTGTAGGGCCCTTTACTTTGGAAACCACGAAATGGAAAACCTTAAATAAGGCAGGTAGTTGAGGTGTGAGTTTTTTTTTCTAATAAAACAAATTGCCATAGGTCATCATAGACTTTCGTTTCGCTACATTACATAATTACAAAGGTTAGTATATACACACATATGTACGTTTACATACATATGAACAAGAAATGACAGACAAGTGAAGTGATGAATATAAAATCATTAATTGCATTGAGATTTTGAATAATCAACAAATTAAATGAGAAGCAATGCGAAAACTATATAAATAGCAAAAACCATATTAAAAAGTTGGTCACTACGGTATACATACGTGTATGTATATCGCTGTGTTACTCTTCACATAATTTTTGCTTCCGCACATGGCGCCGAATATTCAGCAAAATCCTTTTTTCTTAATATTTTTATTTCTTAAGTATAGAAAAAAAATATGGATACACTTACCAACATTTTCAATCAATACCGGATTTCCATAAGTCACTGAAAGTTCCAGTATTTGCATGTAGTTGGGATCGCTTTGTTTAATTACTTTCAGATTGTTGTCCTTCTCCATATTTTTAATCCATTTATTTGCTTGTACTGTGGAAAATTCAGGAAAATAAAAATTATATTTTTGAATTATGAAGTCTTCATGAATCGAAATTGTTAAAACAGAAAGTTTGCAGTTAGCGACTATAATAAATACTCGTATATTTTAACTTCGAAAATACGTAGAAATTATTATTAGTAACCAATAACTTAATATAATACATATATTATATCATAGTGTAGCGGATTAGGGGGCTCCGCCGCTTGTTACCCTCGCATCGACTGTTTTTGCCAATACCGAGCGTCACCGGCTTTGATGCTCCAATGACGATAGCCTGTTTTTTTTCTATTCATTACTTTCCCACTCACTCAGGGAAAAATAAAATAATTCACGGCGGTTGCTTTTATTGAAAAACCTCGGCATTTCAGTCGATGATGGAATACCACTATTCCTGCCGCGGTTAAAATTGCGGTAGTCCATTTTGTTCTGTCCAACGACCCACATTTTCAACACTTTATCGATTGTCTGGCTCTCGATGGCTACAAGGGCGACTTTAATTTAGTGTTTGAGGTCGCCGTAAATCATCTCTTGATGGTAGCCGTAGTACTTACTATACTCAATGTTAAATATCAAATAAGCCGTAACTCAAAAAGATAAGTAAAAGTTTTACTCTTCATAGCTGCTGAAGGCCAAGCACTCCTCTATTATATAATGTAATATGGTGTGTGTCTTACAGCTTTTTCTAAACCACCTTCGAATAGCAGAAGAGCTTTGTGGGGAGCTTTCATTTCACGATAGTATTTACAGAAGTGCTCGTTGCAGTAAGCGACCAGAGATACCTTTACGATTCGAAGAATGGCACCTGAGGAGGTATCCGTTAAAAATATTATTTTCTACCCATTTTCATACTGCTTTTATTGTCTGCTAATTAAGAATGTAACAATTGTGATTTTTTAAAGTTTTCTACGATTTTGAGTAGCTTGAATATTTCTTACACTTTAAAATTTTTTTTTTTATAAAACTCTTAACAAATAGGGAATTTCCCCCACGTGTAAAACTGCATTCTTTGGCTCATACCATAGAGGTGAGATGCTTCTTTCTTTTTCCACTAAAATTTCAACTGTTCCCTTCGAATTTATTTCCAAGTAACGAAGGGCTCTCCGACCTTGAAACTGCTAAGGTATCTTATGAGAACATTTTACTTACAACAAGTCTTACATAAGGTATGTATGGTATGTATACATTAAAACCATAAAGTTTCCGATTTTTTGTTAAGATGGTAGCACTGTCCTTAATTACTATGGCAAAAATGACCGCGATCTGTTAACCAGTTTGTTTTCAGCAGCTGTTGAAATCCGTCGAACTCAGTTCCTTCTTCAAGTCGAAACGAGTTCCATGGAGTGGTAACTGAAGTTCTGGAAACAAAAAAAAAAAAAAAAAAAAACACGCATGGGGCGAAATCCGCTGAATACAGTGGTTTATCGATGGTATTGAACGAGTTTTTGGTATTAAAATCATTCACAACTACAGCTCGGTGCGATGGCGTATTATCGTCATGAGAGTTTCTGGACCGTCTGTCTCGTTGGAACGAATTCATGATGAACCAAATCGCGAATATCAAAAAAAAAAAAAAAACAATTTCTCGAAACCTTCTGGTCTTAATGTAGGCTTGGAGTTATTGATACTTTCTGGCCAAGAACATTATTCGGATAAGGGCGGGCGACGGTACTCTAAGCAGTCACTTTTAGTAACTTAAAACTATTTCAATTATTATTATATCCACTTGTAAAAAACATCGATATTTTAACCTTGAATGTATGTACATACCATATATTTGGGAATACTGTAAAATTTTACATTGATCCGGCAAATAGTTTCGGAAAAATTAGCATATACCTTCTGCTCAAATATAAACGAAACTGTTCCATAAAACAAAAACGGTTAATTATTCTTCAATATTTATTTTATCCCCTTCAAAATAGTCACCATTAGAGGCGATACAAATATGCCACCTTTTTTTTCCAATCTTCATAACACTTCTGGTAGGCCGCTTTAGGTATGGCTTTCAGTTCCTTCTTCGAATTCTCTTTTATGACTTCAATCGACTGAAAATGCTTTCCACGAAGCGGCAATGTGAGTTTAGGGAAAAGAAAAAAGTCACACGGTGCCATGTCGGGTGAATACGATGCTTGCGGAACAATATTTGCGTTGTTTTTGGTCAAATAATCGCGTACAATACGAGACGTATGAGCAACAATTTTGAAACAAGTCGAGCAGACACATGTCTCATGCCCAAAACATCGTGAATAATGCTATGAGCGGATCCATTTGATATGTTGAGCTCACTAGCTATCTCTCTTTCAGTCACACGACGATTTTCCAACACAATTTTCTTTACTTTTTCGACGTTTTCTTCGTTTATTGACGATCGATCATGGGGCAAGTTCTCCAGCGTAGTACGGCCGTCCTTGAACGACTTATACCAATCAAAAATACGAACACGTGATAGGCAAGACTCCCCATATGCCTTCTGCAACATTTTCATTGCGTCCGTCGCACTTATTCCATTGGAATAACAAAATTTCAAACAAACATCTTTGCTCAACGTTAATTTCGTAGTAAAATTCGAAAAACACACTCGAGGTTGACTTGTTTATAGTGCCGTAAAAAAAAAACTATGTGACAGATCGCGCTCAAATTTGACATGTAAACATATAACAGTCCTGGCAACCTAAGCAAAAAAAAGTATGGCCATATGTCTTGTCCTTGTCGAGTTATGGATAAAGTCTCGTTTATATTTGAGTAGAAGGTATGTAAAAACATCACCGAGTAGACACAGCCTAAACTTGAAACTTTAAACGCATTTTTCTCGAAACGGTGTTTTCAAAGTGTGTGAGAAAAATTTTTCTAAAAAAGCGGGATCATATGGCTTTAAATTTTTACACTATTTTCTTCGGCACTTTTGTCAAAAAATCCAAAGGCCCTCATTCTTTACGGAAAAACAGAGTTAGTTTTATTTTTTCTTATTTTATTGCAAAAAATATTACGCCATACATTTTTTAGTATATAAATAAAAGTATTCTGAGAAGAACAACTGTTTGCTGCGCCAGTCTCTGTTGTTCACAAAATGTAGCAGTCGGACGATAGTTTGAAGACAAAAGTGGTCGTTAACATACTATTTACTCTGACGCCGAATTCTTCTTAAAGTTTCAGTGTCGAAATTGAAATTTTTTAACAGCAAAATCGCCTAAAAATCTGTACGGCACCTTAAGTTTGATTTATTTGGTTATTTTAGTAAGAATTTTAAAGAAAAAAATAGTATTTTCCTACGCTAGAGATCATTTGTAATAATTTATTCAATTTGTAATGGCTTAATAAAGCTTCAGAGCCTTAAATTATAAACTTCTGTAGAGGTCGTGTGTAATACAGTTTAAGTTAAATATATTTAATACTACTTATATAAGAGTAGGCTATCAAATTCCAAATCATTATTAATTAATCTACTTATGCTCAGCCCGATACTTGTGGGAACAATAAATGGAAGTGACAAATCTACTTCGGGGTTTTTATGTAAACTGGAAATGAAAACTATAAAAAATATTTCCACTAATGATAATTTATGAATATGTATTTTTAGAAATAATTTTATAGCGAGCTTTGACTTCACTCCCACTACATTAGCTTAAAGTTTACGTTTATTTTTGACAAAAAAAAAAAAAAAAAAAATCTTGAAATTAACTGAAAACTTAAATATAAATAAAATGAATAAAAATCGAAGCGAAACAAAATTAAATGCCAGAGCATTTTACAAATTGTACAAATATGCAATAATATAATATTCTATGAAACTACAAATACAATACAAAAAGCTGTAATTAACAAACTACACACATACATATACACACACACACATATGCTGTAAATATTGAAAATCACCTTGTGGATCTATCATTAGCGGATATCGATTCGAGTTAGCCACAATAATACCATTCTCTACGGAAAAGTTATCAGCCGGCAGACCGGCTAATGACCAGGCGCGTATCTGCATTGGATTCCCCAATGTGGTAGCCAATGAGAATCTCTCCGAACAGGGAATTTTTTTACGTACACACAGCTCATTCCAATCCTCCAAAATTCGTGCGCGATACTGAAAGGTAAGGAGTGAAAAAAATAATAATAATAATTACAAAATGATATGTAGTTTATGCTAAACTATACATCCGTTTGTATGTACGAGTATGTGTGCATCTACAATATGATATGTGAGTATTTAAATTTGTAAACAATACAGGTATGCAAATCATTTTTCGATCAGTTCAAAATACAGAGTTTCAATTAGACAGTAATTAATGGCTTCACAGAGAAGCGAGCGTTGATTTACCACGGCATCACTACTGACTACTGCTGGCTGCTGCCGTCCGGGAGTCGCTTTGTTTCGGGCGCTAATTACGGTACACTCATCAATAGCATATGAATTCCTATTTCAGCCAACAATTGTTTGGTATTTGCATTTACTAAACATTTATTGCTTTTGCAATTGTTTATATGTGTTTTCAACACTAATCAGCTCATGCATTGGGTGCATTAGGGTGTTCGATTTTTCGATCATTTATTTCTTTCAAACTTTATAATATACAAACACTCGCATGTCGCTCGTATTCCAACCTTGAAGAATAAGTTTTGAAAGAGCGGACTTACCAAAAAATCTGTTTCTTTCTATTTGTAGAGCGTTTAGTTTTCTATACGAATATATATTTCTCGAGAATAATGTAAAGAATGTTAAAGTCCCTTGGTAATTTGCATGGAAAAGGCAAGGTCTGTTATGAATGTCAAAAGCTCATTTTGGTTAGAAATTTTCTTTTACGCTATAACCTTAAAAAGTAGGATGCTCTACAAGAAAAAAATATCAACTTGGTAAATAACAGTCACACCTAATTTAAGACTAAATAATTTTGAATTTTTTCTATTTATTCTTCTTTGTTGGCGTTGATATCACTTTTGCGTTTATAGCCGAATCAACAATACCACGCCATTAATCCCTTTTTTTTGACTGTTTGGCGCCAGTTGGAAATACTAAGTGAAATCACATCGCTCTCCACCTGATAATGCTATTACCGGCGATGACTGCTTCAAATATAATACTGTCAAAGCTGGACCTAGCCAGCGCCCGCTGTCTCTTCATTCAATATCATCGTATAACTCGCACAGCTAATCGTTCCATCGTCTGTGTTATTCGCCGTTGCCAATGCGCAAAGGACCATAAATCGTTCGCAAAAGTTTTCTCTCGAAGACTGCTGGGGCCGACTTATCAGATTGTAAGGACCCCAAAATCCGAGGCTTTTGGAGACCTCACAACAATACATTTTTATACATACATTTTCATATTTACATATATACATAAATAATAATAATAATTGAATTTATATACACGAAATAATATACACTGAATTTATATATATACATTACATTTATATAAATGAAATAATTAAATTAAATATTACATATATATATATATATTTTTACATACTTAAATTATTGAAGCGCTGAAGCCTATGAGCATGAATTTATTAGTATGTACATACATACGTACACATAGAATAATACTGTACGCAGTAATCAAATGTTATTATAAAATAACATTCTGCCTGCGTGCAGAAGAGTATAAAAGGCGAGGAAAACGCAAAGGAAATTGAGTAGCCTTTGTGTTGTCGTTAGGTATACTTGCCCGTGGGATCAATACCACCGGCAAACGTAGTGCACCTGAGGGTCTATATACCTCACGAGCATTTATTTATATTCTACTGAGGGTTTATACCTCACTGGAACGAGGGCTGTTAGAGGGTTTATACCTCCACAGCGCCATACGAAAGAAGTACTATTTGTGTTATTATTAAGCATACTTGCTCGTGGGTTCAACACCACCAGCAAACGTAGTGTACCTGAGGGTTTATACCTCACGAACACTTACTTACTTGTCATAGAAATAGCGAGCAACGTATTAGAAACCGTGTAGATAGAGATTGTTAAACTAATAAATTTGTTGTAACGTACCCAGCGCATTTTACTTTAGCAAACCCTTGGCAAGGCTGAGCTTACCCCAGCCAAGAGGAAAACTACGTTACAACTGGCGCCCGAGCAGGGACTCTAAAGTAAGAAGAACGAGATAACGAGGTAAGCCATGGTCAAAGTGACATGGGTGTACTACCTCAATCGAGAAGAACTATTGAGATACGCAGACGAATTTGGGTTCGAGAACTACGGAACAGTGGAGGAGCTGCGCAAACGCTTTGCGAGCTTCATCCAGAATCAGGGTGAAGGAGAAGGCGTGCAAAGACGCTTGACGGAGTTGGCCCTCCGACATACTCGGCCATATATCACCATAAATCCAGCGACACCAAGAGGAAAACTCCGTTACAAGATGTTCACTGATAAGCGACTTGTAGAGTTTGGTTCATGTTCGTTTAGAAAGAACTTTACTTTTCAATAGCCTACACAGCCTAAAGTATCATTTAACTCTACATTAACAAATGAATATCATCGAAAATATCGTGTCCAAGAGGGCCGATTGAAAACACTACCGGTCTTCTGCGACCAAGAGGCTCAAATGAACTGACTGAAGCTGTCAGAAAGAATGTTTGCATTTTTTTTTATGAAGTGTTCTTAATACCGACCGCTTCGGATACGTTCGACAGTAACGCGAATGACTCACACTGCAACTGGTTTTCTAAAGAAAACTTCTCTGACCGAAGAGTCACAATTAGCACTGTCTGGTCTTGTCGATAATTAGTTTAAACAAGAAACCAGTGATTCCTGTAATAATAATAGTAACTTGCCATCCAGATATCTAGATTTGAATTCTCCTGACTGGTTTTGATAGGGTTACCATTGATGTGCTCAATGTGTGTTGGCAAATTTTTCCCAGTGAAAACTGTGAAAAGGCTTAGAGAAACTAGACTACTTGCTCAGTTCAAACTTGGACAAAAAAGGACTCTACAGGGCGGCGACTTCATACTTAGATGTACAGATCACTACGTCACCGCACAACAAATATTTGGGTATTTTCATTCAGTACTTTCAGCGGTGATTATGTAGCTGAAGGCCGGTGGCAGTGTAGGAATAAGTGGTGGTGTTACAGCAATAAACAAAGCGATAGATCCACTATTTCCGGGTTAAGGGTGGTGGTGACGGTGGTGACTCTGGCAAGTCATTTTCCGATTACTATACACGCTGTCAAGTTAAAGATTCAGTCTGAACCAGTCTGAGTGTGACTTACATAGACAGTAAGCTGTAGGGTATACTGTGTTTTGTCTTCGCGGATTGTTGTCGAGTTATAAGCTATCACTTGTCATTTAAAAACTGGTAGACGTAACGTCAATAATGATATTAATTACTGCTTCCTGGTAGCAGTACAAAAATCGAAAATAAAATTGATTTGATTTTGATATTCAAAACAACTTTTCCTTTGAAAGATCGATGATTTCGCTGCTTTTGGGGCACGTAGCGCCGTCTTGTTGAAAGTAAACGTTGTTTAGATCAATACATCCCATTCCAGGCATAAAAAATCATTAATCATCTCTCGCTAGCGCAATCCCATTCACCATAACTATTGCTCCAGCTGACCATAAACCGCACCAAACAGTTACACGTTGGGGGTGAAGAGGTTATCAACAATAAATCTTGGGTTTTTCGAGCCCCAGTTGTGCTAGTTTACACACGTATATGAAATATTTATTTATATTTGCTATAGCTACTAGGCCTGAAGCTCAATACTTATTTATATATTTACTTTACCCTTTGTACATATTTACATTTTAAGTTTAGATCCTTTTTGTTTAAATCTTATGAAACATGTTTATTCTTTTGAGAAAATTGGTTGTTAAGAGGATTCATTCGACTGAGGGAACTGAGAGGTAAGAAATTCGTTCTCTGGGGGTGGCATTTAGTGGGCAGCTAAGTAGAAGGTGGTGACTATGATATTTGCGCTGCAAGTACTGTCTATAGCGATTTAGTTGTTCATAAGATGTCAATGTTTTAGTTTGGTGTGTTATAATTCAAGACGCAGTAATTTTATAACGTTAAGTCGTGAAGGATTTTTTTTTAATTTTTTTTAAGAAGTCCATTAGATGGGCCTGTGTGTAATTTATTTGAAATAATATAGAAAAATATATTTGGGAAAGACTAAACTATTAAAAAGCCCAAAATTTCCTGATTCTAAATTCTTAAAAAATGATATTTTCAAAATACTTTAAATTAAAAAATAATATTTTGTGGGGAAGGTGCGTAAGGCAGACTGGTTAAAGTGTAATTGTGAAAATGCTCAATAAAAATGTCTGATAGAGATAAACTAACTTTTGCGAAGTGCGCCGTCACATTAAGCGACTTAAATTAAAATAATATTAAAATAATAAATAACATGACAAATATAAATAAATACCAATTTTATTCATTAATTTTCCTAAAGGTATGCAATTATTTATTTTAATTTCGTGTTAATAATGACATCTAAGTACGTTTTAAATTTTCACTGCCATATCTCGGTTAACCAATAATTTTTGAATATTTTTGCTAATTACAGTACAAACAATGCAAATATTTTACAATAATTACTAATGCATTCCCCGGCTGATTAATATGCACACACATAAAAATATATTATTGTAAAATATTTGAAGTGTTTTTTATTATAATAATTAAAACATTAATTTGAGTGCGTACATATTATTATTACTATTATTATTATTACTATAATTGATATGATTGTTATCGCTGTTTTGGGCTGTAATTATTATGTGTATTGATTTATTACAAAGCTTTTATGTGTGGTTGTCAGATATTAGATCACATTTCATGCAATGAAGGGAAGTGGAAGGTTGAAAATACAAAAAAAAATCTGTAATTATAGTCTATCGCACGGACATACATATGTATCCACATATTTTTAATACTTTTTGAAAGTATTTTGGAAATTGTGCTTTAGAAATTCATATACATACTCGTGCATATATGTAGGTATATGTATGCATATAATAGCTACACGTGCGGTTTTATGTAAATTTCTGCATACATATTGAAAAGCAAAGGACATCCATTTACAGTTGATGCATTTAGTTAATGCAACAGAAAACATCGATTTTTTTATAGATATTTCATATTTTTTTCAAAATCAAAAGAGGTAGCTAAATATACAATATATTCATTTATACATATATGTATACTTATATATTTATTCAGTAAATTTTTCCTGAGCGAAAACTGCTCGCCCATACATATCTACAAACATAAATGCATATAAATATTTTACGTGCTCTTGCACATAAACAACTATTTTAAACGCTTCAGCTACTTTAATCGCGTTATGAAAAAAAAATGAAAATAGTAGTGGAGTGATAGTAGTAGAAAAAATATGCCACTATCTAAAAATAAATATTTTCTAACGTATTTTTATATACATACATACATATCTCTATGGCTGACAAAAAATTAATACAAGTTTTTGGAGCATGCGAAATCCGCGTCGGCAGTGATTAATTTCGTTGACAGTTAGAGTATGCAGTTTATCCATTTTGTTTTTTGAAAAAAAAAGAAGTTGTTGCTATTTTTACTATTATTTATGTTAAAAAAAATAATAATAACAAAAAAAGTAATACGTTGAATGTGTAGCTCAAACGAAGCGCATTAATTGACCGCCGGCAGGTTGTGAGCAACAAGATATTTGCAGATTATTTGATATTTTTAATGGTTCAGCAAGTGTAACGGTAAAAATATTTTTAAAATGGTCGTGGAGACTTTTATAAACGTGAATTATTGTTCGGTAATTATTCATATTCGAAAGTAAATCATATCGAAATTCCTGTCGGAAGGTTTTCATAATTTTTTGTCAGAAGTTAGTCTTGGCGTATAGTTCATTTGGTAGTAGTAGTAGGTGTAGGATGAGAGACCTTACTTTTGATAACTACCCCCGCTAATATTTTAAGAATAACGGTTCGAGGGCATATACCTGCAATGTCCGGTCCACGGTTGATGTACTGGTAAAATTATAGGCTGAAATCACCACCGTCCAAGAAGTGTAACGGACGGCACAAGGGCAAACAAAAGTGGGTTCTTGTGAAATATACTTTAGTGTCCATAACCTTAAAGGAGCGAAATTTTTCTGTTGGATTTGTGGTGGGAGAGAGATTGCGTCGCAAGCCTCGACGGAAGAGGAAGACGATATGATCATGGATGCCTTTTATGAGCGCTTGGAGCATACTTATGAGAGCTGCTCTTGTCATGATGTCAAAATTGTGCTTGGCGACTTTAACGTCAGGCTGGGTAAATTAGGTGGTATCTTCGGCCCATATTCGGAAAATTATTCCATCACAAGAAAATTCACAAACTATCTGGCTGTCTCCAGTTCGAAAAACTCACAACCATGTAGAGGGTTTCTACTCGACTAGCACCCCTGCTCTCAGAGAGCACTCATAAGCGACTCGATAAGGGAGCTGTAGTAGGACATCTCCGAGAGAGCTTTAACAACGCTATTGTTCTGAGTTATCTAAGTTTTATGTGCGAAATTCTTTGGTAAATGACTAAGCGAACTACAGGTTAGACGTTCAAGAAAGTTTACGTACAAACCTCGTTTGAATTAAAAAGTGGATTAAGTAACATGAAGAAAATAGTTTCCCTAGGAAACTCTGAGAGCTGACTCATCGAATTCCGGCCACCCTTTTAAACCATATAGCAAGACAGTAATGATGAGAAAAGGAGCACCTGCCAAGAGTAATTTTCATTCGATTTCAAAGCCGGCTTTATTTGCCGTCTTAGTTCTGGTCTTTAAATCGCCGAAATTGTCATAACTTCAGATTTATGACTGTTTGTTTAGTGACAGGAAATGTTTCGTCATTCTTCGCTTACTGCCAGATCTCGTTCCGCCTAGAGAAAGTAAAACTAACAAGGCAGCCGTTGAGACCGCTGTCAATTATCACCGATGGATTGGAGGCCAATGATTGTCACTCCTGTAATATTCCCCGAAAACCAATTTGGAGAAAATGTTTGCAGTTACAACAACATAAGGACGGTTCTTAATATTCCTGAACCTCTATCCAGTGGATGTATTATTATAAGCAAGGTATTGTACGGCTACTTTCTGTGGCGAGGTCAGTTCCTTTGAGGCCAAATATATAACCTAACGAAGTTTTAGCAAAAATGTGTGAAGCTCTTCTAAATAACTACAGGAGGTTTCAAAAACTATATATTAGGCCCCCCCCCTATACTCCGAGAAACGCGGTGATGTCCTATGCGACGACTAGTTTAACTCCAATTAGGAATGACGCAACAATTAGCCTTTTTTGACAGATCACGCGTGAGTCGTATCAAGCTGTCATGCAATTTTTCTTCAGTATTTTTTCACATTTCATCATGGAAAGACTTACTCCTGAACAACGTTTACAAATCGTTCATCTTTATTACGAAAATTCACGTTCTGTAACGAATGTGTTTCGCGCGCTTCGCTCAACTAATGGTCAACATAATCTAGTACTGAGAGTACTATTGGCAACACTATACCCCATCTTGAGATCCAGCAATCATTACTGGATAATATTCGGCCGTAGCTGAGAGTGTACACGAATACCGTGGAGGGTCGCTTCAGCGCCGTTCGCAGCAGCTCGAACTGACAGACTGACTTATCGAGATCTTAAAATCTAAGCGTACATAATTCAGCTTGTGCAGAACTGAAGCCGCTTGACCTTTTCAAGCGACATAGTTTCTCTCTAGGGGCTCTTGAAAAGTTCCAAGAAGATCCGAAGCTTTCGAACAAAACTTTGTTCAGCGATGAGATCTCTTTCTGGATCAATGGGTCTGTAAACAAGCAAAATTGCCACATCTGAGACGAAGAGCGCCATGATAACCGACTATTTGATGTCTGAAATGGAAGTTCGTGATCTCGAGGATATTTATATTCAATAGATAATTCCACGGTTTGGGCTGGTCCATTGTTCACCAAGATCATGGGATATCACATGGTTAGACTTTTTTCTATGAATAATATGTAAAGTCTACAGGTATTGGAGCAAATCATCAGGCCTGTCATTCGCCAGTTACCAGTCGAAATGCTCTAGCGAGTCATCGAAAACTGGACTCAACGGATGGACCATCTGAGACGTAGCTACGGCCAACATTTGAAAGAGATAATAATATAAATGCCAAAGGATGTTTTTGCGAATGATAATAAACACTCCCCATTAAATTTGGGTTTTTTTCTATAAAAAGTAAGGAAACTCGATATGGATCCCCCTTTAAATATTAATTTTATTTTGGTTCCAAAAGCTAATTGCAACTTACCTCCGTTGGGAAGAATCCCAAATAGGCCACCGCACCGCCAGCCAACAAAACATCACCAACAATATTACTAATCGACTTGTGTAAATTGTGCGCTGCCTCCGACCAACGTGTCTTCTCGCCGCCCAAGCCACCCAAAAGCTTCTCAGCGCTAATGAAGGGCAGTAAAAGTTGTTTTAAAAATCAATAGTTACCATACTGATGTGACTTACCGATTCAATTTCTTCTCACAGTTATCAATTTCATCCTCTAGCCGCTTCTTTTCACGCGACTTTTCTGCGAAGAAGTCATTCAGCTTCTGCAATTTATCCAAAATCACTTGCAACTCGGCACGCTTTGCATTCAATTTTTCCATTTGTGAGGCCAAATCGGCTTCAGCTTCGGCTAGAGCTTGCTGCTTGGGTTGTACGATCTTAGCGACGCGATCGTAAACATCCATGGCACGTACCCACTTGCAGAGACCCTCACAGGCTGTGGAGGCACTTTTGATTTTCTCAGGCACAAAATCACGATCGGGTATGTATCTGTGGAATTAAAGGTGGTATAAACGACAAAAAAAATAAGAAATTGTAACAATAAATTTATGGTGTTTGTTTCGTGCATACTTCTCCCTTATCTTCTTGATATTCGCCGGCGGTATATTATCCTTATCAAAAGATTTTAGCGACTCCAGAAATTTCATATCACCGATCATACGCATGGAGGGCCCCCAAAAGTCTTCAACCATGCGTCCACTCGGATCTGGTTTACGATCTGGCTTGAAACCACGCAGCACGCACACCGCCTCCAGTGTCAACTTAACCGCGTATGGCGGATTTTTCATTGACTTCACAATGAATATATCAGCCGGCTTTAGGATATTTAATGCCTCCAGCGCAGCTTCCAATGCCGGTATTGCTTCGGCCAGATCACTTTCGCAATCATCTTTAATCGCTTGTGCGGCTGCGGCAGCTTCATTGGCAGCCGCTTCATCTGCGCCCACTACTTCTTTCTTTTTCTCCGCCTCCGCTGTTTCGCGTTCAATATTTACCATAATGCGTTCGGTCTCCTCGGAAAGTACTTTCAGCTTGGGTTGCAGATCATAAAGATTCGCTTGCATTTCACCCACCTGCCCAGCAGCAAAATCCAGTTTCTCCAAGCCGGTGGTGTAACTGGAAAGGAAAGTGAAATAATGATGTCATTTTTAAAACGCACACACGCGCACACTCGCACACATGCATACTCACCGATCACGCAATTTCGTAATTTCCTCCAATTTCCTTACATAGAAACTTTTAAAGGACTTAAGCATCTCCAAGTAAGATGACGGTGTCACATAATTGCGGCGCCCCAATTCCAAATAGCAGCTGCGAAGTTTAAAGCCGAGTTAATGCATATACGAGTATATATGTATGTACTTGTATATAATGTGTTTGCTGTGTCTGTTTGTTTGTCGTATTTATGTACTTATCACTTCATTCCGTTTGACAACTTTCGATAAACATGCACTTACCGTTCGCTCGCCTCGAAGACGGAATTATTGAAATACATGACAATTTGTACCAGCTCCAATTCCAATTCACTGAGCACAATTTCCTCAACATTGTCGCTCTTCTTGTCATCCGATTCTGCGGTATCGACTGACGCTTGCTCCGCGGCACCGGACTCAGCCTGCTCCTGCGCCTGACCCAATTTCATTGAACTGATAAAATATTCAGCAACACGCTCCAAGGCGTCAACGGGCCAGGGCATGAACCTATATGCATGCGAGTAAGACGTACAGATGTGTGTAAATACACTTATATATATGTATGTATGTATATTTATGTGAGACTTGGATGCTTATATGGATGTTTAAGGATTTGTAGCTACATGTGTGCATACATATGTTCGGTATAACGGTAGCTTTAAAATAATTTTCTGTTCACAGTTTGTAGTTGTAGTTAAATTCAGTTAAGTCTGTTGTTGTTGTGTTTACTGTAGCGTAATTTTAAAATATTTTCCCTCAATTCTTCGGCCATCGTTCACAACGGAATATCATATCGCACTGCAATCGGTGGGGGAATACCATGTGATCCATCAGACCTATGTACATACATACATACATACAAGTATTTATGAAATTTCATTTTGGTTTCAATTGCGGTATTTGAGGTTTACAAAAATTGAATGGTTAATCTTTTCAACCATATAACTCTTGTAGACCTAATATATCGCAATTCACAGCAAAATTAGATCACAGCGTATTCTACCGCAAGGCTAATTAGTGATAAAAGTAATAAAAGCCATCAGGCGTTCAATTGATATTTTGTGAAGCGGTGAAATGTAAATATTTTTTCCAAATTTTTATTGCACTCTCTGTTTGTTTACAATAAAAATTTGAGAGAAAATACAAAGTAATATCAAAAATTTTCACATGAAAAAAACTTTTAACTTTTTCACACGGGTAACGAAGTGAAAGTCAACTAATAATTTGTTTTAAGTCCAAAAAATGTATTCTTACATTTTTCTAAAATTATCAGAACACATTTCCGTATGTATGTAGTGATAAAGAGATTTTAGAACAAATAAGAGGTGAAAAGTTTATTTTCACTGCGTGTTATTTTTTCATTTTTCCAAAGGTTCGCGTTGAAAAGTAATACCAAATTTTTTCACATGAAAAGGATACGTATAACCTTTTTATTGCACTCTAGGCTCGTTTGCAATGAAGAGTTAAAAGAAAATGCAAAGTAAAAAAAAAAAGCAAAAAAATTTATCATATGAAAAAAACTTTTCACTTTTTCACACCGGCTGCGAAGTGAAGCTTAATTAATATTTTTTCTTAATCTAAAACAATTTATTCTTACAGTTCTCAAAAATTTATTAGAACACAGTACCTTATTAATGAAAAAAAGTTTTCATAACAAATAGGAGGTGAAAAGTATATTTTCACTACATGATTTTTTTTTATTTTTCAAAAGCTTCGAACGCTTTTTGAAAACATTAAAAAGAAACAATGGATATTTTTTCACGTGAAAAAGGAAACGTATTGTATAACTTTTTTCACGACGAATGAAATTGGAAAACAATATTTGGTCTTTGCAAAAAAAAAAAATTTAGTATACGGCGCTTTAATTTAAGAGAGAAGAGAGAGAGAGAGAGAATGAGAAATATGTAATCTACTACTTGTTATTTTTTCTCATCTTTCTACTGATTACTATTGAGATTAATTACTATTGAATTTGAAAGTTTCCTATAAAAAAAAAAACTTTTCACATTTTCATAACGATCCAACGAATAAAATGGGTAATCAATATATCTTTACCATTGAAAATTAATGAAAAATATTATTATTATTATGAAAAGACCGAGTGAAAAGTAGTATAATACGCGCCTTGCAACCGCTGAAGCGTTTTTGGGCCGAAAAGTAATAAAATTTTCACTGAAAGTATATTTTTTTTTTATTTTTCAAACTCTTCTTTCTTAGCGAAATAGTGAAGGAAAACGTGAAAACTTTTCACTTGAGTAGTATTAATATAAACGTTTTCAGAAGAAAAATTGGAAAAAATCCTTAGTAAGCGTAGCCGAGCCTCGGCATTGATTTCATAATTGCTTTCGTGATATTTGCCAAATTTTAATTGAAGCCGTCAACATATTCACTGCTGATAGTGCTATTTTATACCTATTTTTATTATATATTAAATTTAATATATTTACTACAACTCCAAATCCTTTTAATACATAAACATATGTAGTCACTTGTGTTAATGCATACCAGCATAACTGTATAAATATTTTTTTTGATACATCATAGATATTTTCTTATCCTACAGGATACACAGGATACAGCATTTATTCCGCTTTAACAAGTTCAACATACAGAAATAAGACATTTCCTATCTATGAACCGCAAAAGTTGCATTCCATTTTATTGAGAATTTTTGGTTTCGTTACGTACACGTATGAGTGCAAATTTTTTGCATTAGGGTGACACACTAAATTTAACAAATTTCATATGTAAACGTATGTATATAATTTATTTATTTTTATTTTTTTAATATTTTGAAATCAGAGAAAAGAGTAGGCAAGATCTATTCAAAATAATGTGAGTTATAATTTACAATAAATCTTGTGTAAATAATAGCATTAAGTTATCAAAAACACTAAAAGAGTTTTGAATGGGCACTGAGTCTAAAAGTTCTTAAAAAACTTTTCACAGAAGGTCAGGTAGATGGGGATGATAACGCTCATCGTAAACGACCTATATATAATGAAAAAAAAACAATGGAAAGTTGTTGAGAAAGTGAGTGAAACTGTTATGGGGAATTGTCGAATCAATATCAGAAAAGTTGTTTAGAATATCTGTCTATTAGTTGGATTCTGTAATGTAATTTTGCCGTAAAATTCGGACACGAAGCGATCAATAATTGAAATTGAATGAAGTCACTAATGATCACAACTTGCCTAATAAAGTTATAAATGGGAAAAAATCGTCTTCAATTGGGTAATAAAAATAAACCACAGCCCAAGCGTCTCATTGGAAAAGATCGGGTGAGCTTAAAAACCTCACTGAGATTAAATGTTATAGCTATGGCATAAGGCTTTAGGATTGGTTCCAAAAATATCAGAAGCTTTCGATCAAAATTTTGTACAGCAATTAGGCCTATTTCTGTCTCAATGGAAATGCAAATAAGCGTATTGCCGCATTGCGGACGAAGAGCAACCTGAAGAAATTCAAGAGCTGCGATTTCATCCAGAAATGGCAACCCTTACCGCGCCATGATAGACCGTTATCTATTTGATGCCTGAAATTGAAGCTCGTGATCTCGGCGACATTTGCATTCAACAAGACGGCGCCTCTTCCTACACATCGCATCTGTCAAAGAATTTATTGAGAGAAAACTTCGGTTAGCAGATAATTTCACTTTTTGGGCCACCAAGATCGTCTGATATCACATGGTTAGACTTTTTTCTGTGTGGATATGTAAAGTCAAAAGTCTATGCGGACAATCCCGCTTGAATTCAGGCCTTGGAGCAAAACATCACGCTTGTCATTGGCAAATTATAAGTCGAATTGCTCGAAAGAGTCATCGAAAATTTGACTGAATGGATGGACCATCTGAGATGTAGCTGCGGCCAATATTTGAAAGAGATAAACTTCAAAAAATAAATGCCAAATAATGTTCTTTCGTATGATAATAAGCATTCCCCATTAAATTGGAATTTTCTGTGTTTCCTTCTTTAAAAAAGTATATTTAACCAATTCAGTCTCTTCAAAGGTTTTTTAAATTCTACCAATTGCTTGAGTAGTTGGACGCTTATGTGTATCATAATCTCCTCTTAAATCACGATATATTTGAGTCATAATATTTCTTATAGGTTTCAGCAATTTGAACTCGTTGGGTGGTTGTTAAGCGATCCATTTTCATAAATGACTGACTTTTAGTTAGAACAAAATTTGTTCGATTTGACAGTTAAGCTTGACGGATGGCAAAATATTGTTCGGTATCTTTGAAGTCACGAAGTATAACCCTATACTTGGAAGAAGACCAACTAAAAATTTGGCAAATTTAAGGATTCACCTTTTCTTCCTAACCCATTGGAATAACGATTTATATTGATTTTTCTTAAAAGATAATAAAACAAGCCAAGTCAAGACCAACCTTAAGGATTATACGAGTATGTTTATATTTCTTCGGATGCATAAATAAAGGATTGAAAAGAAGTTCCAGAAAGAAATTTATTCGGTCCAAAATAAACTAAAGTAGAATTTATATAATAACAACTTTATCTCCTCTACATTATTGATATTTTTATTTTTTATTTTTTTAAAATCTTTTCAGGCCCTTGTACTATTAGTAGATTGCTTAGGACCACGCTTTAATCTTATATACTCGTGTATATTGTCTATATGTATAGGTATATAATTACTTCTGTTCGGTTCATAGGCTTAAGAAAGACTGTAGTATCCTGAGCTTACATTTCGTTCCGATCACCCTAACTACAAAAATATGCAGGTCTGTTGTGTATATGTATATATATTATATTTCGTGTACATATTGCTGGTAAATCGAATGAAACTATTTTACAAAAAAAAAAAAAAAACACTTTTTCACCAAAACGCATATGTATGTATGTATGTAAGGATGCATCCGCATGCAAGCAAGTGCATTTCTCTAGACAATTTTTGTTTTGTTGTTATTATAGTTGTAATTGTTCACACTTACCAATCAATCGTGCAACAGTTTATCAGTGATGGATACATTCTTAAACGCTCCTTGAAGGAATCACCAATCGGTGAAAATGCCAATGCTATATGCAATTGCTCACGTATCCTTTCGATAAAGTATGCATACATCTCCGATGGGGAATTTTCAATTTGTCTCGCCTGTGCGTCAGTCAGTCAGTCAATCAGTCAATCAGTCAATCAGTCAATCAGTTAGACAGTCAAGGCAGTCAGGCAGCCCGCATTTGAGATGACGAATTTTGCCCAAAGCGTACAAAGCGGATCAATTGTTGGCATAGTTGTTGTTGTTGTATCGAATGTGTGTAAGTTTGCATATGTATATGTACACGTATGTATGCATGCCAGTGTGCGGTTGGTGGTTCCGTTGTGTGCCATTGGATGTATTTTATTTGCAGGAAATTATCATCAACATCGACAACAGTGGCAGTCAGCCAGTCAGCCAGTCAGTCAGTCAGAGTTGCAAGTGTCGTAGCAGTAGCAGTGGCAGTGGCAGTGGCAGAAACAGTTCACCGAGTACGTAAGTAGGAAGATGCATCATTCAATAATGCAGTTGAAATATGAATTGATTGTGAGTCCATCGACGAGTAGCAGCAGCAGGACGTAGAAGAGTGAGGCAGCATTCCAGATGTAACCGGACGGTGGAGAGGCGGGCCATGTGAAATGCAGTCAGGACGGAAGAAGTGCAAATGAAATTCCCAGAGTGGTGTGAAGTGGCAGCAGCAGCAGCAGCATGAAGTATAAGTAGCAGCATTTGTTGTTGTTGTTGTTATTATTGTTGTTGTCGTTTTCATGTTAATGTTGCAAAGACAGAAATTCAGCATCGTTGGCAACCAATGAAGAATTATAAAAGCAGGTTAAACGAAGTAAAATTGAATCGCCCAAGCAAGCAGGCAAACCAATATTTGTTATTCGATGGTCCGCAAACGGCCGGCCGACATGGGAGTGGCAGTCACCGGAGTGGCAGGAAGACGGAAATGAATGTGTTACCGGAAATAAAGCAAATATAAGTGCATCAAATAATAAGTACAGTACAGTTATTATATGTGCAAGTAGGTGTACAGTATTTATGTATAAGTAGTTTGCTATAGTTTTCAACAAGCATTATTGTTGTTGTCGTTGCAATTTCTCCAGTATTTTGTTCTAGTGTAGCTGTTGCTTTTATACTTAGCTCACACTAAACAACCTTTTATTGCTTATTACGAGAATATTGCCAAAATAATGAGACACTTGAGGGTTAACTACAAAAACAATAGCAATACTGAAAGTAAAATAGTGCCAAAGAAGTAGTATGAAAGATAATTGAAATCGTTTGTGTTGATTGTTCACCACTTTGTTATTGATATCAGTTCTACCTATTTCTACGGATTGCAAATTAGTTATCCTAATATAGTGTGAAATTGTAGGCAACGTTTTTTGAATGAACATTTAAAATTATAATAATTTGCTAGTAAATAAATAAAACATTTAAAACTGTCATTTTGCACATTTTACATATGATCTTTTATACTATTCAAAAATGCTAGAAAACAGGTAAGGATAAACTATGAACTATTAGTAGATGCTGCGCCTAATTGTAGGCAATGCAATATTTGGGATTTTTGCAGCAGCTGGAAGAGGAAAGGTCTATTGAACACTACCTCTGTTACTGTTCAGACTTGACATCTACACGACAAAAGTTTTTCGCTTCGGGAAACGTTTCGTCGACTCTCTTGCTGAGACAGTTTCAGCGAAAATTGGCAATCTCGTTGCGTTTATAAGGCACACGAAATGGTTCGAATATTTAGGAAGATGAAGACAGGATCTACATCTTAAAAACCTTTACCTAAACTCTGTGCAGCCAACTGCTGAAGTGCGCTAATCTGATTTACTGAATAACTTTTCAGAACAGGGTTTCTCCTGAAAACTGGTCCAATTAGGCCGCAACAACCGAGTGGTTAACATTGTGTACCGGCATTCAAAGGGACAGTATTTGAGGCCTGGTTCGACCAACATCCAAAATTATAGAAATTTAATTTTTCAAAATTTAACTTTAGTCCCCAGAAAAGCTATTGAGAGCGAAAAAGCGGGCCCTGGATACAGGTGGCAAGATGTAAATTTCAGAAAGAAATGCAAAAGCGTTTCCGAGGTGGACGACAGTACCTTAGAGGAGAGTTCTTTAGCAACCCGCAAGTGGCGCATACCATTACTGTGACGATACAATGATGATGCGGAAGGCATTTGTCTTCTCCTTACCCGCACGAAAATATTTTTTTTAATTTTATTTATTTTATTTCAATTGATTTAATTTAATTTAACTTAATTTTATTTTATTTATTATTTTAGTTTATTTAAGTTTATTTTATTATATATTATATAATTTAATTTAAAATTTTTATTATTTTATTTTCATTATTTTAATTTTTTACTGTTTTATTTTTTATCTTTTCTACTTTTTACTTTCGTTTATTTGTTTTTTATTTAACTTCAAAATATTTAATTAACTATTTTGTTTTTGATTTTAATTAATTTTACTTTATTTCATATTATATAATGTATTTTATTTGAGTTATCTTTAATTTATTTTAATTCTTTTATGTTATTTTTTTATTATTTTAGTGTAGTTTTTAGATTTTTGTATTTGATTTTAATTTTATTATCATATTTGATTTGAGTTTATTTTATTTATAATTTTTTATATATTTTTATTTTATTTATTTTTTTGTTTTGTTTTTCAAATCACTTTCGTTTATTTTTATTTAACTTCAAAACATTTAATTTTTTAACTTATTTGTTTTTAATTTATTTGATTTGACTCGATTAATTTGATTTTATTTTAACTTATTTATTATTATGTTTTATTGCATTTTTATTTATTTTATTTTATTTTGTTTTACTTGATTTTGTTTTATTCGATTTGATTTGATTTGAATTAATTTAATTAATTTCAATTAAAGTTTATTTTGTTTTTTTCATTTTATATTATTATATTTTATTTTTTTGTATTGTTTTGTTTTATATTATTTCATTTTATTTTCATTTATTTTATTTTTTAATATATTTTATTTCTTTATTTTAGTTTTATTAATATTTTTTAAATTGTTTTATTTTTAATTTAAAGGATTATATTTAATTTATTTTTTAATCAATTTGATATTATTTAATATAATTTTATTTAGTTTTATTCTATTATATTATATTGAATTCTCCTTTTATATATATTTAATTTTCCCTTGAAGGCTTTTATTGGCATTATCTCCACTCTTCTAGCTTATATTTCTAATTAAATAAGATTTTTATTATATTTGATTTAATTTGATTTAATTTAATTTAATTTAGTTTAAGTTTGTTTTGTATTATATCATTTTATATGATATATTATTTTATTTTATTATTTTAATTTTTTTAATTTTCTATTCTTTTATTTTACTTTAGTTTATATTATTTTGTTTTATCTTATTTTATTTAATTTTATTATACTTTACTTTATTTTATTTTATGTTACTTTATTTTATTTTAGTTAATTTTGTTTTATTTTAATTTCATTTTATTTGTTTATTTGTTTATTTAATATTTATTTTTACTTTTTAAATTGTTTTATTTTTAAAATATATGAATATATATATTTAGTTTGTTTTTTAATCAATGTAAAATTATTTAATATAATTTTATTTAGTTTTATTCTATTCTACTACAATTTATTTTCTTTATACTCGTATGTATTTTTATTATTTCTCTTGAAGGATTTTTGTTGGCTTTAGCTCCACTATTCTAGCTTATATTTCCAATTAAATAAGATTTACTTTTGTACATCACTTGGCACTACTCACCAACTGTTTCGCCACGCTCGTCATATTCTCCATAATTGCTGCTTTATCTTCCAATTGATATAGATTGGGCAAATCGCCGGTGTTAAGTATGCCATTAATGTCTTCAATGAAGCCCTCATCGATAGCCTGTGTATAAGTGGTACGTGGAAAATACGATGTATAGTTAAAGCTGCTTATAGTATTAAATATTTGAAAGTGTGGGTATGTTGGCATTGGAAATGATGAGTAGGAGAGAGAAATATTTGTACGAGTAATCGTTTATAAGGACGTAGTGCTCACATTCATAACTCAGATACAGAGTAGTTGCAAATATATTATTTGGAATGTATTACTGAAAGAAATTCATATAATTTTTATAATTATCTATATATAAACCAATAGCCACATACGTATGTATATGTCTAAATCAGAGAGATGAAAAGAAAAAGTCTGGATCATGAGTAACCCACACTCACATGTATACCACTCTTCTCTTTTCTCACTGTGCAAATTATTTATTACGAAGCTGATTTTTTACATATTGTCAAATTAATACGCATACACACACACACACACACACGACAGCAAGAAATTAGAAAATTATATACTAGCAATTTATGTTAACAAATTAAGTGTATTTTGTAAATGATATTCGACTGTAGTGAAACGCATACACGTATACATAAATACGTGTGCACCGTCACTTGAGTGCCTGGCAAGAAAGCATGCAGCTGTCAACGACATGGCGTTTATGTGATGAATTGACGATTAGTTCCTGCTCTGGGCAAAACATTTGTTTACATGTGTTTGACAAATGCGGAAATACACTTACAGTGTAGTGAGTGTGAACAACATGAATGCAGCAATGCAACAATTGTACACACAGCTCTCACAAGGATCAGTACATAAATACATAAATACATAAATACATAAATACATATTGTAGTTACATACTTACATATGAATAATTTGGAAAATGATGTTGCTTTTGTGAAATTATTTCACAAAGAGAGGGAAATTTGTATGCTTAAGGAAATGTAGAGCTGCTTATATCTACTCAGCCTAAATGCATTTGCATAAATTTTCGGAAAGCTTTTCACAAAGCATTATTGGTTAGTGCCATAATTTTAAGTTGATTATTGATTAAGGCTTAGACCTCTGAAATAAACTATTACCGAGAGCAATTTCGCAATATTATAGCATTGATAGATGAACAAAATAAATTTGTTCTAAGTAGTATAAATTTAAATTTCCCTGATGATGGGCGACCGCAATTTTTTATATCAATTATTTTCTGTAACATCAGGTTGATGTAACGCAGTTAAGGCTACCTAAGTCTGGTTTAGAGGTTTCAAAAAACTCACTCTTCACCACGACAATACGAAGTCTCACATATCGACTGAAACAACTGCAGTTTTGAGTACTCAAAACATGGATTTTATGAATCATCCACGGAACAGGCCTGATTTGAAACCGAAAAACTTATTTTTATTCCTTTAAGTAAAAAATAAACTGAGAGCTCAACATTTTTCGACACCTGCAAAGGTGGTTGATACATTCAGAACGTAAATTTTGCGGATATCTGAATCAGGGTGGCCAAAGTGCTTCGACAATTGGTTCAAACGTATTCAAAAGTTGATCGATTTTAATGGAAAATACTTTGAGAAGCAATAAAGGGATTTTCGATGATTAATACTTGTTTTTGTTCTCTAGTCTCGAAATATAAAAGACAACCCTCGCATTACTTTTTTGATCATTCTATCTTTTTATATATTGCAGTTACATGTCTTCGGAGAAATCTTTAAGTATCGTTTAGTAAGTCGTTGTGTAAGACGTTCAACACCTATGGTTTTTAGTTTATCTTCTGTTTCTTCTAAAAATTATAATTTAATGTCTACATGTTTCGTATAAAAAATCTGATTTTGACTGAAATAAATTTTTTAAATTATATTTTCTGTATTTGCAGTGCCGCATCAACTGAATTTTTTAGAAATTTAACTTCAGAACACCAAAGCAATTTATTATGTAAAATATTTGAGGATATGGATATTTCTTGGAATATAAAGGGTGCTTGAAAAATATTTTTTTCTTTTTCCAACAAAACACTATCTTACAAATTAGCGCGACTTCCTGGAACCATTCATTGAATTGACTATTCACAAATATCCCAATATTATATATTTACTTACTTACTATAAGAGTAATTCATATTAAAAACTGAGCACAATACAATTTATTGTTGTGAATTTAATATAATATGGTATAGGTATATTTGAAACAATAAATTTTCTATTGTTCTTCGTTTTGTCATACAAGTTAATTGATTTTGTTCTAACATTTGTTGCCAATATCTACATCCAAAGACATATTCGCATAACAACAATTTCCCACAGCATTTGCAACATTTCCATGTTGTTACACTGAATCCAAAAAGGAATGAATGCAAATATGCAGGTTGACAACTATTTGTTGGTATTTATGCGTGTAAATGTATATGCATGTCAGAACATTTATAATAATGTCAGTATACAATTAATGCATTCATAGTGGCTGCATTGTACAATATATAGCTGTGGGCGTGTAAATTGCTTATGATCCTTGCTGCCATACTTGCAACACAAACAATTTCCCGACAGTCATCATCATTGTCGTTGTCGTTGTAGTTGTTGTCGTTGAATGCCAGGCAACGCAATATTAAACTTCAGTTCGTTAGAAGCTGGCCTATGAGAAATATTTAGACATTTTCAATTTAACTTTATTTTATTTTTATTTCATATTAATTAAATCATTTTAATTTATTTAATTTCTTTTTTATTTATTTTTTGTTATATTATTTTATTTACTTCATTATATATTTTTCTTTTGTAAAAATTTATTTTTTGTTTATTTTTTTATGTTAATTAATTTTATTTTACTTTATTTTGTTTTATTTAATATTATTTTTTATTTAAAAACACTTTGTTTTAATTAACTTTACTTCATTTTATTTTATTTTATTTTATTTTATTTTATTTTATTTTTTTATTTTATTTTTTTATTTTATTTTATTTTTTTTCATTTCATTTAATTTCATTTCTTTTCATTATAATTTACATTATTTTACTTTATATTGTATTATATTATACTATATTATATTATATTACATTATATTATATTATATTATATTATACAATATTATATTATATTATATGTTTTATTTTGTTAATTTTATTTTGTTTTATTTTCATTTCTTCTTTTCTTTTCTTTCCTTTTCTTTTCTTTTATTGGAATTTATTTTATTTCATTTCATTCCATTTCATTTCTTTCCAGTTCATTTCATTACATTCCATTCCATTTCATTCCATTTCACTTCATTCCATTCCATTCCATTCCATTTCATTTCATTTCATTTCATTTCATTTCATTTCATTTCATTTCACTTCATACCATTTCACTTCATACCATTCCATTTCACTTCATTCCATTTCACTTCATTCCATTCTATTTTATTCCATTCCATTCCAATTCATTCCATTCCATTTCATTGCATTCCATTTCATTCCATTCCATTTAATTCAATTTAATTTAATTTAATTTAATTTAATTTGATTTAATTTAATTTAATTTCATTTCATTTTATATTATTTTTATTTTTATTTTATTTTTACTTTATTTTACTTTATTTCATTTTATTTTAATTTAATTTAGTTTAAGTTAATTTAATTTATTTTATTTTAATTTACTTTATTTTATTTTATATTATTTTATTTTATTTGATTTTATTTTATTTTGTTTTTATTTATTTTATTTTATTTATTTTATTTTATTATTATTTTTGTGGTATTTTAGTATGAAGTAGTTTATGTATTTATTTCACAACATTGCGCCCTCACAACACTATAGAATTCTCTCTCAGCACCAGTTGCAACTGTATCGACGTCCGTACCGTAAACTTGCGTGAATGAATGTGTATAAGTGTGTGTGTGTGTGTGTCGTCGTTCATGCCGTCTTCAATAATATTACAAGTAAGTTTGTAATTTCAGCAATCTGTATGATGTTTGTATGGTCAAATACAGTGTAAAATTAATATTTATTGTTAGTAGAATTGTGTTGCTTGTCTCGAATATTTTACTCAATACACTGGTCACAAGCTTACCAACCAGTGGTACACTCGTATCCTTCTCCAACCTTCACCGCAGTGCCTAATGCGTCTATTTATGTGATTTGCCTCATTGTAATTTGATTTGGTATTATGGCTCCAGGCGTTGTGTTTCAGCAGCAGGAAGGTAAGACAAATACTGCAAATACTCTCTACCTTACTAATGAAGTTGTGGCAAAACAGTTGGTTGATGGTACTCTAATGCTGGTTTTAGGTGTGTTTAAGAAATGTATGTATGTAAGGTGGAGTGTTTATTATTGTTATTACTATTTTTTTTAATATGAAATTTTCATTGTTATGCAATTTATTAGCCGAAGGAATTTAAAAATAATAATAAATTTCGTCGCAAATTTTTGTGATTCCATAGGGTGGTGTTATGATAAGAACGGATTTTGACATATTCAAATGCTTTCTCAGAATAATTTGAAAACACCGATCAAGTTTGTATTTCCAGTTACTAAAGGGAACGCCTTTGATGGCTATTGGTGTAGGGTTGACCACAAGTAATTCTTTCGATTGAAGTGATTCTTTAAGCCTGGTCGAGTGGTTATCTGGTCATTGTGTTCTAGCGGCTCTTGAAGAAGAATCTAATTTTGATGATGACCTGTGAAAACGTTTTGTGCGCATGTACCTGACGAATAAAAGTTTTCGTCCCTGGGAGGGGGGTTCAATTTTTAGTCGTGCACTAAATCAAACTCGTTATGATTTTCAATAATTACTTAAAAGCCGCCAAGATGTGGGTGTTCTAATCGTTTGTTCAATGATGAAAGTCTTAGGATAAATAATTGCTTAGCTAGTTTTACGAGAGCGGAAAATGTCTTATAAACACGTTCTTTCGCGTAGCCCCACAAAGAAGGAGCAAACGGTGTCAAGCCGCACGATTGACATTATCGAGACGAGAGATTGCACTGCCGGGGAATTTCTCCCTCAATAAAGCCATATTCATTCACATTTTGTAGCATGTGGCATCATCTTTATTTAATTAGTCTTCCTTTCAAATTTTGGCACGATCAGCTAAAATTCAGACGAAGAAACGCAAGATAGCTGAGAATAGGTCAGAAGAAATTCTATAACCATCGCTAACAAAAATTTGCCATGTGATTCTCTTCAGGTTTCGGCGTAATTTACAGCCAATAGAAATATTCAGTGAATGACAAATTACATATGGAACGATTGCACCATCTTTAGAGACTATTTCTAAGTGGTTCCGAAGATTCCAGACCGGGCATCCTTCTGTAGGGGACGAACCCCGAGAAGGTTGACCAAAATTTTCCACTGATGACGTCACTGTAGCGCTGGTGAAGTCCAAAATTAACGAATATCCACGACTGATACAAGAAATGATTGCTAAGAAACTGGGTTTGAATGCCATGGCTGTATCGGGAATATTAGTAATCATCTGGGCTCCACGAAGAAATCTGCTCGATGTGTACCACGAATTTTAAATGTGGCCAAAAAACGGCTCCAGTGCATTTTGCTCAATTTTTTTTAAACAAATTCGAAAATAGTCAGTCTAGCAACTTTAGTAAAGTTGTTACTGGTGACGAATATTGGTTCTATAAGTACGATCCAGAAAGCAAAAAGCAGTCCATGGTATGGAGCCCAACAGCAGCAAACCCACTCGTAAAATCTTGGCAACAAAAATCAGCAGCAAAAGTCAGTTTACTTCACTCGATCCAAAATCGTGGCTGCTATTCCACTGAAGAAGGGTCAGACGGTAACTGCAAAATGGCACATCGAGGAGTGCTTACCAAAATTCTTTGAAAATTTGTTGGAAAATTTTAAGAAAGCAGATTTGTGGCGCTACTTTTTACATCATGACAACGCGCCATCCCACACTGCTGAAATAATGAGTAATTTTATTGCGAACTCTGGGATTGAAGAAATACGTCCAGCACCATAATCCCCGGATATAGCACCTTGTGATTTCTGGTTATTTCCAAAAATTAAAAAAAAAAAAATTGAAAGGAAATGTCTTTAATAGCAACGGTTAATGCTGAACTTGATAAGCTTAAAAAGCCTGTTTTCAGAAGTGGATCATCTATAGGCTTAAGGAATGCATTAAAATCAAAGGTGATTGTGTAATAAAGATTTAAAAGCACAAAGATTACGAATAAATACAAATAGAATATTTTGTTTTTTTTTTCTGGTCAATTTACCGAACTTTTGTTAATCCCCTGGTCAGAATGGTCAGCTGGCTACAGTTGTTGCGTGGAGCTGAACTTTATATGAATTTAGGGGAAATGCTCCATAGTGTGACTTAAGAAGGTTCCAGCTTTTGATAACCTTTATACTTTGCTGTCCAAATTATTGGTCAAAGTTAGGACCTTTTCATTTTCATTTATTTAATACACTTTATTCCACTTCTGAGGTAGTTGAAACACATAACATAGTATACATTGAAAAAAAATCAGGTAACTTTTTACTTATTATATACCTACAAGTAAATTATTATTATGGTAATTAAACGAATTTACCTCTGTGGTTGGGTATACCAACTATATTTAAACTTACAAGGGCTAGATTCAAACATACATACATACATATATACCTACGTGTATATGGTACATATGTCGCATGCACATAGGTTGGCATTCACTCATAATCAAATATCTGTTTGTTTCAATAATAATAATAACAATTTTGTGCCACAATTTACTTACTTACATGTATTCATACATATGTACATACATACATACATACATACCGGCACTATAATGTATTATGCATGTAATAAAGGTTATGAGTAAAGTGATATTTGCAATTTATGTGTGCTTGTGTACGGTATTTGTGTCAGCTAATACTATTGTATATTGTAATACACGTACATACATACTAAATTTATTTCCGCATGATACGGTGTAACATATGTACATATGTCCTGCATCGATTATTGTGTATATTAGTAAAATTTGTTTTGTTATAAAGTTATTGAGCTTCGATAGGACATTATGATATGCTTGGCCGAGAATAAGCATGGCTACAAAAGCATTTGCATATGTACACAAATATATATATACATATGTACATATGTATTTGCATTATAAATTACTCATTAGGCCATAGTTGCCTTGAATATCATTTATTACTGTAATGTACTTTGATTTATGAACTCAGAGCTAATCAATACAATCAATCCAAATGCATTGGGCTGAGTGAGTGTGGCAATAATTAGATAAAAAATAGAAATATTATTATTTTCGGTGCAGCATTTACTTTATTACATTCATGTGGAATTAAATTATTTAGTAGAGGAAATAAGTGAATATAGGTCAAACGCTCTTGAGATCTTAATTTCCAATGTTAGTAAAGATTGAGCTGTGGAGAATTATTATAGGAAGTTTGAAATATTACGAGTATATGTTATCCAAATGAGTGCATACACAACGAAAAATATCACAGATTGGTATTCGCCACTTTTACACTTTCTCTGGTGGTGAATTTACGACGAGGTAAGTCTCCCCATCGTCACTATTCGATATTCCCTTGGTTTGTATGTGATAAATTTAGTTTTTGCTAAACAAAATTATAAGCTAATTCTGTAAAAGACAGCCATAGATAAGTCAAAACATTCTTTTGAAGAATGCCGATTCGCACAGTCGCTGTCTGTACGTGCTCTTTATCATCTGTAATTTAAAAATTTTAGTTCGTCGTGTCTTTGCAGGATCTTACCGTCAGAAATCGTTTGGAGGATTTTCTATAAGGTTACTAATCATTTTTGTAAACCAGCTTGGAAGACTGGTGTAGCGGTTTTCAAGTTTAAGTGCCTGAGATTAAGACAGGAGTAGATTTATTACGTCAGCGCTATCAAAGTTTGGGTTTCACTCTGAGAAACTGATGGCTTACATAGCCTAACTCCTTGCTCAAGAAATGTAAGATCTGAATTTTGATGGCGCGGTATTATTTTCCGATTAATTACAATCAGGCGGCGAAGATCGCGAAGAAGAACACTCCATTCTAAATACCAGCTTATAACTTGGTCACTCTTGAATAGGTTCAATGTGCTGGTTGAGCGCATGCTAAAACGTTTGGAACCGCCAAGTCATTCAGTTCATACGTTAGGCTGAACCATTTCGTTTTTTCAAAATCACGGTGCTGTATTTTGATATCTGGCAAACCAAACAGCTGTCACTTCTACCATTTTTCTTTGTTGTACAACAAACAATTTTCAATTCATACAAACAAACCAGGCCTTTTAGCTCACTATAAAATTAACAAACATGTTTTCGTTTAGCTTAGACGTATGTGTCTGTTTCTGGACCTGCATCCACATTAAGTCCAGCTCATACAACTACAAAAGCTGACCATTAACAACGCCGTACATGCAACGATTTGGGGGAATTAAAGATAGCTTTGAAGCCCCACATAACCATATATCTATATTTATTATAGTATAGAATTTGAAGAAACGATAAAAAAAGACAGCTGCAGAAAAATACTACTCCCTTTTATCTTAGGCCTTATGAGGAGGAGGGCTTTACTCCCTCTGCCATAGGAAATAGATCAAGGTATTCAGAAGCTGTGAGCACATAGTCTCTCTGAAAAGGTCGTGTGAAGCACCTCTTCCTGATTTTGCTTTGGAGTCTAGGGCTATTTGGCTGTCATTGAAAATTATTTTTTTATTTTTGTTTTGTTTGAAAATTTTATACCAAATTCTACAGTCAGGAATGCGGTTTGAATTATACTGTGGTGATCATGTAGTTTCAACGAATGTTTTATGGACAGATTTTGAGAGAAATATACCTCTTCTTCACTATTCCTTAAACATTTTAAGCTATCTGTATCGATATTTCAACTATCGGCCCAATAATTTCTGACCCTTTCTTCAAATTTCCTAACCGTTGGCTCCACAATTGCTTTAGCCCCTTATATGAAGGGTTACGAGTTTTACCGTATGTCTAAGCGTCCAAATAATATATATAGGTCAATTAAAAAGTTCGTTCGGTTTTTTATTGATTTTTCAATTTATGATAACTTTTTGTACATTTGTCCGATTTAAGTCAAATATGCGCCGTTTTGTTTGCAAACTTGCCAATAAGATGCTAATTTCGTTATACCCCTCTCGTAGAAGGCTGCGTCTCTATGGGCAAAAAACTCGAAGAGCAAATTTTCACAGGCCTCTCTTGAGGTAATCACTTAGTGCACGGTTTGGACTATAAGGTGCGTGCATTAGGATCTCCCATCCTGGAGCTCCTGGAGCTTCTGGCGCATCACCAAAGACGTGTGTGGCCTGGCGTTGTCCTGATGGAACACAATTTGGCCTCTGTTGATCAAAGATGGCCTCTTCTGGATGAGTGCTGCCTTCGAACGGTCCAGTTGTTGGCAGTAGAGGGTCGTCGATCCTGGCTTGGCCACCGTTTCCACCAGCTCATCGCGTTTCGACCACGACCGATTTCGCTTGACGTTGTCGTAAGTGATCTACTTTTCATCGCCAGTCACCAAACGCTTCAGAAATGGGTCGATTTTATGCAAATAATTCCAACGGTTTTCTGGCATATCTTTAGTTTCTCAACAATTAAATAAATGCTCACGTGACGGTCTGTTTCCACGATTTCTATGATTTTATCGCAGTTTTCGACGACGGAACGGAACCTAGCAAACCACTTTTATGCTACACGTTCGTTTACAGTATCGGGCCCATAAACTAAATTAATTTTTTCAACCGCTTTGTCTGCTTTTTCGCCTTGATCGAAGAAAAATTATATATAACGAATTTTCTCTTTGCTGGTGTCCATCTTTGACGAGCGCCCACAACGTACTGAGTCAACCAATCGAAAAACTGTCAAAGACAAACTTTTAGCGCTGTATAGTATGACATGATGCTACACGTAACACTAGTACTATGGACAATAACGCCATCTCTTAGATAAAAACCGAATGAAATTTTTACTTTACCTAATATTCACGCGGACCTTGTGACATTTTTGAGCACTGTCGACAGTCATAACTTTGATGTTGTAGAGAATTTGATCTATTTATTAATCAGCATCAAAACCAATAACAACGTCAGCCTAGAAAATCATCTATTCTATTCAGTTCAATGTTTTGTTAAAAAAAAGTGTTCGAGTCCTGGTTAAACCAACATTCAAAATATGGAAAATTAATTTTTCTAGTTGCGGTCGCCCTCGACAGGGCTTTAAAAGCTCCGCCGTTCGTAAGTGGCTTCAAAAAAGCAGTGGGTCTCTCCATTTGTTGGAAAAAAATCAACAACAACCCGAATTGAAAGATATGTTCGACCGGGTTACAAAGCGCCAATTATATATGTATGTATAATCATTCTACTTTTATTTTAATTTTTAACATTTCTTTTCAAAATAACTCCGAGACATAGGTACATACCATACCTATATATTTGCATATATAATTAATGTACATATGTAATCACTTTCGAAAATCCAAAAATGCAATTTTCTTTTGCATTCTCACGAGCGCTCCATAAAGAAACTCAAACAAACACCCCTCTCCTCCTCCCTCGCCACTTTTATATAATTAATTTTATTTCAATTTCATTTTACTCGTATTTCTTTATTTCGTTTGAACTCACCTGTGCATCGGTAAAGAGAAATACCGTATGATTCAAATTGAAACTGGCTGTCATCAGTATCTTTTTCAGATCATCACGCCAATCGGTCTGTGAATATGTCTTTGTCACTTGAATCGTCATCAGGCGGCAATCAGCAATGCTGGCAGCCAATCTGCACGAGCTGCGACGTCCCGAACCGCCCATGCCGACCATCAACATATTGCCGCGCGGCATTTGCAAAACACGTGAGACTCTGTGTAGGGCCCCCAGAGGCGGGCATACAAAAGGTCCGAGCAATAGCAACAAAAGCAGTAGCAGCAGCAATAACAATTGTAACGTGGAGACACAATAAAATGGTGCCGATGGGTTAAAGGAAAAACGGTAAATGCATGCAATCAAATGAAATGCAACAAATGAGTATTGTAAATGCATTCGTGTATGTGCGTATGTGTGAGCTTGTGTCTGTGTGTGTTTTTTTTGAGTATGGCAATGAGTGAATTGTGCGTACGTTGTGTATCGTTTCATGGCATGGAGTTGAAGAGATAAGTGAATTTCGGTGTTGTGTCGGTTTGATGACCAGCGGTGTAACACGGACACTGGTTGCTCGGCGGTTTTGTTGGCAACCACATGAACGCAAGCGCAAAAGTAGTATAGACAAACCGACGGATCGACGGACTGATGGGCACAAGTGTAGACGGACGGACGAAGCAGTGGTATTGTGCGTGACGATGCGGCGGTTGAAGTGCATACCAATATACATATGTACGAGTATATATGTATGTATTGTGTGTATATGCGGGGAGTGTTCGGCGGTAGCGTCAGTGTGTTACCGCAAAAAACATAAAATTAATAGAGTTGCCATATTGTGTTGACATGCATATTGCAGTTGCGCGCATGTTTGCGTATATGTATGTGTGTGTGTGTATGTGTTGTAGAGTGTATTTATAAATATTGCACATGCAATCACACACTTGGTTGGCTGCAATTTAGCGTTGCATGAAATACGCCACGTACGCAGCCGCAAGCTCAGCGCTGTTGTGGCGTCGCTGATATGGAAAATGTACACACACACACACACACACACGAACACACACACACACACATACGAACACATGCATATTTGCATAAATTTAACAGCATTGTCTGTGATTGTTTTCCTTCATGCGCTTTTATGACTGCTCATAGCACATAGTCGCCCGCCCTTTTCCCAATTCACACTCCCCTCTTCCCCTCTTCCCCACTCCCGCACTCACCTCGATATATGCTCGATGGCAAAGCGAAACAAAACCAAATCCATTGGCGTATGCGAGAATGTATTATAATCGCGCAGATAGTAGTGCATCAGTTTTTCCAATTTATCATAACTTTCGACCTCATCGTAAATTTTCGGATCCGCATCTGGTTCCAAATAATTACCGTAAAATAAATTCCGCAAATCATCATCGCTCACTTTTCCACCACCCGACTCGGACATGCGGTCGGCGAAAGCCTGCTCCAGGGGGAAGCGTATATTTGTTTTGCACGCGTTGCTTATCATGTCCAGTAGTGCGTCACGATCACGTTTCTCAATCAGTCTGTAAGCAAATTGATGTACAATATGTATGAATACGTGTATATAATATGAATGTGTGTCTACGGTAATAATAGCATAAATAGGATGATAACAAAAGCAATAACAACAATAAATGTTGAATTTGCGTATAACCAACGGCAAGCAGAATACCTCAGTGCCTGTGCTGGTGCCAGTGCTAGTGCGTAGTACTTAGTGCAAGGCGTGGAAATGTATTTTGATTTTGTTTTTGTGGTTTGTTGCCACTGCAGCTGTATGATTTGAATGAATTGCGATATCAATGACGGGTAAAGTAACCGTAATAATACGGTATACATGCAGTTGGTGAATACGGAAATAAATCGGTCTAATAAACACAGTAGGCAGGGAATGTATTATTGGCAGGAAGGATGTTACAGCTCAGCTAGCGGACGTAAGGTGTTTTATTGCTTACTGTAGGGGTATAGTAATGAAGAAATGAAAATTGAATTGAAAATGCATTCAAATTGTTTATTTATTGTGTAATTAGAATTTTATTACGATTGAGAAGCTGGATTATACAGGGACTTATTGGCTGTCTAACTGAAAAAAAGAATGCACTGCTTGAGACCCTTACGCTCACAGCTTTTTTCTATTGAAGAAGTATAGGTTGTAGTACTTCCAAAACTTTTCTTCTCCTTCACGATCACTTAGAGGTGAAGGGGATTAAATATCGATTGAGAACTTAAGGAGATTATTAGTCCAAGCGGTTGGTAAGGTTAGGTTATACTGGCATATTGGTCCTCAGTAGTGCCAGTTGGAGGTTAAACGACCGCCACACTTTTTGCGAAATTTGAGGCGGTATTTGGTATTCGATTTTGAGATATGCTCTAGACCTCTGAACAGCGAAACTCCTAGATTCTCAATACCTGTTCTTAAGCATAAAAGATGCTCCACTGTCTCACTTACTTCTTTCTTCTAACACTTTCTGTATATGCCAAAGATACTACTGCTTGTGCTGCCATTACTTGACACTTTTGAGCATCCCATTAACTATTTAGTTATCCACATTGCTTGTTTGGACCGGATCCCAGTATACATACCAGGGGTGTTAGTTGAAGTTTGCCAACGTTTAAAAGCCATGGGAAAGATCCAGAAGTATGGAAAATGGGTGCCACACCAGCTGGATTTATTTTGAGAGCCCGAAGCGAAAAAATCATGGCCCATCGACTGCAAGGCCAAATCGCTTTGGCCGTAAGACAATGCTCTCTGTTTGGTGGGACCAGTGTGGTGTGGTGTACTACGAGTAGTTAAAACCTGGTGAAACGGTGAACACGGATCGCTACCGACAACAAATGATCAATTTGAATAATGTGTTGATCGAAAAACGGTCGGAATGGGCCCGAAGACATGGTAAAGTTATCTTGCAACATGACAACGCGCCGTCTGGTGAAAGACACATTAAAAACACTTAATTGGGAAATATTATCGCACCCGTCGTACTCTCCAGACCTCGCCCCATCCGACTATCACCTTTTCGCATCGATGGTACACTCCCTTGCAGAACAGTGCTTCGCTAATTTTGAAGAAGTCGAAAAATGGTTCATCGAATGGTTGGCCTCGAAAGAGAACGTTTTTTTGGAATGGTGTCCATAATTTGCCTGAGTGATGAGCGAAATGTGTAGAAACCAATGGTCAATACTTTGAATAGAAAAATCGAAAAAACCGGTAAATTTCAACCAACACCCCTGGTATATATTGTGGCCTATTCATTGTTTTCTTGCTCTACTCTACAAGTTCTCGCCCTATACCATATATAGGTATATGGTGCGATGACAACATCATGAGTCGGCGTTAAGAGTTTTCGAGAGAAAAGTTTTGTGTAAGATTTATGGTCCTCTACGAATTGGGAAAAAGGAAAACCGCAGCCCATGGAATGATGAATTGGCGATATAGCGACATTGTTACAGTTCAGCGAACCAAGATATAGCGACTGCGCTGGTCAGGTCATGTGGTCCGGATAGATAAGAACACAGCTTTGAAAGTTTTTGAAATTCCCTCAAATTGTTTCTTTTATACTACAATTTCTTTAAATATCATTTGGCTCCTCTCAATATTCTGTTGTTATTGAAAATCTAATAATTTTCCATTGATAACTCTTCTATACCTTAAGCTGGGACTTGAAGCAATACCTCTTGATAGCGGGGCTCATCAATTGAGTGCTCGTGTGTGAAATCCATTTTTTGAAATCGAAGGCCGAGAACCAAGTCGTACGACGTGCTTGTTCCACCTCATCTTTATGATAAAATGCAATTCGAGTTGGATTCAAAAGCTCTCAAGACTATAGCTCTTAGAATTGTAACCAAAGCTAGCTAAAGAATACTTTGGGAGTCAGTGAAGATCAATTGTTGACTCAATCATTTAGCATCATCAATTTCAATTTCTTTACAAATTCCTTGACATCTACCATCATAAACAAACCGTCAAAGAAGGTAGCTCTAAAATATACAAACCTAGCCCTGTCCGAGTTAGTGCAGTCGCATAAGAGATGAAAGACAGTGCTGTGATTTAATGGGAAACTCCCCATCCCCCTCTCATTCTTTGCTTACATGCAGTCAAGACCACTATTATTTCAGAGACAGTCGTTCTCTGCCTGATAAGTACAACTGCCAAACCTCTTGTGACCAGGAACCTAAGTGATACATAGTCTCTTCTGTTTGACCAACTGCAATTTATCGTTGCGGAGATAAGGTTGAAAAACTTTTAGTTGGAATCATCTACCTTAACAGAAGACTGTACTGGGTATGCACCTTTTAATTACTAGCATTTAAAGCTAAAGACTTACTGGCTGACTGAATGCAAAACATCCTGCCAGGTTTTTGGGGCTTATAGTTTTTTTTAATTGGATGAGATCTGCAACACTACTTTTATCTTTACCATATTTCAGCCATGTTACCCATAAACTGCGGAGAGTTGGGTATTATTGTCTTTTAGCACTCGCCAGCAATTACTTCAACCCTTTAATAGACAGAAAATTTACAATATTTTATATTTTTTTATGATAAGTTGGCAGAGCTAAGGGAAAAATAATGGAGAGTAAGGAAAAAATTAGTGGTCGCCTTACTTAAAAAAAGCTTAACCCAATTTGCGGGCGCACTTAAAAAAATGCATGCACACACACACACACACCCACACCCATATATGTACATTATCGTAGATATGTACCATACATGTAAAACTAATGTCACTCCAGTAGACTACATATAGGTACATATGTAAGTGTAATCACCACATGATATGGCCATAACTGGGAATGTGGCAACAAAAAACCCTAAAAGTAACTTTAGCTTATGGAAAGCATAAAAAAACGAATAAAAAAGTGAATAAAAAAGAAAATCTGCGAAAAAAGCCGACACCGCAAACGAGTCTGACATTATATTGCTGCTTATCTGCTATAACTGTGTACACACATGTACGTTTAAGTGTGTGCATTTATCTAAAAAAAAATAAAATAAAATAAAAATCATTAAAATGAGCGCATACTAACCGATCGTAAAACACTCGATATGTTTCATGTGCCCACAAACGGCCAAGCTTCTCAACTTCCTGCAACCTTTTAGCCGGTACGAGGACAACGCCCTGAAAGACGCGTGTGATGTCACGTAGTGAGAATGTATAATGAGATTTCGCCGGTGTTGGTAGGAAAACTCTCAATGCTTGCCGATAAACATTGACCATTGCTTCGGCGAGACCCTGAAATCAAATAAAAGAAAATAATTTTAATTAAAAGAAATAAAATTTAATTCTACTTGAGCGCATGGGGGTATTGGAAAGCTATTAAATTTGTTTGTTTGAAATATATACAAATATTCGAAAATATTATATCCACAATATGCTGAAATTCGTATAACATGATACCACTTCTTAGTATTTATTACAGGTATTGTATCCCTTCAAGTCATATGACATCACGTCATATTTCAACACATCACACTATATGACGTCACGTGAAATTCTGTCCCCTCAAATCATATGTGGTATCATGTCATACTTTAAACCACCATGTCATATTTTATCACGTCACATTGTATAATATAACATCAAGCCATATTGGATAAGGTCACATTATATGATATCACGTCATATTTAAACAGGTCATATTATATGACATCCCGTCACATTGTCTAAGGTCACGTTATATGACATCACGTCATATTTAATCAGGTCATATTATATGACATCACATCATATTTCATCAGGTCACATTATATGACATCACTTCATATTTAATCAGGTCATATTATATGACACCCTGCCGCAATATATGGCATCACGTCATATTTTATAGCATCATATTGAGCTACATCAAACAATGTACATACTTACAACATGAAAAATCACATCATATCATTTTAGTTGTCACAACCTACCATCATCATTTAATATTGTATTAAATTTTATCGATATAAATCATGTCATATTTCACCATTTTATATCAATCACATCACTTTGAATCGATTCAAATCATGTTATATTACATCGCTTTGTATCAATCACATCGCTTTGAATCAAAACAAGTCCCGTCATTTCAACACATCACATCATGAATAGCAACAACACTATCGCATCACCTTATATAAATTATATCACATCAGATTGCTATACATCATACCGTTCCATAGCACATCAGGTCAGAGATATTAAGTAAATGCCATAACTTCATGTGATATTTCAATACATCACATCGAACCACATCACATCATCTCAAATCGAATCACATCGCATCAGATCATATTCAATAGCATCACTTCATATTGCAAAACGTCACATTAAGTTACATGAATACATCGCATAACAACAACACTATCGCATCACATTACATATAATTATAATATCAGATTTCAACACAACAGATCACATCATGTCAAAATGTATCTCATCACATCAGATCATATTCACTAAAATTAATTCATATTGCACATCACATCATCTCAAATCGAATCATGTCACCTCTTGTATCAAATCACAACATATCATGTCACATCAAATAACTTCACATACCATTGTACTGTATATATATCGATTCACATCACCTCACCATTCATGTAATCACATCACTTCACATGAAATCTCAAAAATATCATATCACATCACTTTAATTAGCACGCTTCGAATTGCCTAACATCATGCATACAATATCACATTATATTCCGCTTTAGGATCTTCATTCCCTTCCCCATTTCCTACATGAAGCAAAGTTCTACGACAAGAATAATTATGTGCTCTCTAACTATGCCACTACTCACTCGTGATAACAACGCCACCTTTTCCGGATAATCCTTGGAGAAATGCCAATCACCAATTGCTGTAAATATTTTAATGATAGTCGAGTCTTCGAATGAGTCCACGCTGACGAGAAATGTGTGACGATAGAAACGTGGGAAGATAAAGTTACTGCCACCTGGTACACCCATGGCGCCGAGGAAGCTCTGCATAAATAAATATGAAAATAAAAAAAATATATGTATTAAAGTTGAAACAAAAAAAAAAAGGACAAAAACACTGCCAATGACCAAACAAACAACACATGAACAAGTCACATTTGTTTTTATTGTTGTTTGCGCTTTGGGAACTTTTTTTCTGTACTTTTTATTATTTTAATTTTTGTGTTTTTTGTTTCGCATTTTTTGTTATTGTTGTAACTGTAAAAAAAAAATTTTAAATTTATTTCCATTTTCCCAAATATAAAAACAGTAAATAAAATGTTAAAGCGAAAAGTCCGACAACAAGCAGAAAAGTAAAAAAATTAAAAAAAAGTAAAAAAAAAATTAAAATTAAAATAAAAAAGTACAAAAAAGTTGGAGTTAAATGAAAACAATAAAATGTAAAAATTTCAAAAACAACAACAACAACAACGCTGGAATGCAAACTTTTGCAATATATACGGCAATTTGGTGGTTGGCTGACTCGGCTGTGCGGCCGTGTGGGCAAAGAACACCAAAGAGTCAGTCAAAATATGCGGAAATACCCACCAAAGTGCATATACATACACGTATATAAATATGTATATTTATCTGGAGGTATGTATGAGTATTTAAGCTTTTACTCTTTAAGCGCCTGCATAGCCAATTAAGGTTTGAGTGGTAATGTTGGTATATATGCATGTGTGGGTGTGGGTAAGTGCCTTTGTTTCCTACGCTTTGTTTGTGTTTTTTTTTTTGCGTATAAAAAACTTTTAAATATTACGAAATTGTTGTAATTTTTTAATATTATACAACATTGCTGCCGAACACGCGTTCAACATTTGCAGGATTTTTTTTTTGTTGCTTACAGTTTTTAAATTTTTTAATTTTATTTTTAACGTAACCCGCACTTTGGTTGATGCTCATCACACACACATGTAAACAAATGTATACACAATCGCATATATGTGAAAAAAATGTATAACTGTATTTTTTCGGCAACTCTGTTGCGCTCAATTTCACAGCAAACAACTTTCATCCTGCACGGACGCAGTAGGGTCATCAAAGGTCCTCACACTTAATTAAATGGAAACCCTTTCGCATTCATGTGGCAGTTTTTGCAACATTTTTCTTCCACCGCTTCCTCTCTTTTTAGTTGCATTTATTTATTTATTTATTTTATTTCATTTTTTTTTTTGTGGGCGAGAGGGTTAAAATTTAAGCAATCAACTTAAAACACGTCGAACAACTCCGTGGCCAAGTGCATTTTGTTTACGAACCGATATATCTGTTATGCCACTTACAATCAAGTGTATATGTTTACACCTGCATATGCATCGATATACACTCATAACACTCATACGTGCGCAATATATCCCTACATTTGAAAGAGGTGTAAGTTTAGTTTGAAAAATATTGAAAACATGGCAAAATTTGCTTTCAAAAGGAGTTTTATTAAACTCTAATGGAAATTTTACACAAAATATAGCTTTGAAAAGGCCAACAAATTTGCAAAAATTTGGAACACTATTAATTAATTGGTAAATTGGTACATTTATAATTCAGGAACGTTTCTTCCCAAATTTGATTAAAATTAAATTTTTTTTAATTTTTAATTTAATTTTTACTCTAATTAATTATAAAAATATTGAGGATGACTAGAGTTTGAATCCTGGTCCTACCATCATTCAAAAATTATAGAAAATTAATTAAAAAAATAAAGTTAACTTTTCTTCTTGCTGTCGCTCCTTGGTTACCATAATGATCATAAAAAAATAGTAATCGTCGCGTCTGACCAGGAGCTAACCATTGTCCAAACATTAAAAATGGGAACCAATAAAAAATGCTGGATACACAAAGAAGCTCGGAGTATGGGTGCCACATGAGTTAACGAGAAAAAAACACCTTATGTATCGAATTTCCATTTGCGAATCGCTGGTGAATCGGAATGAAATCGAACCATTTCTGAAATGGTGACTGATGATGAAAAGCGGATCACTTACAGCAACGACAAACAAAAGCGGCTGTAGTTGAAGAGCAGTGAAGCCGGCAAAATCGTTCTGCAAGCCAGGATATACAGTCAGAAAGGTTCTGTTATATGTTTGAAGGGGAATCATCCACTATGAGCTGCTTCCCTACGGCCAAACTCTTAATTCGAAACCATACTGGCAGCCATTGCACCGCCTGAAGGCAGCAACGGTCCAAAAGCACCCAGCTTCGGCTAACTTGAGGGGAATTGTGTTTTATTAGTACAAAGCCAGACCACACACGTCGACAGTGATTCGCCAAAAGCTTCGCGAGCTTGGTTGGGAGGCTCTTATGTAACCACCTTATAGGACGGAATTCACATCAAGTGATTACCATTTGTTAACGTCTATGGCGAATGATCTGACTGATGAAAAGGAGACCTCAAGGGAAGCTTGTGAAATTCGATTGTCTTAATTTTTGTTAATATGAAGAAAAGATTCGAGGAGAGAAACATAATGACATTATCTTATCGATAAATAATAAAATAAAAAACATAATTAAAAAATAATGGATTACTTTTTACAAGACCAAAATATATTATATTATACCTATATAATTATCATGCCTTACAAACTGACGAATTAATTTATTTTAATTTACTTTTCATACCAATTGTTGTAAAAAACTACGAAAAATAATTATTTGATAATTAACTTAATTTTATAATTAATTGCAGCGGGGGGTTGCCTTCTAAAAGGATTGATTCATACAGTTTTTCCAATAATTTTTTAAGAACAATTTATATGTAGTGGTAATTTCTACTATCTGGAAGTTAAGTAAACCCATTCGGCGCAAGACAAATATATTATTTTTGTAAAAGCCTCAACAGTTAATTATTTCTTAAGAAGGTCTAGGGATGTAGCCTTTTAAAAAGCTCACACTTGGTCATTGAGTTTTTGTCGAAATTTGAAAAAATTAGATTTACATCATTTTTGCTTGTAACACCGCTCAAGCATGCAAGTCTACATACGCCAATACATGTCGTTAATTTGTAAGCGTATATTTAATTTTATTTTTTAACTTCTTTAATTTTTTTTTTAATATTTTTTTTGCATTTTTATTTTTATGTTTTTTTTTTTTTTTGGTTGCACAACACACCATGAGCTTTTGCTGTTAAAAAGTCAGCAATACACTGCACCCCAACTTATCCTCCCCTCCCCCAAATGCTGTCAACTTACCATATCGACCAATTCAATTTTTGTTGTATCGACCAAATCAGACCAGTAGCCATGATCCAACCATTGTCGCAGCAATTCGAGTGGCGGCTGTGAGCCGTATGTGTCCTTTGATGGCATGGCGACATCATCGCAAAATATTAAACACTGTAAATAAACGGATGGCAGCAACAACAACATCAGCAGCAACATTAAAAGTTAACGTGTTGCATCGTTATAAATATGTACATGTGTACAAATAGGTACATATATATGCATGTACATATATAATTAAAATAAAGTGAATCCATGTAAATTAATAATTTTTTGCTATAAAGCTATTTGTACATATATGGTATGTATATACTCGTGTATTGTAGCTATGTATGTATGTACATATGTGTGCATGTGGATATTTATTACCCTTTTGCCCAGCGGTGGACCGTAAACGCCTTTTCGTCGCCGATCCAATTTTGACATGATGGTTTCTTGTACCTGTGAAAGGTAAAATGTAAAATGTAAAATGTAAAATGTAAAATGTAAAATATGTAATGTATACAAACATCATTGACTTTAATGGAATTTACAAAAGTTCAAAAGTTAAAAAATAAAAGCAAAGTATGTTGTCCAGTGTGTGTACACTCATAAGGGTATAATTAGCCGCTAAATGGATAGTATATATTTCATTAATGTCACGATTAAAATTGGAGCCTTTACACCGAACTGTTCTTAATATAAATATTTTTTTAATTTTACAAGAGAAATAATTGAATCAAAAGGTCTACTAAAGGTGTACTAAAGCTCTAGATCACTGCAATGGATGGGATAAGGACAGAAGCTACTGGGTTCTGTGACATGTACTGCAACGGTCATATAAACAAGTGCAAACTTGCTGGCGGATTCGTTGTGGGAGAGAGACTCAGTCGTCGAGTCCTGCAATTCATCCCGGTTGAATGAACGTCTAACCACAATCCACGATTTCTGCCGGAAGAGAAAAATGTTGTCAATGACTAAGCCTTTTATAAGTGTATGAAATATTCTTATGAACCAAGACGTGCTTGGCAACTTAAAAACAAACGAACTTCATGATGAAACATCCTTTAATGGGTTGAGACTGGTACCCGAAATATGTGTAGTTCTCTGTACACTAGATTCCATCACAAAAAAATTCATGAAACTACTTTACTGTCTCCATATCCAGTTTTCTAGCTGAGGGTATACCCCGAGAGCCTCGGACTATTATATTTATTATAGCAGCAAAGAACGCTCGCCAACAAATACAAGGACGGTTCGACGTTAAAAAGCTGCAAAAACGGCAGACAACCAGCCAGTTTTCTACTCAACTTACACTTCTGCTCTCAGAGAGCACTCATGAGCAGCTCTGTATAAGAAAACTGTGAAACAGCATTTCAAGCTCTCTACATACAGCCGCAAATGGAACTACTGGTTTGTGGAAACTACAAAAGAACAAATGGTACAAGGTACCGCAGTGAAGAAAGAAATATTGTCAACCTCGCAATTTTGCGACCCAACGCATTGCGTGCTATACGGGAGAGCTACCGAAAGTTGAAGAGGGAAACATTGACAGACAGACAGAAAAAGGAAAGGTCGTATTACGTGAGTATGAATAACTTAAAAAGTTGGCCGACAGGGACAATGCTCGACCTACAGAAGATCTCAAGACCGGGGCATACTCATGTAGGTGATATGACTACTGATGACTCTGGACTGAACTAATGAGAGGCACAACTTGTCTAGCCTGGAAAATGCAGTGAAAATGAAACCTAAAGAGTAACAAAGCAGCGTCAAAAATCTACCACTGAATATATTAGGTCAAGTAAGCTGAATATATTAGGTCAAGTAAGCAGTTCGTTCGGTTTTAATCTAAGAGATGGCGTTATTGTCCATACCAGTACTAGGACTAGTCAAAGATGCACCACGCGTCGGGAGGCCTGTCGTCGAAAATTGCGATAAAATCATGAAAATAGTGGAAACAGACCGTCACGTGAGCACTTATTTAATTGCTGAGGAACAAAAGATAAGCCAGAAAACCGTTTGGAACCATTTGCATAACCTTGGGTTCAAAGCTCGATGTTTAGGTGCCACACGAACTAACGCAAAAAACTTGATGGACTTGAAGGCAGCACGCATCCGAAGAGGCCATCTTTGATCAACAGAGGCCGAATTGTGTTCCATCAGGACAACGCCAGTGATTACTATATTTTCCTGTCCATGGCGAACGCGCTTAATGGTGAGAAGTTGACCTCAAGAGAGGCCTGTGAGGTGTCGTTCAGTGATATAGAAGCAGTTCGTTTAGAGCCCTTGAAGGCACGAAGAGGTTTTAAAAGCACATTCGTTTCTTGCGCTTCATTTTCATATTTTTGCGTTCTTGATATGCATCGAGTCAACAATTAAACTATTAGATATCCAGCAATTTTAATAAGTTAAGTTATCCAGAGGTATATTTTTCACATATATTCTGGTGTTTCTTAGTATGAAGTTGTAGGAAGGTGTCATCGAAGAGCTCCAAACGCAAGGTTTCCTCTTCATCATAACATTTGTTTTACCTCTGACCCCTAAATTTATAGCTCGTACTATTCTGCTCACTTGACCACAGTGACAGCTATTGGTTGAGCGATTAAAGAGCAGCATTTTTTTAATTCAAATTTTTATAAATAAAAAAAATAAAATTATATGGTGACAACGCTGTGCTAAAACTCCCACTGCAGACTATTGTAAACCTCATAAATGGCAAGTTTAATCAACCTTTTAGCCAAACTAAAAACAAACAAAGAATTAAGAAGTGATAATTTCAGAAAAAATCAAAGAAATGTTAATCAGATACAGATTTATACAGTAAAAATTTAGACAAAAATCACACACACGAGCCAAACAAGATCAAAAGGTAACCCACATGAAAATATACAAATTTACATATGTGAAAATACAGCAGATATTTAAGTATAATATGTACGAGTATGTGTATATGGGCATTTGCACAGAACAGATCCAGATTCGCCTTTCTATGGTATAAATCACATTTCTTCGAAAATAATTATTCCAATTTGCATAATTTAGCCACTTCTAATACCTACTACCTGTCCAATAATATATTCTTATTACTTATTTTATTTTACTACCAGCTATTAAGAAATATATTTTGTATTTAATACCCAAGCGAATGAGCAAATGAGTAGTTGTGCATAAGCGGGCGCACGCATATAATGGCATTGTCCTACTTACCTATACCTATATAAATATATATAATAGTATTTATTCAACAAATATATATATGCACATATTAGTAGCTTCTAATATCGAATAATTATATGTATGTATATACATATATGTAGCAGAAAAAACTTGATAAAAATAGGTTGCTTTGAAGATTAATTAATTCTAGCGGCAGGCTATTGAATACTCGTATGTTAGCGATATGTATGTATGTGTATGTATGTTTGCTATATAAATTTAGATTACAAAAGAATTAGAATAATGAAAATTAAAACACCTTTTTGTTTAGTTTTCATCCATTTCATTTTTTTGTTTGTTTATATTTTTCTGTTTCTGGCTTGAAAGCTTACTTAGCGCACACTCATTTACATAATCGCTGCGCTGGTAGAGTGAAGCGATATGTATACCATAAAGCAAGCCAGCTCTAGTGGCCAGCGAGTGAATGTAAATGTAAATGTAAATGTCATATTGTGAATAATTAATAGACATTTTAAAAACTATATAAATAATAACCTTAAAAGAAAATAGATAAGGAGGAATCCTAAGCGGTTGGGTACTGAACATTAAATTTAACGCGGCCGCGGTAGCTGAGTGTAGTGGAGTCTGGTAAGTCCAAAAATTATAGAAAATTAATTTAAATAATAAATTAAGTGTACTCCTGACATGATAAAAAAATTCCTCATAAAAAGCCATCAGCCGTTCAGAGGCGGCTAAGTATAAACTGTAGGTCCCTCCATTTGTTGGAAAAACATCAACACGCAATACCACAAATTGGAGGAAGAGCACGGACGAAAATCGCTTCAGCATGGAAAAATCCAGTAATTTGCAAAAATCTCCGAAAGTTACTGACCGAATGCCTTGAAATTTTATTAAATTGTTCCAGAGATGGTTCTTTCAAAAACAAAAATCGGGAAGTGGGGAGTGCCCTATTCAAAAAACTCTTATGTACCCCGGAACTGGTGTTCTCCAAAAGTTGAAAGCCGATTGACTTAAAATTTCGTCAGATTGCTTCTATGATACCTGGAAAGGGGTTTACGAAAAGTGGGAAATGGACCAGGGCTTGACCCATTCGAAAAAATCTTCTTTATGGTTCGACTTACTTGAAATTCGGTGCCTAGGTGGCTTCTTGCTTAGATTAACAGGATACTCTTCTTCCCTCCGGGATATGGAACGGGAACTGTCCTATTCAAAGATTCGGACTATTCCTCTCTCCAGGACCAAACTTAGTGGTTAAACCAAAAATGTTGTATTCCCACAAATATTGAGTAAACAAAGTTATGATAAAAAGATATCCCATGATTAATTTTTCATATCTTCCATGAGTATATGCAACAGCGAAGCGTTGCAGGGTATAGCTAGTATAGGTATATGTTTCATTGAATGCCTGCCAACAGCATTCAAAACCCTCGGTACATATCGTTTGGTTCCAAAAAGCTCAAACATGTTTGAGTTCGAACGTAATGAAGTGGGAACAGACAGAGAGTAAAATGCAATCGGTATTATGTGTTGAGTCAATCACTAGTTCTAAACGTTAAATATTTCCAATAATTAAAAGTCAGCTCTTGGAAAGCCGGATATAATTGATTTCGTTCGTTTTGAAATTCATAGAAAAGTAGCAAGGCACAATCTTCTATCGAAATGAGCAACTTCTGGTATTAGCACAGCATTTTCGACCATTTCGGACATTTTCGACCTCAAGCAAATACCGATAGTTCTGCTTCTCTAAACTGGATAAAATAATGAAGCGCATGGGTCTGGTCATGAGGGAGGGCAGAACAACATATTATATTTTATTAAACAAAAATTTGGGGCTTTCACTTCTCGGTTCCCACATAGTTGTCGATAGATATTTACTTTGAAGTTTTAGAAGATTTCGTCTATCTAGGTATCAGCATAAGCCTCAGAACAGTGTCAGCCTGGAAGTCAATCGCAAAATCACTCTTGTCAACAGGTGCAACTTTCGAAAAGTAAACTCTTTTTTTATAAACAAATATCAAGTTGAACGTGGTACAAAGGCGTGGACAATACCTGATACAAGGGTTATCATTCGCGAATAGCTATTTAAGAGTTCATACCGCAGGGACACTCCGGCCTGGAAAGTTTTTGACGCCGTTGAAAGCAGTGAAAGTGGGAGACCTCAACTTCGTTGGAACGATTAGATGAGGAGAATATTTCCAACGATAGAAGTGTGACGATTGAGTGGCAGTGAAACTGCTGCCCCAGTAAGCTGAGAGCCAGTCTAAGCCACTGGTTGACAGACCAATTATCAGCATCGTTTGCACTAGATTAATCACTTACCTCCCTTTAATTGCACGGCTACTGAAACATACTCGTAAACAAAAATAAAAATCAAGCGTATCTATAATTCTTTTGCATGAAAGACAATATTTACCTATGGCAGTAGTAAGAAGACCCCAAGGCCAAGCTTTTAGTTTAAGAAGCCCTCGGAGTTTTTCTTATGATTTTAGCCGGCTCAGTTCACAGTGTTTAAAAATGAACTCAGGGGCTTATGAATTCTCAGTGAGCTTGAGCTAGATTGAAGTATCTAAAGGTGGTTTTATATGGGCACATAAGTCACGTCCGTCATGATGCCAAAATTCTTCCAGACAACTACGGAAAAATCTCAAGTTTTAGAGCGCGAATTTCCATCGAACAATACTAGGCAAGTGCTATCACTATATGCAAGAGTTTTGACATTTTGATGGAAAGAAGCTTCGATCTATTAGTACGGTTCACCACAGACACTGTTGACAAGTGTTCTTTCATCAATTCAGCGCTCACTGTTATTGAATCTTGTTGGCTATCTGAGCAAATATTGTCTCACGGAAACCATTTTTTGAAGCTGTGTGCCCTGAATGCCCCAACGGTGAATAACTCTTAACAGAAAACTGTCCTGGAAAGGCCATTCATAAAAAAGTTAAGGACTTCCTTCCTTCAATTGGTCAGTGCTGTTTACCCGTGAAGGGGTAAATGTGATGGAGAAGGAGCCACTTGACGCCAGCTTGCAGCTGAAGTCAAGCCACTTAAGAACAACCGACAAAGTATGTAGACATTCAAAATTTTACAGTAGGGTTACATCAACAACAATATGTTGCATTCAAATCCGCAAGACCATTCGGATTCAATGATCCAATCGATTTACGACTTTCTGGATATTCATTTCTTGGGAAAACATCAAGATGCAAAACAACAAATTGGAGGAGGAACTAGGCCGTTTCAGCGGTTACAAAATGCCAAATATATATTCCTCTTTTCTGTTTGGCATAGAAGAATTGGGTCTAAATGGTGATGCCACAACCAACTTCTAAGTACTAAAACCCGCTTTGCAGCTTGATTATCATCGCTCAATTGTTGTGTCGAGAAAAAAATACATAAATTTGCCTCATCACCATTAACCTTTTGTACGTTTCGAAAACAAAACCGATGTACCCCACGCTACAGTACATGTGGGGCTCCAGTTCAAAAAAAGTAAAAAAAAGAAAAAGAAAGAGTAACAAATGTGGGGAGCTAAGATCAAAATGAATGGCTAGCAATTTTGCCTTTCGATTAGCCAGCCAACGGCAGGGAGTGCGTTTGTACGTATGTGTATGTGTAGCAGGGTCGCAGCAGAGGCAGTTGAATGAACTCTATTTGGTATGATGGCCCAAAAGCGAAGCACACTTCGATGCAAGAGTTCAATTCATGGCCGCTGTTGCTGTTTTGTTGCCGGTGCTTGAGCTGCTGCTGCTGCTGCTGCTGTTGGTCGTTAAGTTGTTGGCGGTTTGAAGAAGATATCGTTGTGGTTACTCCGTTGCCAAACTCAATTTCGAATGGTAACCACACAAAAGTACAATACAACAGCTAGTCGAAGTAGAAGTAAGTGCGGAAGAAGAAGACAAAGAAGAAGAAGCAACGACAGCGCCACACCGATCAGCCACTTGACCATGCGGGCGGTTGAATTTCAAATAAACTGTTGCAAATACACACAATTTGACAAACTAAGCTAAAGTGCCATCTATGCAAATATACTCATATGTGTGCGCGTATGTATGTATGGTATATGTGTAACTGTGTTTTGTAGGCACTTGTACAACACCAACGCATTGTTCGTTGCTCCAATTTCTATTGCTTACCTCAAGCGGAGCAAATTTGTACCTACACACACACGTATACACGCACACACACACACCCATTTAGATGCGAAAATGTAGTTGGGTAGTTGCTTATGAGCTTTTATGGCATGCCAAATAGTGTCGTGCTGTTGCCAATTTTGGTATTTGAGTGGATCTCAGCAATTGCAGTGGCAAATGAGCTACCGAAATTGCTGTAATAACTGAACAATTTCTAAGCAACTTTTCGGTAGCAATAAATGTTATGCACATACTGCATGCTGCTCTCGACATACATACATACATACATGTGTATAAATATGGTAATAGTACATCAAAACAACTACAACAACAAGCATACGTTCACATATTTCCTGTGTTTACAACCAGTTTTACTTGAACTCTCCCTCACTTCCTCACTGGTTTCACAGCTTTTCTCTTGCCCTCCTCTCCTCATATCCTCATCCCCCGCATACAGCACACACCACGCCACAACCCTTTACTCACCAGCTGTGCACTTGTGCGTGCCGAAAAGTTTACAATGTTGACGAGATTTGTATTCTTCGGTAAAGCATTGAGATTGCTTATAATGACAGCACTCTTCCCAGTGCCTGTTGGTCCAATAACAAGCATCGGATAGGATTTGTTGATGCAAAACTCTTGCCAATAGGTAATTTGACCTGACTCCTTTGTCGGCACAATGAGCTCACTGATGATGGCACGCTCGGGGAAGACATTTGCTGGTGCGGTGGGATCATCTGTGGACTTTTGCCATGTCCACCAATTCTCCACCTCATCGAAACGATAGTCCATAAGTGAAAGTTTTTCGGGAAACATTTGTCCACGATTGAGCGAAAAGTATTTGGGGCGTGGATACTCCTCATTGCCACCGTAGAGTATTTTGCGTATGAGCGTGTCGAAGTGTTTTTGACCATTAACTGTTATGGAGTAGATAATAAAGGGTTAAAGTTAGTGTGCGGTTTGGAAAAGTTTGTGCAATGCAACGTGGTTTGTGACATGAAATATTTTGAAACAAAAAATTAAATTATTTCTCATATTTTTATTAAATGTTTTAATTTTTCCACAAGTTCATTTCATTGTTTATTTATAAATAGAGAATCACAAAATATTCAGTTCACAGTTTATCCCGAATACCACATTTAATCCAAACTCTTTGACCGGAATCTTCAGCGATTCCGAAAATTCTCCTTCGAAAGAAACTCTAGAGTAAGTAGCCTAGTTAGCAAACAAAACTTCTGGTAAATATTATTATTCTAAAGATGAAATCATAATATTGTAGTTCGCTTTCATTGCAAGTTTACAACTACTCTATGAGAAAGAGAGAGCGAGAGAGAGAAAGAGAGAGAGAGAGAGAGAGAGAGGGAGAGTAAAAGAGAGAGAGAGAGAGAGAAGGAGAGAGAGAGAGAGAGAGAGAGGAAGAGAGAGACAGAGAGGGAGAGTAAAAGAGAGATAGCTATTTGTCGCTTTCCTGAAAAAGCAGTGTTAGTTGGATCACAGGTGATCTCAGTGCCCTACTGCTTCTGCGGAAGATGTTGCCGTATTCCTCTTGATGCTCGTTTAAATTCGAGTGTTTTGCTTTTGTCTACGTATATGGTAGATCCTGCGAGTGTTGACATAAGCCTTTATGGAAGCTTGTGTTCAGAGACGGCCAGAAGCGAATCAGGACTTAATCTCAACTGAACCTGTATGACCAATTTAACGGCGACGTGCTTTGAAAGTACTTGAGGACCTGCCAGGAGTTATCCTCGTGGGATCCCATGTCGCTCTTCAGCTTTATGTTCACGGGTAGGTGTTCCCTCGAGGAAGCCCATCAGGTTCCTGGATGCTTAGACTGTAGCTCAGGTGCTGAAATTTTGGAAAATCTAAAGTTCGGTTCAACCTTGTGCCGAAGCAACGCTAATAGCTGACAGTATACACAGAGTAGAGTGGTCATTTCATTCGTTATATATTTTTAATATATCCTGGAACATTTCATCTATTTTTAATAAAAAAATATCTGTTTTCGAAATCGAAAAATTTGCGTAAATAAAATTCATTAAAAAAAAAGAGAGATTATTGATAACAAATAATTAAAAATAAATTGCATTACCTGTAAGCGCGGATCCATATGCCCAAGCAAAGCAGAAAAGAAATGTTTGCTGGAACCAAACTTGATTGAATGTTTTGTGTTTATCCAAAAAGTGAAAGAAGAAGCGTGAAAACATCTGCAGAGGAAAAATAACATTTGAATATATATGAAAATAAAATATAAATAAAAATGGCAGATAGAAATATTTTAACAAATACTTTTAAAACACGATCACACTCACCTTATACTGATACATCGGCGATGGCTCAACCATTTGCTTGCATTCCTTGAGTATAGCCAAGGCGGCGGGTATTAACCATTCCACCATATCATCAAACAATGTCATATAGATCTCATTCAAACCCACCGTCTCAATTAAAACATTCAAAAAACTCTTATGAAAAGTACGCCAACCCAACTGTGACGGTTCCATATAGATCATGCCACAACGTGAAACAGTAGCCGGCGAAGCTTGCTCCAAATCAGCTGGTTCAAACATCATATTCATTGTTTTCGTCATTTGTATAATTTCACCCGACATAAGACACAACTTCTTGTTATCATCTAAGACGGTATTTAAATTTTCAATCCAAACAGCATCGACAGGTCCATCAAAGAAGACCCAATGACGTTCACTTGTCGATGCGGTGGCCATTTCACGATAAGTTTTAGCCAATACGCCATCATACCATTCGTGTGAGACGGGATCAAAGCGACCATAGAGTTGACCCATGGTAATAGCTTTTGGGTTGATAATGCGATAATTGACGGGATACTCCTTCAGTGTGGCTTCCGGATCGAGACTAACACAACGCAGAGAGAGCGCGAGCATCTGTGTGGGGTGAAAAGAGTTGATGAATTAATTAAACTATAATAAATAAAGCTGTATATATTAATTCATCAGCTCCTCTTACCTGATAAGCCGTCGTTTTACCACCCATTGGTCCACCAACAATCATTAGTCCATGCCTTACAAGCAACATTTCGTAGATCTGTAGGATTTTTTCAATAAACCAAGGTGTTGGCTGTAAGTTTTGTTCTTTCAAATTTATATGCAACCATTTTAAAATATCATCACGCTTGGGCTAAAATAAATTTTGAGTTAAAAAAAAATATTTTTAATAATATTTCGATATAAGAGCTTTTAAGAGACGACGGTCCGTTTCAAAAGAATTTTCTACCTCAGAAGGGGAATAACATGAGAGTTAAGGTGTAGCTAGAACCTTCAAAAGATCTTTTTTTTATAATTTTTTACTATCTTAGAATATATGGTACTTGAAGTCAAAGAGATAAATATTTTTTCAGTATTAAAATTTTTAAGAAATGCGAAGAGACTGGATCGACTTTATATATTGTAAGGCCTGTGCGCCATCATTTAGCTCGTTTCACCTCGAATGACATTACTGTAAATGAAAGTGTTGCCGAAGACCCAAATATGTATGTTTCTCTAGGTTCTCAAGAGCTGGGACCTTATGGCAAATTAAGGCACATTTTGTGCATACGTCGATTAGAGAGATTTTTCGAACAAATTCTTAAGCATTTATCCCTGAGATATCATTTTTATGACTAGATGAGGTGGAACTTAGTTCAAAGTGTTCCGTCAGGAGTACACTTGCAAGTTCACATGAGATGGGCGCGTTATAATATTCATGATAGAGTGATTTATTCACGTTTCAGCTCTGAAACGTTGAATATCGCAGTGTGGCAAATTTAAAAAAAATAAACAAAAATAATTAAATAAGAAAAAAATTAAAGGTTTCTACTATAAACGATCGCTATTACATAAGAAGTGGAAATATTTGAAAAATTAAAAAAAAAAAATCATATAATCTTAATCAAACTAAGGAAGACATCAGGCAAAGTATAAATAAGATAAAAATTCTCAAATCTTAAGGAATTCAGGGAAATCGTATATAAGTGTATAGGTATGGGCTGTACATCTTTAACTATTCGAAGAAAATCACGCCCAATATTAACTTTCTTTGTAGAATCTACTGAATGAAAAGAGGAAACTAAAAGAGATTTTTTCAAACCTTTTTTCTCTACGTATTCGCAAACAGAAAAAAAAAATCCCGCAGCCACTTACAAGAGATTTCAAGAGCACATACAACATCCATGAAACTGTTTCCGCATGAATAGATCACTACATTTTCTGTTGATTTATGCAGAAAAAATTCAACACTATTGGTATTACTGTATTTATTTCAAAATTCTCTATTACCCGATGAGGAAATGCTCTTTCTTCTCCCCATTACATTTATATTTAGCATGCATAGTACATATTCACTCTCTAGTATTGAAAATCTCTCTCTCTCTCTCTCTCTCTCTTACTTACCTCGGGCAACTCAGTACCCGGGAATAAATCCATGTAAATACCAATGAAGAGCGAAACGTCCTGTTCCAAGAATTTAGGCAAATTCACATCAACAATGGCGCGCAATACAATTTGTGCTTCAGGCAAATTTGAATAAAGACGACGAAGTGAAGCAGATGCCAACAATACGGACTTAACAGCGCGCATACCTGTTAAAGGATGAAAATATGTTAAAAAAAAATAATATTTTTTTTTTGAAAAAGCAAAATTCTAAATGCGCAATGTAAACTATGCAGAAGGAGCTTACAGTTTGTAAAAAGTGGTTGTGGAATTTTTAAACTGAAAATGTGAAAAATATTTTTTATGTATATATTTTACTCAGCAAAATAAGATAGGCTTATATCCGTGGAAATGGTTAAATAAACTAGGTATAGTAAATATGTTATATTAAAATTTAAAGCTGTGTACCAATTATATATTAGCTCGAATTAAGCCGTCCGAGCACACTATAATGACACTTAGATTAAATTTTTTATCAAAAATTTCCTATAAACATCGATAACTTTTTGACATATTTCCCTAACCTTAGTAGATTTCTTTAATATATTTTCTGCCATTAAAGTGCCAGCGATGCCAACGTGAAAGCGCCAGAAATGATATTAAAATATTTACACACAAACACTTACATACCACCTACAGAAAAAGTTTCACCGCTATTTTAGCACTTCACTTCGAGGCGTTAACATTCAGCAAATAAGTTTTTCTATTGAAAACCAAAAAATGAGATATCTATCTTTCGTATTTGCGTACATAAATCTCAGCGTCTTTCGTTGAGAGAGCACGTCGAGTCACTTGGCCCACTCACGAAAGTGTCGCTGTCAAACTTGTGAATTAACATTTTTCGCCAGATAAGGGGGGAAAACAGCAACAAAAAAGAAAACAAATATATTCTACAATTTCTTTCTTTTCCACTTTGCCAATTTATCAGCCGAAATGAACTGGTATTCGCATATACATAAGTTGTTATGTAAATGCGCTTGAAATATGATATGAATAAAACGAGAATAATGCCAAAGTATTTTTCTATGAACTTCTAATGGCCAATATATTGGATGAGTGCATAAGTTCGTGCCCGATTCCGCTGGATGCCGTACGAATCGTTTGAGAGTGGCGCTCGTGAAAGAAATATATACATATTATATATCGTTGGAAAGGTGACAGTTCGAACTGTAAATCAAGCATAAAATAACTTCATTTTGATTTGAGTTGCTTAGTGAAAAGACGCATGGAAGATGAACAACGAAAAATATCATATGCGTCATATTATGTTATACGAATTCCGCAAAGGAAAAACAGTGGGCGCTGCAACTAAAGATATTCGCGAAGTTTATTTGGACCGTGCTCCAGCACTCCGCACAGTAAAGAAATGGTTCGCGAAATTTCGTTCTGGAGATTTTAACATCGAAGATCAACCTCGCAGTGGACGGCCTTCTGAGTTTGATGACGATGTTCTAAGGACTTTTGTTGCGAATAACTCACGTATTTCGACGGAAGAGGTTGCCAGTGAATTGAACGTCAACAAATCAACTGCGTTTCGTCGTTTAAAAAAGGTTGGGTACACTTTGAAGCTCGATACATGGGTGCCACATCAGTTGAGTGAAAAGAACAAAGTGGACCGTATGTCAACAGCAATTTCTTTGCTTCGACGGATCAAAAACGAACCTTTTTTGCATCGGCTCGTGACTGGTGATGAAAAATGGGCCCTGTACAACAATGTTCAACGCAAAAGAACATGGAAACAGGCACACGAAGGGGCGGAACCGATGTCGAAAGGTGGATTGCATCCGATGTAGGTACTGCTGTGCATTTGGTGGGATATCCGAGGCGTGATCTCTTTTGAGCTCTTGCCAGCTGGAGAAACGATCACTGCCAACAAGTAGTGTCAGCAATTGGTCGAATTGAAGAAAGCAATTCATGAAAAACGTCCGATTTTGGCCAATCGCAAAGGAGTTCTTTTCCATCATGACAACGCCAGGCCACATGTTGCAAAACCGACCCTGGTCAAACTGAAGGAGATGAATTGGGAAATCATGCGGCATCCCCCATATTCACCCGACATTGCACCTTCTGATTATCATTTGTTTCGATCGCTGCAGAACAATTTGAATGGAAAAAAATTTAAAAATGTGGAAGACGTCAAAAACCACCTTGACACCTTTTTCAACGAGAAACCGCGCGATTTCTATGAATCAGGCATCCGTAAATTGGTTGAACGTTGGGAGTGGATTGCCGAACATGATGGCGAATACATAATTGATTAATAAAAGCGCTTTCTTCAAAAAATTTCAATTTTAGTTTGCACTTGAAATCGGGCACGAACTTATGCAATCATCCAATATAATATAATATAATTTAAAGATATTTTTGCGATATTTGTTGTTGGTGTAATAGAAGTACGAATTGAAAGTTAAGCAAAGTTTCTTTTTCAAGCGATTTGGTTCTGAAATAAAACAAAATGAAAAAACCAAATAATATAATTAATCAAAAGTAAATAATGGCGGCCGCGATATCCGAATAACCGCTAAAGCGATATTTGATCGATCTAATTTCTGCTATGCGTCTTCATACTTTTTCAATAGTTTATACTAAGCTACCTCCGAACGGCCGATGGTTTCTTTATGAGGAACTCAAGTCAGAAATAAAATAAATTAAAATAAAATTATAAATAAAAAAAAGATATATTAAAATAAAATTTAAAATATAAAATAAAATAAACAAAAATAAAAAAATTAAATTAAATATAAAAAAAATTATGAAATAAAATAACACAAAATAAAAATAAAATTTAATAAAATAAAATAAAGTTAAATAAAATAAATAAAATAAAATAAAATAAAATAAAATAAAATAAAATAAAATAAAATAAAATAAAATAAAATAAAATAAAATAAAATAAAATAAAATAAAATAAAATAAAATAAAATAAAATAAAATAAAATAAAATAAAATAAAATAAAATAAAATAAAATAAAATAAAATAAAATAAAATAAAATAAAATAAAATAAAATAAAATAAAATAAAATAAAATAAAATAAAATAAAATAAAATAAAATAAAATAAAATAAAATAAAATAAAATAAAATAAAATAAAATAAAATAAAATAAATCAAAATAAAATAAAATAAAATAAAATAAAATAAATAAAATAAAATAAAATAAAATAAAATAAAATAAAATAAAATAAAATAAAATAAAATAAAATAAAATAAAATAAGATAAAAAAATAAATAAAATAAAATAAAATAAAATAAAGTAAAACAAAATTTAATAAAATAAACGAAAAAAAAATACAAAAAAATTAAATAATATAAAATAAACCAATAACAAAATAAAATAAAGTAAAATAAAATATATTAAAATAAAGTAAAATGAGATAAAAAAATAAATAAAATAAAATAAAATAAAATAAAAGAAAATAAAAGAAATTAAAGAAAATAAAAGAAAATAAAATAAAATAAAATAAACTAAAATAAAACAAAATAAAATAAAATAAAATAAAATAAAATAATATAAAATAAAAAAAAATAAATTAAAATAAAATAAAATAAAATAAAATAAAATAAAATAAAATAAATTAAAATAAAATAAAATAAAATAAAATAAAATAAAATAAAATAAAATAAAATAAAATAAAATAAAATAAAATAAAATAAAATAAAATAAAATAAAATAAAATAAAATAAAATAAAATAAAATAAAATAAAATAAAATAAAATAAAATAAAATGAACTAAAATAAGCTAAAATAAAATAAAATAAAATAAAATAAAATAAAATAAAATAAAATAAAATAAAATAAAATAAAATAAAATAAAATAAAATAAAATTATATAATATGAAATAAAATAAAATAAAACCAAAATAAAAAAACAAATTAGAATAAAATAAATTAAAATATAATTATAAATAAAAAAAATAAATACATAAAAATAAAGTTTAAAAATATAAAATAAAATAAAATAAAATGAAATGAAATGAGATAAAATGAAAATAAAGTTTAAAAATAAAAAAACTAAAACAAAAATAAAATAAATAAATAGCAAAGTAAAATAAAGCAAAAGAATGAAAGAATAAAAAATCAAATAAACAAATATAAGACAAAATAAAATAAGTTAAAGTTAATAATATGAGTATCCAAATGGAAGGAAGAGATAAAGAAATCATATTATAAAGCAAATTCTCTTCTCAAAACGTGCATTTCCTCAATTTCACCTATAGCTATTGATATACTTCCTTTCTATTATGAATTTTTGCTTTCATTTTTGTTTACACACACCGACGCGCTTTGTAACACTTCTGTGCAACCTGTGAATGCACCACCACTCAAAGGAAATATTCTTTTCGCGCTTAACTACTTTGTGAGTACAGTAGAAGTAGGTGTCTTTATATAGCGCTCAATAGAAGAGGAAAATATACTTGTAAAGTTTATATTCAAGTGTGCATACAAGTACAATATATTCACACGTCATAGTAAATACTTAATGATGTTGAAACACATGTATATATGTACATACATATATGTATTTTCTAAAGCCATCCTTTCAGCAATAAATCGAAATCACCACTTTTGACTGTATGAATGGATAGATCGGTAGTCAATCGTGGCAACCTATTTTTTGAAAAGTTCACATAAACGTGATACGTCTATAAAAAATACATACTTGACTAAATCTATTTAACTTTATTTTTATTTGTATTTTTAATTTTTTTTTATTTATTTTTTTTTAATATTCCATTTTACTTCTTCACTCACCGTAATCATAGTGCGATTGTGATGATAGTTGCTCCGAACACAATTTATATGTATGTACGATTTTTTGTGCCAACATACGCGCCTGATCGAAACCGTTCGAATATAATGTAATTTCGCCAATCATCGCATAGTCAGGTACCATCATGGCCACCGTGCGGAAGAGCACCTTTAAATTGTCTGGCAGCTCTGTGCGACCAGCGTAGCTGAAAGGAGAGTTGGAAAATAGCAGAGGTGTAGTGAAAAATAGGTTACAGGATACATATTTATGTACCATATATACTTTCATACAATAAAGTATCTATTTACCAACGTAGTGTTTCTTATATACATACATATATACGAGTATGAACAATAAATAAGCTCAACAATAAGTGATCAAAGCGAAAATCAGAACCAACGAAATTATTTAAGTTAAAATTAAATTATGGTTTTACAATGGATGTTGTAGATATATACATACATACAGGTATGTACACCAATATAGTTTTCATATTCCTGTTTTGAACTTTCCCACAATTTCATAAACATATTCAATTTCACTCCATTCTATTTTCACGTGCGATTTCAAAATTAATAGAAGAAAAGTCTGGAGTTCTAGCGATAAGATATATGTATATATGTATATACTCGTACACTTATATAACAAATATATTGTGGAATAGGTATGTGGTACCATAAGTATGTATATGTGTGAATATCATTGGAATAGTCCATTACAAATAAATATATTGCATTTGTGGTCAAAATCTTGCCCAGCACTTTTGCTCAATTATAGCTCGAATTGTGGAAGCAACAAATTTCTCAACTCAACTTTATTTTTTATCTAGCAAAATTGCTAAAAACTAAATTGAAATGTTTACCAAAGTTTATTCAATTTCAACTGTTTACAAAGTCTGCTTAGCCAAAGTTTCTTCCGATAAGCGAAAATTGCTCTGAAGAAATCATACAAAGTAACAGTAGAAGTTGTGTAGAGAAATTGATAAAACGGAAATGTATTTGTAATATTTCGGACATATTGAATTATTAGCTTTGGGTGAAATAGCAAAAAATTTAAAGTGAATTGAAAAGTGGAAGACTAACAAAATTAGAACGTGTCTTAACAGGTTAGGTATCAAGAACTATGAAAAGGCAGCACAAAATCCTGAGTAGGGTTTCCTATACAAAGAATATCTCTTCAAGTTCTATGGCAAGGGGTACATCCATTTTTGATGCTCTCGGTGACTCTTTATTGTGGCAGTCAGTCATATGTTTATATGTTCTTTTCCTTGATCACCTAAAAAGACTTCTGTTTTTCTCCTCTTATTTCCACATTTTCTTCGTTACCCTACAATCGGATATGGATTTTCGTCTATTCTGAACCATTTGTTCTAGTTGATTGTGAATATCTCTCCGGCGTATTAAACTCCTTTCAAATTTGTCAAGAGATATTTCTTGCTTCGAGAAATCGTCAGCTTTTTCATTAACAAATATTTTCTTACGGCCAGAAACCCATGTCCAGTTATCACTTTCCAGCAATTTTGAGCCACAAGTTCCGTTGCAGTTATTACTGTTATAAGAATAACGGTTAACTAGCCCCGCTTAGGGACAGGCTAGTTAGTCACCCAGGTAATAATTTAACGAAAGCTCCAGGAAACGAGCTGTTTCGATGGGTTCGGACCCCCGTAATGTCGCTTGGCACTCTAGAACTTGTCTATAACAATTACTGCCGCTTGGAAGATGCTAGCTAAGTTTTGTAAATGCAAAGAGAGGTAGACAGAGGTAGGAAGAAACAAGGTGAGGAAGAGTAAGAGAGGCCTAGAAAGATATAGGGAGAGGAAGAGATAGAGGGATAGAGGGATATGTATGTATATGCTGTAAGAGAGAGATGTTTATATGAGTTAGTGTTTTTGTTGTAAATTAGAGATGTGTATATGATTTGTTATAAGAATAATATTTAACAGTTGAGGTCTTTTTCCCATCAAGATCTGGTTATAAATGGATATTAGGTCAAGTAAAAAGTTCGTTTGTTTTTTATCTAAGAGATGGCGTTATGGTCCATAGTACTAGTGCTACGTGTCGCATCATGTCATACTATACGGCGCTGAAAACGTGTTTATTCGCGCTAAAAGTTTGTCTTTGACAGTTTTTCGATTGATTGACTCAGTACGTTATGAGCGCTCTTCAAAGATGGACACCAGCAAAGAGAAAATTAGCTATATTTTACAATTTTTTTTCGATCAAGGCGAAAAAGCAACCAAACCGGCTGAAAAAAAATAATTTAGTTTATGGGCCCGATACTGTAAACGAACGTGTAGCACAAAAGTGGTTTGCTAAGTTCCGTTCCGGTAATTTCGATGTCAAAGATGCACCACGCGTCGGGAAGCCTGTCGGCGAAAATTGCGATAAAATCATGGAAAAGGTGGAAACAGACCGTCACGTGAGAACTTATTTAATTGCTGAGAAACTAAATATAAGCCAGAAAACCATTTAGAACCATTTGCAGAACCTTGGATTCAAAAAGAAGCTCGATGTTTGGGTGCCACACGAAATAACGCAAAAAAACATGATGGACCGAATTTCCATCTGCGGATCGCTGCTGAATCGCAACAAAATCGACATTTCTGAAGCCTTTGGGGACTGTCGATGAAAAGTGGATCACTTAGGACAACGTCAAGCGAAATAGGTGGTGGTCGAAACACGGTGAGCCGGTGGAAACGGTGGCAAAGCCAGGATTGATGGCCAGGAAAGTTTTGCTGTGTGTTTGGTGGGATTGTCAAGGAATCATCTACTACGAGCTGCTCCCCTATGGCCAAATGCTCAATTCGGCCCTCAACTGCCAACAACTGAACCGCTTGAAGGCAGCCATCCAGAAGAGGCCATCTTTGATCAACAGAGGTCGAATTGTGTTCCATCAGGACAACGCCAGGCCACTGGCCACACACGTCTTTGGTGACGCGCCAGAAGCTCGGATGGGAGGTCCTAATGCACCCACCTTACAGTCCGGATCTGGCACCAAGTGATTACCATCTTTTCCTGTCCATGGAGAACACGCTTAATGGTGATAAGTTGGCCTCAAGAGGGGCTTGTGAATATGCCAATAGGGATACAGCCTTCTACGAGAGGGGTATAATGATGTTAACTTAAATCGGACAAATGTACTTAAAGTTATCATATTTTGAAAAATCAATAAAGAACCGAACGAACTTGTTACTTAACCTAATGTTTTCTGAGCTCTTACGCCACCCAATGGTTTGAACGGTTCGTTATTTGATAATGCTAAGGAATATAGCGTTTAGATGAATGGTCGATTTTGTTACGATTCAGCAATGATTTCAGCACCCTTATATTGAGTTTTTTTGTATAGTCTTTTTCAAGTGGTTCCAACAGTTTTTTGTGCAGTGATGAGCTCCTGGGCAATAGAAACAGTACTCATTTGACTGACTCGATGATTTAAATTATTTTATAGACTTTTTAGACAACTGGCCTACCAGCGTCTTTAACATCATAATGTCTCTATGCCGGTGTCCATTTTTGGCATGCGCCCAAACACTACTGAGTTAGGAGATTAAACGTTTTTTCATTCTCTCTTTTAGTACAAAATATCTTCTTTCTAACGCCGTCTAGTGTTGTCCAATCGTATGTATGGAACGCGAGGTACAGATAACTAAAGCCATCTTTTGCAAAAATAATGGATTACTTTTTACTAGAGCTAATATTTTCTCTTTCCTCTCTTTCCGCCAGCAGTGTTTTGTTCAGTGACTCTTGAAAATGCTATAGCTACCACTCAACATGATGTTTTAAGCCGCCAATATACAAAACATACAAACAAGCAAACAAACTAGTGCCTATTCGCCTCATACTCATACATACGTATAGTAGATTGCCAAAGCTTTTAGGCAGGTATGTAGAAGGTAGAAGGCGCGTCAGTGCTCCCCGCAATGTAAAATCGAGTTGTGATCAAAGTTAGACCGAGCAACTGTTGCAATTGCACAACAATTTGTGTGCTCTGAATATCCTTTTTTCGTTTTTTTTTCCTTTTTTTTTTGGTTTTTTTGTATGTAAATATGTCTGGCTATTGATGCAATCTGCCAATGGATAGTTAGAGTGTGTGTGTGTGTGTGTCTTGTGTGGTCGTTCGTTTATACGCACTGCCGGCCATTTGCATACATAAATTTTACGATATTCATATGTATGTGCCTACATATATATGAGTATGTGTGAACACACATGTATTGTATGTTGTGTGATTGTAGTGGTATGCAAATGTTTAGAACGTTGCATAATCGGTAGCGTAACAGTATACGACACGGTTAGCAAACAAGTCTGGACAAATGTATCAATAACAACAACAATAACAACCAAATAACCACAATAGAAAATAGCGAAAAAAAGGACGGAAGGAAGGAAGGAAAAAATTGTATGCAGACAATGCTGCAAAATGGTTTCGCTTTGCTTTGGTATTTCATAAAGGAAAAAAATATGAATTTTCGGTCGTAAATCTGTTGGCGGGATTTCTGCTGGATCAAAGGTAACTAGTTGTGAACTAGCTTGTAACTAGTTAGCGTTTTTACTTAAATATTTTAGCCTCCTTAACTATTTCATGCCAATAAATATTATTTCCTACTCAATAATAATTTATGAAATGGAAGCAGTATCATCATTCATCAGCAATCTACTAGTAAAATACCAGTTCATTTATACATAAGGCTTGCACATTATTATCGTTGAAGGAATTTTCGATCGAGTACTTACTGAGGTTTGTTTTGTGGTATTTCGAAAAAATGGAGGAACCAGTGGTTTTTAGCCACCTTTAATGAAATGAAGGATTCTTATGAGAAGTGGTTCTCTGTCGAGCAGCGACGTCATACTTTTCTTTCTTCATTTTTGAATGAAACGAGCCCATTGAACTCCACATAGCAGAAAAAATTGCAAATATTTTTGTTATTAAAGATCTCGATACCACTTTAGCTTTATCTTCCAACGACTGCTCAACACCTTCGAAGATCTTTTTTCTAGTTTTGATGAAGAAACTCAACTGTCGTTTTCTTTGTCAGTCTAACTGCTAAAAACTAGCTTGAATTCTACAAAGGAGGTAGACAAATAAAACAAACCCAAACATGTGACCTTCTCATAATAGTCAAACTTTACTCAAGGAAGCCAAAAAAGAGATCTTGTTCGCATCTCTCGTTATCTCTAAAGAAAATGGTTAAGAGTCACACTCTAGTTGGGCTATATAGCTACGTACGTGTATTAACCGATCTCTTCTTGATAACTGCTGTGTTGGAGTCACGATTGCTGACTAAAGTACCACTGGCTGTGATATTAAAATATCGAGTTCCCCCCCCCCGTTGTTGCTGCTGAATCCCTATCTAGATTGAATGTCCTGAATTCGGCCTCATGATTTCTGTCGTAGCTCCAGAGGTCAAGAACAGAGAAAGAATATCGAGCCCTAACTCATTCACTGTCCAGCCCTAAGCATTATACGACATCACTTCTATGATTGTTTGGCGCCAATAGGAGATACCAAGTAGTACCAGTTCTTTCCAACATAGTGAAGGTCTTTCTCTTCTTCCACCGGCAGGTACTCCATCAAAATCTTCAAAGATAAAGTATTCTTATCCATCCGGACCACATGACCTAGCCAACGGAGCCGCTGTTTCTTGTTTCGCTGAACTACGTCAATGTCGCCAGCTCATTATTCTATCGGCCGCGGTATTCGCCGTTACCAACACGTAAAGGACCGTAAATCTTACGCAAAACCTTTCTCTCGAAAACCCCTAACGCCGACTCATCGGATGTTGTCATCGTCTATGTCTCCGCACCATATAGTAGGACGGGAACGATGAGGGACTTGTAGAATTTGGTTTTTGTTCATCGGGAGAGGACTTTACTTTTCAATTGCCTACTCTGTCCAAAGTGGGACCCGTTGCCAAGAGTGATTCTGCGTTGGATTTCAAGGCTGACATTTTTGTTGGTGTTATTACTTGTTTCAAGCTAGAGGAAGTTATCTACGACTTCAAAGTTATGACAGTCAACAGTGACGTGGGAGCCGAGTTGAGAATGCGATGTCTGTTTGTGTGAAGACAAGAGATGTTTTGTTTTGCCCTCATTCACTACCAGACCTATATCTTTATCTAGTCTGGAGAAAGCAGAACCCACGGCGCGGTTGTTGAGACCAATAATATCGATATCAGCTTTTAGTGCTGCTTAAGGTCAGTTTACATAGCCGTATAAGTTTTGCGGGGATACCAAATTCAGATATAGCGGCTTAAATGCAGCTCCTATTCGTGCTGTTGAAGGTGGCTTGAAAATTGAGGAAGAGGTGGTTTGTGTTCACCGGATCATTGGTTGGCATATGGTGAATATCTGGTCAATGGTTGACTTACCAGGTCTGACGCTACACTGATAAGGTCCAATCAGTTTGTTGACGGTGGGCTTTAGTCTTTCACACAATACGCTAAACAGGACCTTCTAGGCGACATTAAGGAGGCTTATTCCACGATAATTGGCGCAGACTGTGCGGTCTCCGTCATTAGACTTCATTATAATACCACTTGGAGCTTGATAGGGTATGAATATCACAGTCTCTGTTGGGGTTGCTCGGTGGTATTGATATTTTTGACGTTGGATTGAAATTTCAAAACTATTAATTTATTTTACCAGAAAAATCTACTTCAACATCGCAACACAAAGAAAACCTATAACCGACTTATGTACACTCAGATCTCAAAATACAGTAAAATGAGGGAAAAAAATGTAAAATTTATTAGAAGCGCATAAAGAGAGTAAAATCACAAATAGAGTATTTATAACGGCACAGATGCGGCACAAAAGACTTCTCCATGTAATTCCATCTGAGTTACGCGTACAACAAGACAAAACAAATACGCAAACAACGGTGAAAAAACAGTGTATAAATAAAGAAGAAGAAGAAAGAAACAACTTTGAGAGAAACCACAACGCAGGACCACTTGCAACAAGCGGCTAAAGCTAAGACTATTGTACCACCAGTATTATACATATGTACCATATGTATGTATGTATTTAAGTAAATGAAACAGCCGCTTTTATGTGCATGTTGACGCACAAATACATACATACACGTATGTACATAGAAATGTTTGCAATTTTCATGCTGTCTTTTTTATATTCTTTCTACACTTCACTTCGCTTCACTTACCCGGGATTCATTGTTATGAATATGGAGCATGTGGGATCCAAGCGTAGCAGCGTGTCCTCAAAAAAGAATTTCACCACCTTCCGTCCAATGGCGCGTTGTATGGTTAGAATTTGTTGCGCCACCACCGAGAGCACCTCCAATTCAATGCGATTGAACTCATCGAAACAAGCCCAGGCGCCAGATTGTGCTAAGCCCTGAAGAAGAAAAGACATTATAAAGAGAGATAGAAAATTAAAAAAAAAAAAACGAGGAAGAAGAATGAAGTTAAAAACATGACGCAAACAACATTTAAATGAAGATAGTCAAAGGAAGTAGGATAAAAAAAAAAAAATAACAATAAACAAAGACAATATGTGCTGAGGGAGGTTGTAGAAAATATTCACGCTTAAAAAAAAATCGTTAAAAGGAAACGGCGGATAAAGGCAGTAAGGAAAACAGTTTTCAATATTGAGACGTATTGGATTTAGTGAAAGAGTTTAACAACGCATATGCGCTCATACGCATGCATAAACATATATACATATACATATGTATCGGTAAACAAAACATATGCAAATGCACTTGTAGCAAATTGAAAGCTTCGCAGACAGCGTAAAGCTAAAATAAACAAGCGCAAGCGAGCCTGCTAGGCAAGCCAGAGAATTAAAAAAAAACACATTCACCACCACAAAAGAAACAAAAGCAAGAAAAAAGTAAATAATAATGAAACAAAAAAAAAAAAGAAAAATAGTCCACACAGCTGCTAACGACTTTAAGAACTTGTATTGAGCACCACCGCTAACGAAAATTGCACAACCAACACACTAGTTTCACACACACGAGCGCTGCATTTAGTATTTTCTACTTTTCTTGAATCTTCAACTTTTTTGTTTCAAAACAGGCTTTTTGAAAGCAGTTTATAGTGTTTTGAACTAAACATTTATTTTATAATTTCAGTTAGTTATCAGTTAAATTGTCATTTGCGAGAGTTAGTAATCAAAATCAATTTAATTTATTTTTCGGAATAATAGCTATTTGCTGGCCTAGGCGCTTACCTGCATCATCAGGAATGGCTGAAACATGCCAATTACTAAGTGGCGCAAGCTTAGCCTACAATACCACTCATAGTACTTCATCATTACATAATTTTTGAAGAGCCAACGGGCTCAATTGATTTTAGATGTAACAACGGAATGGTCATCTAGCACCATCTCCAACTTTTCACAAGGAGTTCCCCCGAATTATATACACCAAGTTCATCTTTTTCATATATAGTTTACATCCGAACTTCTTTCAGACCTTGACGGCTTGAATAAATTCAAGGGGATTACTTATACGAGTATGTTCCCTTATTCTAAATACCTTCTTATTTCTACACTTGAAGCTTAAGATAACTCTTCTCTATTCACAATTAATGAGAGCGTCTAAATTATTATCGATAACTCACGGTTTTTAATTATGAAATCCGGATGTGTATATGTGTACTTGGTCTCGTAAAAAGTCTTCTATTATTTCTGAATTAAATTGAAGATTTTATTTACCGATTTATGTCAAATATTATGTATATATATATATTTAAAGAAAATATCATTACGTCTCTCGAAAAAAACCTTTCTCTCTATTGGTAAAATTTGAGACGATGGATTTTCTCAGGCTTCTCTTGAGTCCAATTCTTCACCAGCCGAATCATTCTTATCGACAGGAACAGATGATAATTAGTTGGTGCGACGTCCGGACTATAAGGTGGATGCTTCAGAACTATCCGTTCCAGAAATGCGTTGATTTTTTTTACGTTTCAGCAGTGATTCGTAGTTGGAAATTCTGTCCATGAGATTCTTTCTTCTTAACTCATATGGCACCCGTACATCGAGCTTCTTTGTGTATCTAGCCTTGTTCAAGTGATTCAAAACTGTTTGTTATGCACTGTTTAGGTCCTAGAAAATCAGAGCAGTGCTCGCATGATGATCAGAATCGACGATTTCCACTATTTTTGTTAACATTTTCGACAATTAGCCTTTCACACCGTGAAGCATAGCTAGTTGGTTAGTTTTCTCAAACATGGGGTCTCTTGATTGAGCGCTTTTTGGCCTATTGGTCCGTTGTTATACCTATTGTGGGAGTGGGGTCTATGGAAGATATTCCTCTCACCTTCAAATGCTGAATTCACTTGGCATGTTTAATTAAACATACGAGATTATTGGTACTTGCTGACGCTACTTCTGCAAGGCAGTCAAAGTGAACTTATCTAGCAAACGATGCAGGGCTGCACTTAGGGAGTGACAGTGGCAGAAGGTGAGGTGGACCTACTCCTCCTTGTTTATGTCTCTGCATCCAAGACAGAAGTCATTAAGGATGTAGCCCAGTCTTCTACCATAAGTCTCCATTAAACTGTAACAACGCTGATTGTCATACTCTGTTTAGAAGGAAAGCGGTTAGGATCGCAGCTCGTCGGCCGCGCAATTTCCTGGGATGTCCGGCGATCCAAGCAACGGTTGTTTCGCAAACAGTCGACAGTTTTTTTTTTTAGATTTCACTACATCTTATTCTCACCTTTGAGGTGGTTAGATTACTAAGAACAGATTTAATGGCAGCTTGACTGTCAAAATATGTTGTGATAAGCTGAGATACTGTAGAGTACCCATGAAGCGGCTTCCATTATTGCAGTCTGATCAGCTTTTGCAAGTGATTCCGAGTAAGCTCCACTGCCCAGCTGATCCTGACAAGCAAAAACTACGACAGTAATAAAAATTGCACGATACATGCTTCAACAACGGACTGAAATTACTAAAATTCACAATAAAAATTGGAAAAATCTTGTCCCTGTTGGCACAAGTTAGAGATCTTAAGAGTAAAACACACGACGAGGATATTCCTGCTGTATCCCAAAGTGTTGATGAAACTCCAGATTTTTCCATTCTTCTTAATTCTTTGAAATTGGGCATCCCCAAATGTCATTACATCGTGTTTTGCATAAAGACTTGGGGTTTAAGGCTTAGAAAGTTCAGACAACACAAGTACTCAAGCCGGCCGATTATCAACAATGTCGTGTCTTAACTGATTGGGTTCTTGAAATGCATTAAAATGATCCGAAATTTCATTGAAAAATCAGCCTGATTTATGAGGCCCATTTCCACCTAGAATGGCTACGTCAATAAGCAAAACTGTCGCACCTGGAGCTCGTAAAGCTCAAGGTTTATTTTTTTAAAAGCCTTTCTATACTCAACGCGTTGCGATTTATGCCCCGGGGTCATTGAACCTTCCTTTTTTGAAAATAAGGCTGCAGCAATAGTTACAGTGAATGGATTGCGCTATCGAGAGATGGTTAATGATTTTTTACGTCCGAAATTGGTTGATATGAATCTGGATGATCAACAAGACAGCCCTACGTGCCACACAAGCAACGATACCATCGTTAAAAGATTTAAGCGAAAAGTTGCCGAAAAGTGACCCTCGAGGAGATGATCCCAATTGTCCACCGAGATCTTGTGATTTAACACCTTGCGACTTCTTTCTTCTGGAGCCACATGAGAGATAAGGTCTGCGCCAAAAAGCCAATGTCGATTCAGGACTTCAAAGATGGAATTCGTGAAGCTACTAAGGTCATATAGCAGCCACTTTGCAATTTGGTGATGGAACATTTCTTGAAAAGGATACGGTGCTGTAAGCGTAGCCGTGGGAGGTATTTGGCTGATAATGTGTTGCACTATTAATGGCAAATCTTCAGCTTTACATTGAGAAAAATATCGGATTATTTATACCAAAAAGTGTTATTTTTTTTTGAATATCAAAGAAAGCTTTTATTTTGGAAAACGCTGTATTAAAAAAGGAATCTATGAGTGAACTATTTTTAAGCAGTATTTTAAAGTAATATTCTCCACGGTCACGATTATACAGAAAATTAATGGCCAAATATTTATTTTCTTACACTTATGTCACTTATGGCATAAGCCAATAATAGAGAGAGGCAATATTGGCGACTAATAAATTTTCGATATTTAAATTATATAATAAATTTACTCAAATGAACTAATTGCTTAAATTAATATTTACTTTCGAAACTAATTTATCAACCCAGACATTAGTTAGTCTACAATTTCAATTTATATAAAATTAAAAAAAAATATATATATATATGATATATGTATTATATATGTACATATGTATATTTGTGTAGTAGCTATTAATAGCACTACGCGTGCGCACCACTGGGCATATCAAATTACGCATTTATTGATTAATTTTATTTAATTTCAACTTTGACACACCGCGCCATTAGTTGCCGGAAAGTGTGTGGACAAAAACTGGTTCACACATTCACATGAATATTACTTTTTTTTTTTTTTGTTAAATATGGGAATGGAGAGCGATATGTGTATGTTTGTTGAATACAAACGTGTATGTATGTAAGTTATGTAGCTGGAAATCCCTTGCCATAATTTTTAGAACATTTCACACTTAAGTAAATCCACAAGTATGAATAATTTACCTTGAACTTCATTAGACCGTCGAGTTGCGCGTTCTTACTACCTGCATGGAGAGTGTTCTTATGTACAGTATTTTTTATATTTATAGTCTTCTCAGGCTCAACGCTAATTATTCAAATTTCTTTAACCATCTTCGCTGCTTCATCATTCCCAGTAAAAGAAGAATATCATTAATTTGTGGCCTATCAACACACACGTGCGCCCGGTGCGCCAAAGAGTCAAAGAATCAAAGAATCAACAATCAGCCAAGCGAGCAAGCCGCCAGCCACTATGGCGGCCGCACAACAACAGTTTGGGACGCGTGTAACACATACACACAACTATGCGATGCGTGTACTCGTACCTGCAAAGAACTTTGGACAACGAAGACTCCCACTTTCTAAAGCAGCACGCTTACCAATAAATTAGATAACTCCACTCTTAAGAGCCGGATTGTGTGGAGCGAACATCTGATATTTAGTCATTTGATTTATCGCATCGAGTTGAAGTTTTTTAATTATTTTTTTTCTTTTTATTTATTATTTTTTATTTTTTTTTTTGCTTTTTTGCTTTGTTTGGTTAATGACCTATTCATGAAACGAGTAGCAACAGATGGTGTCATAAACCAGACAAGAAGTAGCGGGCTGTGAGCTGTGAGCAGCGACCAACGAGTTCGGCGGTGAGCACGGTGTGTGTGTGTGTTGTGCGGCGTAGTGAAATGTATTGAGGTGTTCATCGTTTAGCAAAGCAACGTTTCAGCCAGCAACGGCTAGCGACAGGGCGTTCGAGTGGCACCAGAGTGTCTCTTCAAGTTCGTCTAAGGCTATAAATAATATCGAGCGAATGGGCGGTTGGCGCGTTTAGCAGAGCATAGCACTTATGGCGAGGTTAATTTATCGTTTGCCGCCGAAATTGGTTATCAGCTAAAACGAGTTGCGGCCGTCAGTTAAGCGGCGCAGCTCAGCTTAGACCTAAAACAGCGCAAATCATCAATAAAAATTTGTTTTCTTTTATTTTTCAGTTGGTTTTTTTTCTTTGGTCATCAAATGTGAATGTTAGGGAAACGTTCACCTGATTTGCAAAAAAAAAAAAAAACAAACAAAACAACAACAACAAATAATAGAGAAATAAATACAATTGGATTAAATGAATGCTGAATATTTTATGCATCCGCTGCGAAGATCAAGCTCAAATAGAACCAAAGCAGTGTCGACACTCTATTCACGCCGGCGATTGTTCGCAGATTTCTATTGTACGTATGTATATGATGAGCTTTTTGTCCAATTTTGTTTATCTTCTATTTATTTATTTTTATTTAATTTTTTTTTTTTTTTTTGCGAACAGTTCACTTTTTAGCATACTCGGTTTGGCGGTGGCGTTGAGCGCGCTTCTCAATGTGAGACCTTAGCATAATTTTTGGTATAAATACTTTCCGTCTGTAGTTCAAGAACATCATTCTCGCAGATTAACTCATTCGCAACGGTTTTAGTTTAGCTAAAGAGTTATTGGCAACAAAATGAAATTATTCGTCGCGTTATTTGCCGTTATCGCGGTTGTGGCCGCCATTGATGTGCCCAGCAATGACTACTTGCCACCAGCCGAGTCGGTTGCATTCGAACAAGTCGCTGTAGCTGAGCCACAGGAGGCCGCCGTCCTTGCTGATGATGGTTACCGTTACAAGACCGTGCGTCGCTTGAAATACCGTCACCGTCGTGATGTTAATGAGCTCCCCTCAAACGAATACTTGCCTCCAGTAACTGAAAGCGCTCCAGTCGCTGTTGCCCAGGAAGTCGCATTCGTTCCTCAAGAATCCGCCGTCTTGGCTGATGATGGTTACCGTTACAAGACCGTCCGTCGCTTGAAGTACCGTCACCGTCGTGATGTCAACGAACTTCCCTCAAACGAATACTTGCCTCCAGTAGCTGAAAGCGCTCCAGTCGCTGTTGCCCAGGAAGTCGCATTCGTTCCTCAAGAATCCGCCGTCTTGGCTGATGATGGTTACCGTTACAAGGCCGTCCGTCGCTTGAAGTACCGTCACCGTCGTGATGTTAATGAGCTCCCCTCAAACGAATACCTGCCTCCAGTAGCTGAAAGCGCTCCAGTCGCTGTTGCCCAGGAAGTTGCCTTCGTTCCTCAAGAATCCGCTGTTTTGGCTGATGATGGTTACCGTTACAAGACCGTCCGTCGCTTGAAATACCGTCACCGTCGTGATGTCAACGAACTCCCCTCAAACGAATACTTGCCTCCAGTAGCCGAAAGTGCTCCAGTCGCTGTTGCCCAGGAAGTCGCATTCGTCCCTCAAGAATCCGCTGTCTTAGCTGATGATGGTTACCGTTACAAGACCGTCCGTCGCTTGAAGTACCGTCACCGTCGTGATGTCAACGAACTCCCCTCAAACGAATACTTGCCTCCAGTAGCTGAAAGCGCTCCAGTCGCTGTTGCCCGGGAAGTTGCCTTCGTTCCTCAAGAATCCGCTGTTTTGGCTGATGATGGTTACCGTTACAAGACCGTCCGTCGCTTGAAGTACCGTCACCGTCGTGATGTCAACGAACTCCCCTCAAACGAATACTTGCCTCCAGTAGCCGAAAGTGCTCCAGTCGCTGTTGCCCAGGAAGTCGCATTCGTCCCTCAAGAATCCGCCGTCTTAGCTGATGATGGTTACCGTTACAAGACCGTCCGTCGCTTGAAGTACCGTCACCGTCGTGATGTCAACGAACTCCCCTCAAACGAATATTTGCCTCCTGTTGCCGAGAGCGCCCCAGTAGCTATTGTTGATGTTCCACAAGAATACGCTGTTTTGGCTGATGATGGTTACCGTTACAAGACCGTGCGTCGCCTGAAATACCGTCACCGTCGTGTTTAAGCACTAAAAAACCTCCGCGCACAAGCTACCTCAATGCACAGTACAAGCTAAGACTACATTTCATTGACTACTTCAGCGAATTATTTTTACAAACGAATAAAAAAAAGAATATTTTTGATATAAATTTAGTTGTTTTACATATTTCTTTTTCCCTCGGTAGCGTGCTATTATCTACTGCCTAGTTTCCAGGTAGAATTTATATGTGCTTAACAATCAGAATACTTATTTATGGCTTTTATTTATTACTTACCTTGAAAAATTTACCCAATGCCTTGTAATCCAAGCCGTCGGAGCAGTTAAATACAACACATTTCTTCGCCACAGCTTTGGCCAAATCTTTGCACGTCTCCGTTTTGCCCGTACCGGCTGGTCCTTCTGGCGCGCCACCTAAGCACAATTTTAATGCGCCCATCAGCGTTCTGTGGAAAAAGTGTTTGGTCAGCTATTGTGGAGGTTTATTGAAGGGTATGGGGGGTTTAAAATACATGACTAAGTATGAGGTGAGTGCCATTTCTATGAGCTTACTATTGCAAAAAAACAAGAAAACATAGACAAATAAAAAATTTGAAAAAGACTATGTTGAAAAACTCGGTCTGGTGAGGGTGACCCTGAATGGATTTTCATATCTGTGTGTCCATGCCGTGTCCATGGTTTTTTCTACCATTTGGCACTACCTTTTATGGCGTGGGACGCTTTTTTTTATTCACATACATACATATGCATGTATGTACGTACTGTGTTTATTTGCTTGTTCTTACTGCCGAACGATGATTTATTTGGCTTAATATGAAAGCGTTATCTACAGAGCCATTAAAAAAGGTTTTAGGCTTCGATATTTTTACGCGTGGGAATGGGCAATAAATATTCAAGAATGTTTTTTAGCTATTTTTTTTTAATTCCACATACATATTTGCTGTTCTTGTTGTTATTCATTTTTTATGTGAATTTTTTAAAGATTATTTTATGTAATAAATGCCTAAATTGTGTACACGAACCCACCTATAGCAACGATCAGTTAGCGGCGTCACAACTAAGCGGGGATTATTACCCAAATATTCCATGCCATATTTGACATCTGTCACAACCATGCTAACACAGACCCATTCTTCGCCCTCTGTAAAAGGAAATTTACATATGTATTTAATGAGAGATAAGATATTAAGAAAATTTGATAAGAAATTACTCTCTGTTTCTCGCCAATAGTAACGTAGTTGGGAGATCCAATCGAACTCCGTAATATTTTCCACATTCACGTCAATCAGATATTTCACAACATCACGTGCTGAAATTTGTTTTTTTTTTTTAATAAGAAACTATTTTCTATAAAATTCTTTATTTGCGAACTCACCATGCACGTCCAATACAATCAAAGCCTCGATCGTCAGTCGGGTGCCGGTTGCCAAATCAGTTCGTACCAATTGCACGAGCTCGCTGATTTGCCCGTTACATTTCTCCAAATAGGCGGGTACAGCATTTTCACTAAACGCCTCTTCGACCTGCGATAAGAACGACTAGAAAAAGTTGAATCAAGCGACAATGAACGGTCATAATCAAATGATGTCAAAGTTAATGTTTCTTCGCAAGGCTGGGTTTAAAATTGTGACCTCTGTTAACGCAAAATGTTTTTAAAAGTGTTAAACCCGATGCTTGTTTTATCGGTGTATAGTTAGATGCAGAGACTCATAGTTTTCGAGACGTGATCGGGATGGAATGTAATTAATGAAGTATTACGTTCTCGTATCACAGCCGGGAAACTTGGGAAATTCTTCTTCAAAATACGAAAAGCTTTATCGAAACTACTCGGTTAAAGTGTTAGCAGTTCCTGTGTACCAGAGGTCTTGAAGTAAGCAGCTGGGTTGTATATCTGGTTCTCAATTTGCGTAAAGACTAGCTCCAATAAAAATGAAAACAAAATTTCGAATGAGATCATCTTAGGTTTGATCATGACCCCGGCAATCGTATTAAGGGTTTGAAGACATGCACATGGGCGCACACTGCCCACTTGTCAAACTCGTCTCGTCTCCACGCGAAACAGCAGGCGAACTAAACAAGCTAGACGATGGTAAATATATAAATGGAGAGGAGAAGGATGCCGGGAGAGAGAAAAGGGATTTTCAAGGTCGCAGGGTTACCACAATCGCGGCAATATAATCAGTCTCATTACTTAATTGCCACACCTCTATGAAGGATATACAAATTTGAAACTACATCACATTGTTTAACCTATTATATGAAGGTCTTCTCTAAATCCGCATCAAAGCAAGATTTTTGATTACACCTAAGTGGAATAACCCCGCCGTGATGACAATTAAGGCATCTCTGACAAAACGGCTGACAAAACATGCTCAATTTGGCTGAGGATGATCGGCAGTCTGTATAAGAGAACAGGTCGTTACAAAACGATAATATTGAGAAAGATGGAAGACATATTTCCAGTATTCTTGATAGGCTGTAAGGTACTAACATCGGCCCAGGATACTTTTTTCATAATATAGATTCATAATCTAAATTAAAGAAGAACTTACATCGAATGTCCAAGCCATACAGGAAATACTCTGCACCACTTGACCTGGCCATGAGGTGACCCATATAATGCGTTCTATGAAGAAATAATCTTCCCAAGCTAATCTCATCTGCTCCAAGACACTGGCCAGCATGACATTTTCGACTTCTTTTAGCCAAATTTCAACGAGTCCCTTAAAAGAAAAGAAAATACAATTTACAATAAATAAATTCTTTTAGACTACAAATGGTGTATTCCGTTCTAGATTGTACTTACATTCGCCAAAGCTGGATTGATTTTCCGCACCATAGACACCTGCTCATCCTCATCTGAGATCATTTCTGTTATTTCCATTTGATCATCGAAGGTGAGACGGGCAATCTGTTAAATAAATCCATTATGCACTAACTTTCTTCGTGCAATCTATTAAGCCGAGCCCAACTTACACCTTCGAAACATTTTCTTAAATGCGGCTGTACGCGCAACGGATCCTTTGTTTCAGAGAGTATCTCGAGCAATTCATCATTGGATAAGAAGAAGAAACGTGCGAAGAACAATCGTTTTTGCTCCAGATATGTATTCAAACCTTTCTGCACCGTTTCCAAGTCTTCCACCGCTTTCAAGAAAGTCTCAAGCATATCCGGATATTCAGTAGCCACCAATACATTTAAATTTTGGCAGGTGTGTTTCATGATCTTACGCCAAGTTTTGTCGACCTGGAAAAAATATGTTTGTCGAAATAAATGTATGTATTCGTAGTCATATATCAACGAAATTCTCTTTCCTTTCCGTTTACCTACCGATTTGAAATTCCGTCCTTCTATCGGCATTTGTCGCATTATATCCTCAGAACTGAAAATTGGCTCCAAATACATCCACGTTACTTGCACTTGCGTCCAGGCGTCGATAATATTTTGTATGAGCAAAAGTTTTCCCTCCCAATCATCCGCTTTTGTGCCGAGCGCCACTATGAATGGCGAACGTTTCATCGCTTGCGTACGCATTATGTGATCATCCAATAGTGTTTGTATATCATCGAGCGCAGAGAGTATATGCGTATCGGAGTCACGATATTGCAGCACTTCAAAAGCGACATCCTTCCAATCGCCTTGCATAGCATCGAGCGCGGAATTTAGTTCATATTCCTTACCCGCAGCGTTAGAGATCTCTTCAAGTTGTGGTAAAATACTCATTATATTAGCATCGATCATGTCTTTGAGTGTGGGATACAGTTGTGGATTACATTCGGCACCTAAATGCTCGGATATGAGCTTCCAATGACGTTCGGTGAGACCCTGCCGACAGATGGCGTCGAGTACTGGTAGATATGCGCGGAATTTTTCAACTCTAATACGCATTTGTTCCGCTGCACGGCGCGCCGCCGGATTGTTGGCCAGCTGACGAGATAATTTGTAGACGATCTGTGATGGCGTTGAATAAAAGATATGTTAGGTTTTCTTAATTTAAAATAGAACGAAAAAAAATAGAGCTTACGCGATGCATTCCCTCAACTTCTTCGCGTATGGAATCCGCATCTAAGCATTGGAACTCGCCGTACATCCTGAGGCATAAATAAATTACTTTAAATATTTAAGTTAATATATTTTTTTTTTTTGGGAAACTCACCAAATTTGATAGTCTTTTTCGAATTCGTAAGCGGTCTTCCATAATTTTTCGATTGGTTCCATTTTCTCAATTATTTCGGCTAATACCGGGAAGGGTGAGATATCGATTTGTAGTAACTGTTCCTCAACATTTATGGCTCGCGCTTCGCGACTCATGTTCTATGTAAGCGTAAATAAAATTTTGAGAAGTTTTCAGTGATAAAATTGAGTCTTATGAAAGAGCTGAACCCAAGTGAACTAATTTGTTAAAACACTATTTGTTGTATCCTGAGCGAAAAAATTCTGAGGGATTCTCCATTCGATTTACGAAGTAGATTTGGGGACACAGATTGGCTAGGCAAGTGCAACCTATTTGGTTGGAATTAGAGATAAGCCGGCGCTTGTTAGTCGGTAAAGAACATCTTCTAAAACCCTGTTTCAAGAAAACTTAGAATTTCACACCTTGTTACGTCATTTGCTTATGGTGAGGGTTCGAACTGGTCTCAAATAGACCAACTGAGTTCTCAAGGAATGTTATGAGCTCGAAGAAATGGGAAAATTTTTTAATCAAACAGCTCATTATGATGGTGTTCACGACACTGCAGTAGATTAGTTCCTAGGTCACTGCCCCATAACCGGCAAGGGCGCTGGGACCCGTCGGAGTCTAGCGAGGGCCGATGTATGAAACAATACTTTTCTTACTGGCGGCTGCTTTGCATGTCATGATAGAAGAGACGAGTGTATAGAAGTAAAATTCTAGAGAAGAGAAAGAGGAACGGAGTCAATAAAGAAGGGACGGAATATAAAACCAAACGTCGGTGCGAAGAGTGATAAAGTGATAGCTGTCACACCTAAGCTGCGAAGAGAGTAATTATATATATATGCATACCATATACGAGTAGAATATAATATAATAACCGCTAGTACCGAGGTTCTCTTGGTGGTTTTTCATCTTGATGTTTTTCCAACTAATGGAGGGACCTAAAGTTTAGCCTTAGCCGCCGCCGAATGGACGATGAACTTTTACAAAAAGATTTTTATTTAATGTCAGAAATGTACTCGTGGGGCTTGACATTCTCCGCCGAGGATTGACCGCCATTACAAACAGTATTTTTTTATAGTTTTTGGATGTTGGTCGACCCGGCATGGAACCGTGGCCATGCGAATGTAAGTATGCAATCCTAACCACTCGACTTTTACGGCTACTGCCGGATCAAAACTATAGCTCAAGCTGCCGCAGTTCATAAAAACTTGGGTTCCGAAGGGATTGGTAGCATAAATTCAACAGAAAATTAGGTTTTACTACGCTCTTCGGGGGATTCCAAAGATTCGTCTAAGTAATGAAGAAAGTGGTTGAGAGTGAGGGTTAAGCCTAATAAGGAGACGGCGGTCAATGTTCAAGGAATACTTATTCAGATATCTCTAAAAATGGTTAGAGCGGAATATTAACGAATATTATATATATTATGCAGTTTCAATTAACCGTCGTTTGAATTTTAATCGGTTTGAGGAAGAAATTGCGTCTAAAAGACAGTTATGTTCTGATGTCTCATTTCCTTAACATAAAAATAATCAAAGTCTAGTGACGACGCTGTAAAGCAACTCCATAGCAAAAATATAGCTACTCTAAGCGGAGATGATGGACGGTGGGTTAGCTAAAAGGCTTTGTGGCCTTCATTGATCGCAAGAACCTACTGGAGCATTGAATAGTGGAATCAAAATATTTTGCTTATACTCAACTCATTTACTCACCTCAATTATTTCATACAACTCATCCACAGTATCAACTCTTTCCTTCAATTCCTCCAATGACATAACTTCACGCGTTTCCTTGACGCGAAAACCATCCATGCGACGCTTTTCATACAAAATGAATTCTTCGAATTTTTTGCGACGTTCACTGTACGTAAATATGTTGTATGTATGTATGTAAATGCAATGATGCAAATGATTAGTGGAAAGAAAAAAAGACACTTTTATCAAACTTTTATCAACGCAGTAAAAGTAAAAAAAACGTGCACTAATGAATTGAATGCCTATGTTAGTGTGTGTGTATGTGTGTAAGGATACACACTTGTGGAACCCTTTAATTAGTAGATTTATTGGATTTTTTTTATTTTTTAGAGTAACATTGGTTTAGGAAAAACTAGTTTTCTACTGACTGAAAGGGTACTAATTTCAAAATGAAACCGATTACTAAACTACTGAAGGATACGCCAAAAGTCGATGAGACCGTGAGTGAAAACCAGTGACAGTCCGGACTACCCTCAACCGAAGACTGATCACTTTAACTGCATTCAAATATTTATAACTTTGGTTCTTAATACAATCAATCAAAAAAAAAAAAAAAAAAAAAACAGAAAATATTTGAATTATTTAAAAATACTTTAAATACTTAACATAAAAATGAAAAAAATAAAAGGAAAATGAACGAGCAATTGAAGGTAAAAACAAATACAGCAGTTCATTTCGGTTCATTATTAAGTAGTAAGACACTAGTATATTACTGTTCAAATGTAATAATTTCAACCTTGTAGAACAACGATTTGCAAACATGCCTAAATGCACTAGTTTTGGTAAGAAACGATACCAGTAATTTTTGACCTACTTTGAACTAGTATGAGAGTGGAATGTTTCTGCTTAAATGTTGCTATTGCAGTCTCGTGGTTCAAATTTCTATTCAAAATGTCTGAATTTCACTCTCTTTGTAAAAAGTCTTGCTAAGAATGATTCCATCAAGAGTTTGGAATGAAAGGCAAACTAGTAATATTTTGGTTACCTTTGAACTAATTTAAGACTAGTAAATTTCCCTTCAAAAATTAAAAATTTCAGCGAAAAAGTCGCAGCAAAGTAATAATTTTTTGGTCCATTTTGAACTAGTGTGAGACTAGTATATTTCTATTTAAATGTGACTATTACAGGCTCCTGTAAATGAGATTCAGTCTCTTTGATCAATGTCATGCTAAAAATGCCTATACGTTCGATTTTTGGTTTAAAGGCAGTCCGCTTATCTTTTGGTCCACTTTGAACTAGTATGAAACCAGTATATTTTTATACAAAATGTGAAAATTGGAATAAACATCTTTGCAAAATTTGATGATTGCAGTTTTGTTAGAGCTAAAATACTTGTATACACTAGTTTTGATTAAAAGTCAAACCACTTAATTTTTGGTCCACTTTGAACTGGTATCAGACTAGTCCATTTCTGTTCCAAAATTAACACTTTCAACAAAAAATGCTTTGGTGTACCAGCTTTGCTTAAAAACGAATGAAGACATTTTTTGGTCCACTTAGAACTAGTATGAAACCAGTAGATTTCCAAACAAATTGTGATAATTGTAGCCTCGTTGTTTAAAGGAAGTGCTAAAATGCATATTTGAACTTGTTTTGAATAAAATTCAAACAAATTATGTTTTGGTCCACTTTGAACTAGTATGATACTAGTATATTTTGGTTTAAATGTAATAATGTACCTGTATCCACTAATTAGCTTTGAATACAAAAACTACTGATACACATATGTATGTATGTGCATACCCACCGCAATGCCATTTCCAAGTTTTCGCGTACAACATTCAAGCGTGCCGCACTTAAGTCCAATACTTCCTCCAGCTCGCCGGGCAATATGAAGGTGCGTGAATTGAGATGAATGTGATCACCTGTGCAATAAAGAGATTGTTTTGTATATTTTTCCTTTGTGGAAATGGGAAAGAAAGCTTTGAGTGGCAAGCAGTCACAAACTTTGTCATCCTAATGTTCGACAAGCTAATTAATTAGATCTTGAAGGCGTTTGGCAGCAGAAAAAGCTTACTTTACACGAGTCGATTTAATGATATCACTTTTACAACAAAATCTCACACATACACACACACACAGGTGTTGGTCATGTGTTGACAGGAAGTGCGCTTATAAGCAACCGGTTAATATAAAAACATTTATAATGCTCATACGCCCGCCTGCCGCCTGCTGCCTGCTGCCTACACTAACCTCTACAAAAAGTATTGTCAACTTTGTAATCACTAACTAAATTAAACTTTTATAATTTGCTTTTAGTATATATCGAGTGCCAAAGGCGGTTGAGTGTGTACAACCGTTATAACTGAAGGATATCAATGTGTTGTGAACAAGTTTATGAAACTTCTATGGAAAAAAGGAGTTACAGTTAGAGGAAACTTTTTGATGCAACAACGCTTGCAACGCGAGCTACATACATAGTTGTTAGTGTGCTTGTTAGAGAAGCTCATTTGGCAAACTCTGTAACCAATACATATATAGGTATTGTATATGCAACTTCTATAAACTCTCTATGTCCTTCCGACGTCACCACCCCCACTTACTATCCAATATTGTATGTGTCAGCAGGAATATCACACGACGCGCCACTATTTTGATTTCATCTTTTATTGCAAATATTTTCTCATCACGGCATTCGGTTAAATAGTTTTGTAATGCCACCACCTCTGGTGTCTCTTCAGGTCGTTCGCCAGCTTTCATTGACATCTCCTCGAGTGCATCGCAAATGCTATACCGGGGGTAAAATTGTGAAAAAAGTAGAAAATTAATACGAAAAGTACTTTTTTGTCCATTTAATTCAAACTACAGCAAAGGTAGTGGTAATATGATTGTTGAGCAGAAACTACAGGTTCTTTGTCTTTGTGTTACGCTGCAGCAATTAGCATGTCACACACACACACAGACACTTACGCGCGATTCTCATTTATATTAACTGCCTTGTAGTAGTCTATAATGAAATCGTAAACTTGTTGGACCAACATGACAATGGTGTTCTTCACATGTCGATTGTCCAGCATGAAGAGATTGAGCGGTATGAAGTCGCGTAGGATATATGTGCTGTGTATGATGGCCATCAGGCGTTTCATTAAGTCCTCAACGAGCTAGAGAAGAGAAGAAATTCAGAGTCGATTTAAATTACGGAGGAAGTAGAATAAAAAAAAATTAAAATAAATAAAAAGTAAAAGAAATATGGACGAGCATTAACGAGAATATACCTTCTGCTCAAATATAAACGAGACTGCCCAATAAAATAAAAACGGTTAATTATTCTTCAATATTTATTTTATCCCCTTCAAAATAGTCACCATTAGAGGCGATACACATATGCCACCTTTTTTTCCAATCTTCATAACACTTCTGGTAGGCCGCTTTAGGTATGGCTTTCAGTTCCTTCTTCGAATTCTCCTTTATGACTTCAATCGACTGAAAATGCTTTCCACGAAGCGGCAATTTGAGTTTAGGGAAAAGAAAAAAGTCACACGGTGCCATGTCGGGTGAATACGGTGCTTGTGGAACAATATTTACGTTGTTTTTGGTCAAATAATCGCGTACAAGACGAGACGTATGAGCTGGCGCATTATCATGATGTAGAAACCATAACTTGTTGTCCCACAAATCCTTCCTTTTGAGACGAATATTCTCATGCAAACGCTTCAAAACGGATAAATAATATTCAGCATTAACGGATTGACCTTCTGGAAGGAATTCCGAGTGCACAACACCTTGGCTATCAAAGAAAACCGTGAGCATAACTTTGATTTTCGATCGACTTTGACCTGGTTTTTTGGGTTTCGGCTCATTTGGAAGGCGCTATTCAGATGATTGCTGGGCTGTTTCAACGTCGTATTCATAGACCCAAGTCTCGTCACCAGTTATGATGTGCTGGATGTCCGTATCACTCATTGTGAGCATTTCCTTGGCGATAGTTTTGCGTTCTTCTTTTTGAAGAAAATTCAACAATTTTGGAACAAGTCGAGCAGACACACGTCACATGCCCAAAACATCGTGAATAATGCTATGAGCGGATCCATTTGATATGTTGAGCTCACTAGCTATCTCTCTTTCAGTCACACGACGATTTTCCAACACAATTTTCTTTACTTTTTCGACGTTCTCTTCGTTTATTGACGTTGCTGGACGACGATCATGGGGCAAGTTCTACAGCGATGTACGGCCGTCCTTGAACGACCAATCAAAAACACGTGCACGTGATAGGCAAGACTCCCCATATGCCTTCTGCAACATTTTCATTGCGTGCGTCGCACTTATTCCATTGGAATAACAAAATTTCAAACAAACTCTTTTGCTCAACGTTAATTTCCATAGTAAAATTCGAACAACACACTCGAGGTTGACTTGTTTATAGTGCCGTAGAAAAAAAACTATGTGTCAGATCGCGCTCAAGTTTGACATGTAAACATATAACAGTCCTGCCAACCTAAGCAAAAAAAAAGTATGGCCATATGTCTTGTCCTTGTCGAGTTATGGATAAAGTCTCCGTTTATATTTGAGCAAAAGGTATAGTCTTCCGTAGGGTTATTTTACTTTCTATTATAATATAATTTAATAATCACCCTTGGCTTGATTTAAACAGATTTTAAAGCTAGTAATAGTCGTATGCTTCTCATAAAATCATTTAGTTTTTCGGTGGTGGCTTAGAATAAACTCAACGATCCTCCATTTGTTGGTAAAAACAAAAGGCACGTCGCATATTTGGAGAAAAAATTGACGACAAACAAACAAATATAAACAAAATAACGTGTACTTTTTTTTCTAAAGCTAGCTTAAAGGGGCAGCTTATAACTGTCGAAAGAAAAAATACATTTAAATAGTTACAAGCTGTTCAAAAAAAAAAAAAAAAAAATTGTCAACGTCGTCTGTATGCAAAATTGCCGGTTTCTTTTGGGGCAACCCAATATAGGTACATATGTGCGAATGTATGTATGATCGGGGGGAAAAATATGCAAAAAAAATCTTCATGGTTTGTATATAATCAACTTGTTATATTGATGTGAGTAAATTAACTTAAAATAAATTACTATGTAAAATTGAAATATTAACCATTAATTTTTGACTCTGTTGACTCTCTGACTATGCGATATTTACCTATTTGCTTGCTCGTGCATTGATTTTGTGTGACAAAGGCAATGTAGACTAGATAAATGTTTTTATATACCCTTTACAGATATTTTGGAGTAAAATTTTGATTTTTTTTTTAATACATTATATGTTGAAAAATATTTGTAAAATAATATTTTTTAATAAATTTCGGTGCTACCAAAAACAAAAATTACATAAAATCAATTAGAAATTAACTTCATATCTTCAAAGTTTAAAACTAATTACTATATTTTTCCGCATGCGGGTATGCCTCTGCTGATACTTTTTGTCTATCCTATTTCAACACTTCAACGTACATACATGTATACCTATAACCAGCGAAAAGCTACTCCTACTCGCTGATTTTGTTGAGTTTGATGAGTGTTGAACGCGCGTTTGGTAGTGCGTCATAATAAAATTTAATTTTAATCCTACGCATCAATGAATTTAATCAAATAAAAATATAATAATTAATTTAGTTTTTCCTGCAGCGAAATTCTGTGGACTTACGCGCACAAGGTTATATACTTACGTGTGTATACAAACACTGTAATATAAACGAATATGCATATAAATATTGCAGCAGTGCAACATTGTTGAATGAAAGTGTATATGTATAAGAGTATATATGCATGCATACATATTACATGTATAGCCAATATACACATTTATACATAAAACAGACATATATGTATGTATATATTTATTATATATTTTTATATATATTGTAGTATGTTGTAGAATTTTTTGCAAATTTTTTTTAACTACTTTATATAATATTAAATTTCATTTACTTATTTTTGTATGTTTCTACATACATACGTGTATGTATTTATTTTTTTCACTCTCCTCAAACATGCATGCATAATGAGCTCATCACCGAGTCATTGTCAATATGTTCAGCAGTAAAATATCATAAGCGCTATCATTATCGTCAATCTTGTTATCTTTTTGAAAATCACATTATACAACAATTTATAGAAATTTGCCGTGTCAGTTTGAGAAAAAAACACAAAAAAAAATAAAAATATAAAAAATATCAAAAATAAAATAAAAATTTGTTGAAACTTGATAATTTAATGTTTAATATTCTGTATAAATTGTAATTAACGTCAGTCATTTCCGCTAAGTAGTTAGTCGCTGATAAACGTATAAATGTTAAATCACTGTGATTTTGCAGCCAAACGCAAATCATATTACGGTAAATGCTGTAGCAGTCAATTAAGGTTCTTTGAACTATTATTTAAATGGATTTATGGGAGTTAATGCTGGCAAAGAAGTGTTGAAATGCAGCAGTAATTATAAATTAATGATTGTTTCATGTTCATTTGATATATAATATAATCTTATTTCTCATAGGATGGCCAACTAGGAACGATTGTGTTCTTATGATTTTTAAATGATTTTTCTATTGAGATAAAAATTTCAAAGTATTTAATATATGAGGATGATGTTAAATTTTATATAGAAAGAGACACAAACAGCGTGACTGAATAGTGTAAAATAAATCGGATGACCTTAAATCTTTAAAAAATATAATATTCTGAGCTTTCCACACGAGTCCTATAAATAGCTAATTATACTGGAGATATTTATAATTTGGTAAAGGTTTTCCGATTTACTGATATGAATATCACTATGTACCCTGAATTTCACTTTTCAAATTGGTGAGGAAATCAACAAAGTCAAAGGTATACAGTTTCCATGGTTTCTAAAATACAGGGCTAACATCGGACAAACTTAATGATCAAACTTAATATGTGATGTTTTAGTGAAAAATCAGACATTTATAAAAAAGGATCGCCTAACAGCCGCACAACGTGTTAAAATGTTTATTCAAACCACGTTTCGTGCTTTTAGTGAAAAATTATGGTATACCATACATAATCTTCCAATGAATCAAGCAATTGGTAAAAATGTAATGAAATTTGAAGAAACTGGTTCGGTCCAAAATATGGTAGGCCCTAGGCATCATCGTTTTGCTCGTTCCACCTCATATATCGCTGTTGTAAGTGAAAGTGTAGCCAAAGATCCGAATGTGCCTGTTTCTCGAAGTTCTCAAGAGCCAAAACTTTCCAACGACACATTATGGCGTATTTGGCACTTGGACTTACATCTGCATTCATATGAAGTCCAGCTGACCATTCCCATACACAAGAGCTCGATTCGAACAATATGTGGCTTCAACATTATGGTGCCAAATGCCACATAACATGAGCAAATATGGCTCTTTTGCCAGAGAAATTTCTCAATCGCGTAATTTTTCGTCTAGTCCACTAGTGATTGTGAGATTTGACACTGGTTTATTTTCTTTTGTGAGGCTATGTGAAAGTCCACATTTAAGAAGAGGAAACTTTAAACCAACATTCGTCAAGTTATGGCTGAAAGTAAGATCTCGAACATAGGGATACCCCAACGAGTTAATTTGATCAAATGTACACGTAGTATCGCTAAACTATCTAAGAGATGGCGTTATGGTCCATAGAACTAATGTTACGTGTCGAATCATGTCATACTATACGGTGCTGAAAACGTGTTTATTTGCGTTAAAAGTTTGTCTTTGACAGTTTTTCGATTGATTGATTCAGTATCATCAAAGATGGACACCAGCTAAATTTTACAATTTTTTTTCGATAAAGACGAAAAAGCAGCCAAAGCGGCTGAAAAAATTAATTTAGTTTGTTGGCCCGATACTGTAAACGAATGTGTAGCTCGAAAGTGGTTTGCTAGGTTCCGTTCCGGTAATTTCGATGTCAAAGATGCACCACGCGTTGGGAGGTCGGGAGACCTGTCGTCGAAAACTGCGATAAAATCATGGAAATAGTGGAAACAGACCGTCACGTGAGGAACTAAAGATAAGTCAGAAAACCGTTTGGAACCATTTGCATAACCTTGGATTTAAAAAGAAGCTCGATGTTTGGGTGCCACACGAACTAACGCAAAAAATCATGACGGACTGAATTTCCATCTGCGAATCGCTGCTGAATCGCATCAAAATCGACCCATTTCAGAAGCGTTTGTCGACTGGCGATGAAAAGTGAATCACTTACGACAACGTCAAGCGAAATCGGTCGTTGTCGAAATGCGGGGAGCCGGCGGAAACGGTGGCCAAGCCAAAATTGACGGCCAGGAAGGTTTTGCTGTGTGTTTGGTGGGATTGGCAAGGAATCATCTACTACGAATTGCTCCCCTATGGTCAAACGCTCAATTCGGCCATCCACTGCCAACAACTGGACCGTTTGAAGACAGCACTCATCCAGAAGAGGCCATCTTTGATCAACAGAGGCCGAATTGCGTTCCATCAGGACAACGCCAGGCCACACACGTCTTTGGTGGCACGCCAGAAGCTCCATTAGCTCAGATGGGAGGTCCTAATGTACCCACCATACAGTCCGGACCTGGCACCAGGTGATTACCATCTTTTTCTGTCCATGGCGAACGCGCTTAATAGTGAGAAGTTGACCTAAAAAAAGACATGTGAAAATTGGCTCTCCGAGTTTTTTGCTAATAGTGAAGCAGCCTTCTACGAGAGGGGTATAACGGTATCTCGTAGGGGGTAGTTAGAAAATAATAATAATATTATTTTTTATTAAAAATACTTACCAACAAATCAGGAATGCTGTGTTGTGTGAACAACTTTTCGACAATTGGCAACATTTTCTTCGTAAATAAAGCATAATAATATTTGAATATTGGATATAAATACACACGGAGACCACTCCAATTGTTCTCAACAATTTGAGTGACATTTTTGTATAAACGTTTCATATCACAATGCGACTCATCGACAACATGCAAGTAGCCAAGCGTGCTTTCATCTGTGGAGAGAAAGAGTAAAAAGTAATAGACAATTTTTTAAAATTTGCAAAAAGAGAACGCGGATCTCATGACGGCTGTGCTGTATTTAAGAAGCCATTTGAAATGGAAAACTTTTGCAAAAAGTAGTAAATTTAATACCAACCCAAAGGAAACAATAACTCACCTCTTGACATGAAATACTCCAAACGGGGTATATGATAGCCAACACGCAATATTTTTCTAAAGATATCAATATACAATTCTGGCAGTTCGCTGATGTAGGGATAGCCGAAAAATTTGCCCTCATGCTTCAGCACGAATTCACAAGCTGGATCCAATTCAGTTGGCGTCTAAATTCAACAAACGAATTTCGGTAGTTTTTTCAATATTTAAAATTAAAAAAAAGAATAAAAATACTAACACTCTCGAACACCACACTGGGACGTCGATAAAACGGACTAGCATCATCCTCGTCATCATACGTGTAGATCGGTGTAGTGGTATCACGATCATCGGTGCGCTCGTCAAAGTGTGCGCCAACAACGGAGAAGATCAGTGTCATAAGTGGACGTCGTTTAAGCTTCTGGTCATACATTTGATAGTGTTCAATATCGTTGCCTTCCTGAAAATAAAAAAAATGTGGAAAAAATGCAGAAATTGTTTTTGTTTCATTCATTACTGCTCACCTCATATCGCTTTAAGTTCGTGTAGAGCATAGAAATACTACGTGTGATCAGACCCTCTAAATGATGTGACATTAGCGCATGCACACAATTGAATAAAACAGCCGCACGTCCACCGTAACGCTGATTCATGGGCACCAAATCCTTCCAGGTGCGACGCATAACATCTACCAAATCAGCACAACGAGGCAGCCAGTCATTTAGCAGTAGCTGGAGTAAAAAAAAATGCTTTGAAAATTCTTTTGTAAAAAGGTTATGAGTTGTTTGGTTGCTTACATCACGTATCACCTCACAGCTCTCATCAACAAAACTTATCAATTCATCAGCGGTCATTGGTTGATCACGCAGGAAGATCTTCGAAACATCTATGACGACTAGATCGTTATATCTGTGTAGGAGAAAAATTAAATACTGAATAAATAGCATAGGTAGCCAGATCCATATACCTTATGTAGAAGAAGTTGAAATCTTTAGTGTCAACACAGCAGATTTCAATATAAATAACTAAACTCCCTTACCCACTGTTAGCTAAGAAAGTACAAAATTAATTTTTCCCAAATATTTGTTCCTCGCGTGAATAAATCACAATATTTTCTTTGTTCCTAGAATATTGGTAAACACCGCAATATTTTCGCAACCCACCACACTAAACATTTCCATTGCATAAACATTTTCTGAAAAGTCCTAACCGTGGCTTTAACAAAAAAAGAGAAAAAAAAGAGAGGGAGGCAAGAAAGAGAGAAAGAACTCCACTGCTGTTCATTGTAGCAAAGACTTAAACCCCACTTAGCTAATCCCTCTACCTACAATCACCCATATAACTTCTACCACTTCCCCCATTGGTACTCACAATTGATGCCACAGCTGATTGAGTGCTCGTATAATTGGATGTGTAACCATTAAAAGTTGGTCTAGACGATTACGTGCTAACTGTACATTCACTTTGTATGGCACTGGACCACGTATGATTAGCTGAGGAAAGTCGGGTGGCTCCATTTCCAATTGCAAACGTTTACGCTCCAATGGTGATCTGAAAAACGAATGAGAGAAAATTACAAAAAAATAAAAAATAAAAATAAAGGAAAAATAGATAAAGTAAAAAAAAATCAGAAAAATCCAACTGGTGTATTAGTGGCTGATTAAACTGTTGGCCACTGAAGTTGGCAAGCTTTTGGAAAAGGCCAAACACTAAAACTTAACACATTTTGGCCAAGAAAAACTACTCAGTTAAGTAGCTCATCGGTCATTTGGCATAAGTCCCAATTTCACCACTAAGCTTAATCACTTTTATGTATGTATATGTATGTACACAGCTTGCTGCACTCTCATTTCTATGCTTTTAGTTTTCCATATGTGTTTTTTCGTTTTTGTTCTTACCATATATGTCGTCACAATTTAATGAACTACTTTATAACTAATTTCCTTTATCACCACATGCAGGCAATTTCTTTATACATACCATAGTTATGTATACATACGAGTATGTGTGTTTATATGTGTAGTTTGTACTGTATTAAGATACTCCCTTGTAATTTACTTACTTAAGTAGATAACGTAGAAAGTTACGTTTCACGTAATACCGAAAATCCTCTTGTAGATCTATGATGCACGATATAATTAAGACGGCGACAGTAGCATTAATTTGCCGCTCGCCATTGAAGAGATAATCCAAGAGCATGACCTCAGGATAAATTTCTGGCCAAAGTTTCTGCACATTAAGGGATAGTACGATTATTAATATGTATGTACACATACGTTATAAGAATGAATGGGAGTGGGCAAATGTAGACTGACGAACCGAAAATATATAAACTAATACAAGATAAAATGAATATAACATAAAGCAAAATAAAAAAAAAAATAAAATAAAATAAATTAAAATAAAATAAAATAAAATAAAATAAAATAAAATAAAATAAAATAAAATAAAATAAAATAAAATAAAATAAAATAAAATAAAATAAAATAAAATAAAATAAAATAAAATAAAATAAAATAAAATAAAATAAAATAAAATAAAATAAAATAAAATAAAATAAAATAAAATAAAATAAAATAAAATAAAATAAAATAAAATAAAATAAAATA